>CM061753.1:37783662-38113800 GCA_030979885.1 Lolium multiflorum
GACCTGAAGAAAAGTTACTCCACAAAGATTTCTAACTCCCATGTCAACTGCACGCCATGAACCGCCTATTATCACATTGCGTGCTATGAAGGCGGCAATGACCGAGCGTTTTGTGCCCACAAATTATTTGCGCAATATATTTGATAAGTTGACCCTATTGAGACAAGGTGTGAAGACTGTTGATGAATACTACATGGAGATGGATATGCTCATGTAGCGTGGTCATGTCAAAGAATCCCTTGAGATGATAATGACTCGTTTTCTCAATGGTTTGAAGTATGATATCTAAGGCATTGTTCGTCATTACAGTTACACCACTATGAATGAGTTTCTACATCATGCAAGAGAAGCTTTCAGTTGGCTGACGAAGCAAAGGTTAAAGGTCGAGCTTCAGGAGCTGGGCGCTTCACGCCTCATGCGCCCCCACCTACAGCGCTGGCGCCATCGACGCGCTCCGCACCTTACTCTACTCCGTCTAGCAAGCCGGTCTCCAATGTGTCTAACGCAAAGAAGTCCGAATCTGCTGCAAGTACGAGTGGCTCTAACATGTCTACTGCGCGCAATCGTGATATGGCTTGTCATACATGTGGTGGCAAAGGTCACTTCAAGAGAGATTGTCCTAACCGCAAAGTCATGATTATCAATGAGGACAATGAGTATGAGACTGGAGATGATGTTGATCCTAATGCTCCAGAAGATGATGACTACGACACTGATAAGATGCATATCTGTCTGATGCTTGCACCATTGTTGTGTCGCAGCGTGCTCTTAATGTGTTGCCTAGTGCATCTACTCAGCGCTGCAATTTGTACCAAACAAAGGCTTTAGTTGGTCCTGACAAGGCTTGCAAGGTTATTATTGATGACGGGAGTTGCCGCAATTTAGCAAGTAAGGAGTTGTGCACCAAGCTGAAGTTGAAGTATTTACCGCACCCGCATCCATACTATATTCAGTGGTTGAGCGACAATGGTGAGATGAAGGTAAACCACATGGTGTGTGTTGAATTTGCTATTGGACCGTATAAGGATTGCATTGATTTTGATGTGGTTCCTATGACGGTGTGTCACCTACTATTGGGTCGGCCTTGGCTATATGATCGTTCTGTGCAACACAATGGCCGTGCCAATACATATCACTTGGAGTTCAAGGGCAAGAAAATCAACTTACAGCCTATGTCACCACAACAAATTGTCAATGAATCTCGTCAGAAAGTTGAAGTAAACTTGGAGGATGCTTCTTTAGATAGGCGAGAGAATTGTAATGTCGTGAGTGATATAACGAAAAGTGAGAGAGTGAATTCCTTAGTCTCATTAGCCACCAAAGAAGACATGAGAGAATTTAGTGAGGATCCTTCGGCCATGCCTCTTGTGCTCTTGTACAGGGGTACGGTTTTGGTTTCTAACAACATGACCCCTCTTTCTCTTGGTGTTTCTAATGTTTTGCAGGAATTTGGCGACGTGTTTCCGGATGAGGTACCCGCGGGACTACCACCATTGCGAGGTATTGAGCATCAAATCGACTTGATCCCCGGAGCTTCGCTACCCAATCGAGCACCATATAGAACGAACCCCGAAGAGACGAAGGAGATACAGAAGCAAGTACAAGCGCTACTCGACAAAGGTTATATCCGCATAAGCCTTAGTCATTGTGCTGTTCATGTTATTGTAGTTCCTAAGAAAGATGGTACATGGCGTATGTGCGTAGATTGTAGAGCTATAAATAACATTACTATTCGATATCGTCACCCTATTCCCTGTTTAGAGGATATGCTAGATGAATTGAGTGGTGTTGCTGTGTTCTCTAAAATTGATTTGTGTAGTGGTTATCATCAAATTAGGATGAAAGAAGGGGATGAGTGGAAAACAACCTTTAAAACAAAATTAGGTTTATATGAGTGGTTAGTAATGCCTTTTGGTTTGACTAATGCACCTAGCACTTTCATGAGAATGATGAACCATGTTTTGCGTGAATTTATTGGCAAGTTTGTGGTTGTGTATTTTGATGACATATTAATCTACAGCCGCAATGAATCTGATCATACTATACATATTCGACATGTTTTGCAAGTGTTGCGTGATAATAAACTCTATGGTAATCTTGAGAAGTGCACATTTTGCAAAGATAAGGTCATATTTCTGGGTTATGTTGTATCTCAGCATGGAGTAGAAGTAGGTGTGTCTAAAATTGAAGCTATTAAAAATTAGCCTACTCCCATGAATGTGAGTCAAGTTAGAAGTTTTCATGGTCTAGCTGGGTTTTATAGAAGATTTGTGCCCAACTTTAGTACTATTGCTACACCTTTGAATGACTTAACTAAAAAGGGTGTAATATTTGAGTGGGGCGCAGCCCAAGATCATGCTTTTGATGAACTTAAGAGATTGTTAACTTCTGCACCGTTGCTTGCACTTCCTGATTTCAATAAGCAATTTAAGATTGAATGTGATGCTAGTGGTATTGGAATTGGTGGTGTGTTGACGCAAGAGGGTCGCCCAATTGCATATTTTTCTGAGAAACTGTCTGGTGCTAAGTTGAACTATCATATATATGATAAAGAATTGTATGCTTTAATTAGAGTTCTTGAGGTTTGGCAACATTACTTATGGCCAAAAGAATTTATCATACATTCTGATCATGAAGCTTTAAAATACCTGAAAGCTCAGTCTACTTTGCATAAGCGTCTTGCTAAGTGGGTTGAGTTCATTGAGTCTTTTCCATACATTATTAAGCATAAGAAGGGAAAAGATAATATTGTTGCTGATGCTCTATCTAGGAAGAATATGCTATTAACTCAACTTGATGTTAAAATTCCTGGATTAGAAATACTATGTGATTTGTATGCCACTGATCATGATTTTGCTGAACCATATCGCTTGTGCTCTTGGTAAAGCATGGGAAAAATATCACATACATGATGGGTTCTTGTTTAGAGCTAACAAACTATGTGTTCCAGAATCGTCTGTGCGTTTGCTCTTATTGCAGGAATCACATGCTAGAGGTTTGATGGGTCACTTTGGGCGTGAGAAGACGCTACTCATGCTAGCTGACCACTTTTATTGGCCAAAGATGAGGCAGGATGTGGATAAGTATGTGAAGAGGTGCATTACTTGCAACAAGTCCAAGTTCAAGCTGAAGCCTCACGGTTTGTATACTCCTTTACCGGCACCTACTACACCTTGGGAGGATATTAGTATGGATTTTGTGTTGGGTTTGACGCGTACTAAAAGAGGCCATGATTCTAGATTTGTGGTAGTGGACAGATTTTCTAAAATGTCACACTTTATTGCCTTCCACAAGAGAGACGATGCGTCGCATATTGCTAACCTGTTTTTCAGGGAGGTTGTACGACTACATGGAGTCCCAAAGACTATAGTTTCTAATCGTGACGTGAAGTTTATGAGCTACTTCTGGAAGACGCTGTGGAGAAAGCTGGGGACGAAGCTACTTTTCAGTACTACTTGTCATCCCCAAACTGATGGACAAACTGAAGTGGTGAATAGAACATTGTCACAACTATTGAGATCCATGATTAAGAAGAACTTGAAGGAGTGGGAAGAGTGTTTGCCGCATGTGGAGTTTGCTTACAACAGGGCGGTACATTCTACCACGGAGCTGTATCCTTTTGAGGTGGTGTATGGTTTCAAACCCATTACTCCACTTGACTTGTTGCCTTTGTCCATACATGAGAGAGTTAATATGGAGGCATCCAAGAGCGAAGATTTTGTGCGAAAGATCCATGTGAAGACTAAAGAGTTGATAGAAAAGAAAGGCAAAAGCAATGCTGCAATGATGAACAAGAAGCGTAAGGAGATGTTGTTCAAGCCTGGTGATATGGTCTGGGTACATTTTCGCAAGGATAGGTTCCCGAAGCTACGGAAGTCCAAGTTGCTTCCTCGTGGTGCTGGTCCTTACAAAGTGCTTGCCAAGATCAATGACAATGCATACTCGATAGATCTTCCACTTGATGAGTTTGGTGTCAGTAATTCTTTCAATGTTGCTGATTTGACACCATATGACGGAGAAGACCTTGGAGCGTCGAGGTCGACACCTTTTGAAGGGGGGGGGGGAGATGATGAGGACATCCTTACCTCACTACCACCTCCGTCATTACCAACTGAAGATGAACCTGCTGTGAAGCTCAAGTCCAATGAAGTTCGGATTGGACCTATTACAAGAGCTCGTGCGAAGCTACTTAAACAATATGTGAACTTGTTCCTAAACGATACTTTGATTGATCAGAACTTTATACTACCTAAGTCCTACTCCCTCCGTTCCTTTCTATAATGCCTATTGTTTTTTAGCATTTATTTCAGAATATAAGAGTAAAGCTATGTTTTTTTGCAAAGAACCCCTTCCACCGATCAGGTCATGTCCAGAAAATCTGGAAACCGATCTGGTCATGTATTTCCGAGATCTGTTTTCAGTTTCCTATTTTTTCTGTGATATCGTTAGGGGGTTTTGTGTGAAAAAATGGCTCGCGCTAATTTCCGTGCTAAAAAAGAATAGGCACTATAGAAAGGAACGGAGGGAGTATTACTTATGTATCATTAGGTATGAAGAGGAGACAAGCATCGCACGAGGAGGAGAGGAGCAGCTGGACGTGAAGAAGGACGTGGAGCTGGACAAGGAGCTGGACATGAAGATATCTCATGGACGCGCGAGGGAGGAGCGGGAGGCATGCGCGAGAGGAGAAGACGAAGTCCAGACCGGCCCAGCACCCGGTCAGACCGGCCGCCACGCCGGCGTGCCCGGTCCCTGGCCTCCAACCGGGCGGCAGTCGGATCCACCCCGGCGCCGACCGGGTGCCACGCTGATGCCAACCGGGAGGGTTACTGCGCAACACTTCGCCCGCCCGGTTGCAACCCGGTCCCTGGCCCGGTTTGAACCGGCCAGCCCGGTCCCAGGCCCGGTCGACCGGCCCCCAGACCGGCCGTGTCCGAGTTTGTCTCGACCAGATCTATTCTGGGTCGGTTATTCTTGTATCTTTTCGACCAGAAGTCGTCCCGGACGCCTATATAAGTGCCCAGGACGCCCCCCTAGCTGCTTTAGACCACGTTTAAGATAAATCCTAGTTCTTAGTTGTTTGCTCTGCAAAACTATTGAATTCCCTACACCATATTGCTTGATATTGTGTAGATCTGAAAAGTCTTGTGTGATCTGCTGTTCCATTGGGAATTAGACGGTTGCAACTTACCGCTCGTGGTCGGCGGCTACATGCGCAAGTGTGTGGAGTTGCGAATATCTTGCAGGATTGAGAGCTGTTGCATTGGCGACAGGAAGCTCAACAAAGATCATGACTTCACATAAGTTATCTCTGCAATCATCTGTTTCATCATCACCATCTTTAGATGTATTTCTTCAGCTCATTTCAACAAGCCATGTCCTATTTACACTTCTTTTTTTATCTCTGAACATGAGGCTATGTACTGCACTCTGTAATCTGTGATTGAACTGAATGAAATTGGCGCCCCTGGCGCCTCACTTTGTTCAAAAAAAGACAAACATCACGATACAGCTGGATGAGGCGATGAGGGAGGACCCTCGACATATATATTGCTATTTACCACGGGCGGAGCGAAAAACACTAGGCATCTAGGCTGTCAACTTTGTTTTTGTGTCGAGTGTTGTATTGCCTGCTTCAGCTAGAGGGGTAGTTACCTAGTGCTATATTGCACCCGCCAAACCCGGTGCCACTCGTCCACTACGCAGTTTCCGACGCTGTACGACCTACTCATTTTATCCTTAAATAAGTATACTTCTAACTTTTATCTTAAGTCAAGTATCTTAATGTTTGTCTAACTTTATGTCGAAAAGTAATAGGGTCTATTTGGTTCCAACCACAATTTGCCAAGCTTATATTTAGCAAGTGTGGCAGTCACAAAAGTGTTGCAAAAGTTGGCAACACATTCACTCCGTGATAGGTGGATCATATAGATAATAAAGTGTAGCAGCCTAAAAGTATGGCAACAACCAAACACGTGCCAAATTTCCAAACTTTGGCTTGGAAAATTGTTACCGGGAACCAAACACCCCCATAGTATTTATGATACCATTTTAGTATCACTTGATCCACCTTGAGATTTAGTTTCTTTCCAATAATTTTGATCAAAGTTAACAAAATTTAACTTAGTACAGGAGCTAGAAGTATGCTTTACTACAGTAAAATACTTCTTTACCGTGTACTTTTATCTTTGCCAGGTGTCTTTTCCCTAATACATGGCAAAGAAGCTCTTCGCCAGGTGCCAAAAAGCAGTACATGGCGATAAATATTGCGCCGAGAGTTAGCACCTAGAGAAGAAAGAACACGACACAATAGAAAAAAATACACTCAGTAAAGATATACATACAACCAAGACTCTCTTTGTCGTGTGCCACAACAGGACACTCAGCGAAGAAGGTTGCTGCCACCTTGTGTATAACGCGCATGGCCTACAGGAGAACAGCGGCGAAGATTCTTTGCCGAGAGAGGATCTTTGTTGTGTCGTCTTCGCCGACTGATATACACGGCAAAGTCTTCGCCGGGTATTTTCGATACACTGTAAAGATATTGTCTCCTGGAGAGCTTGTTTGAAAACCGAGAGAATACATGTTAGACGCCATCCTTAGTCAAAAATTATATCATTGGAAAGCATTGTTTGCATACGAATCTAATGATATAGATTTTGTGGACATAAAATTTATATTTTATTAACCAAATCAACGATTAAATTTTATCTCAGATTACGTGCGTGGTTGTTAAACCGAGACGGAAGGAAGTCAGAACTATTATGCATCATTGATGTGATAAAAATGTCAAGATGACAATAACTGAAGCTGGATCATCCTAATAGTCGGCTGGGGACGCAATGACTGATGTAACATGGCCATGATTTCAGCCATAAAGGCTTTAAATATATGCATGGCTCTGATGCTTGAGTGCAAGAATGCTTGAGTGCAATGATACCATGCATTGTGGAGATAGTAACATGTAGTAGTATCATACGCATGATACTTCTATCGATACTATGCATTGTGACTAATCTATCATATTATCGTATCATAATATGATACCATGCATTGTGGAGATAGTAACATGTAGTAGTATCATACGCATGATACTTCTATACGATACTATGCATTGTGACTAGTCTAAATAAGGATGTGTCAGTGCATGCATGCATGCAAAATGCTGATGTGTCAGTGCAATTAAGGATAAGAGAGAGGGTACTAGTATCATAGGTAGATACTGTATCATAGCACATACTACTAGAAAAAATAATGTCAAGTAAATCTTTTACATATATTTTCATTGAGATTCTACAAAACAATTAATATATGAAGACTATGATACTAGTATATGATACCATGCATTGTGGAGATAGTAACACATAGTAGTATCATACGCATGATACTTCTATGACTAGTCTAAATAACATTAGTCCTAGTTGTAATGAGCGATGTCCACATGTACGTTTGGTTGTATTTAATTTAGATAGTTCAGTTGACAGCTAAACCTCTACAGATAGATCCATACTAACTAAATCCACTGGAAACGTAAGAGGCGAGCCAAGCTGAGGCGAGCTAAAACTCTACAGATAGATCCGTTCTAGTAACTAAATCTCTATACAGATTAATTACTATTGGTGGTGTTTCATCATGCGCCATTTTTCAAGTGCTCGAAGTGTCGGAAATTAGGCTCTGATTTTGGGTCTGATTTATCATGGTCTAGAAGAAACCTTGATGCATTTTAATTTATCCTCCAATGTTTTTTACCCTCTATGGCCCACAACACAATTATTTTTCTAATGTATATATCCCCCTTACTTCACTCTTCTTGCATCACACGATCACAGAGGGTGATACAGAAATCAGCAAAACAGAAGTAGCATCCCTCTCACATAAAGGTGTAGCGGTGACCATGTACTATAGAGTGTTAGATTATTGTGTAATTTGATTTGCCTTAAGTCCTCTGCCATGTATTTACTCCATCTTTATCGAAAAAAATGTACTACTTCCATTCCAAAATATAATCCTATTTATAAATTTAAATTAGATTTTGAAATAGGTTTATATTTTGGAACGGAGATAATTAATACTTTATTAATTAGTCCAAAATGTACTACTTCCATTCCAAAGTATATTTTATATAACCGACATTAGTCCAAACAAATATTGAAAAAAAGAGTCTGCCATTACCCAATATCAATATAGTTCAAATTCATACGAAGGCAACTTTTAATTTTCAAATCATATGAATTGCAACATGTCAACAGATTTGTGGGTGAGCTAGCAACAACTTTAAAAACAGTAAGTTAAAGAACAAGAAATATTGCACATTGAGTATGAAGAACATCAATTATGGATAAACACACCACTTCTTTCACACGGGAAGTTTATTTTTTGTTGAAATCAATATATTCTTATATTGTACAAAGCATCCAAATTACCATAGTGGTACAATACAAAAGTTTTTTTTGCGTTGAAGTTCTAGGACTTTATTCATAATCAACCACTTATGCACTATCGGCTTGACAGCATGTAGTGAGGAAACTAGGGATCGAGTCCAGCCAACAGTTGGTGATCTCCTGTGTGCATGCTAGCTTCACACACATGTGAGTCGGCACATTGGCTTCCCTCTCTACATGTTGAATACAAAAGGATAAAAAAGACGAGGCTAGCCCTTTGACTTCAGATAAAACAGCGCGAGTCTCAGAGAATAACAATCTTTAAACAATTCACTTCGATTACCATATTGGTACGATACACAAGCTATAGGAAAATAAGGAATATGATAGTAGCAGATCGTATAACGATACATGCACGGTATTTTGCATCATTCAGTAAGTATATCACAAACGTACTATCACAATGCTTTATTTTGTTGTTGTTTCAAATATTAATTTTCTTCATAGCGCCATGGGGACCTTGTTTTCTTATGGAAGAAACCGGTGTTGGAGTATCAATGGACTTGTCATAGTCCTCAATGGATTTGAAGATATGATAGACGTTGCCCTTGGCAAACCCACTGTAGCCACTACTCTTGTATTCTATCTGGTTCTCCTCCACGCACGGTATCCTCTGGATAAACTCCAAAAGCAAGGTTGGCCTGCATATATAGAATGTTTCATCTCGTCAAATTGTAATCCTAGAAAAAAAATCTTTCTGCATGGTTTAAGCATGAAAACTAGATAATTATTTCTGAGAGAAACAAGAAAAGTAGCGAAAGATTATTTGAGCCATCATGTACCTGTCTACCGCCGCTTTGGTGAAGACTTGGAGCACAACACCTCCGTGGTCATCCCTGTCGACCAGCACGCCCAGCTCCTGGCACTCCTTAATCTGTTCTTCTGAGAGGACGTCACCGGCGAGCTGCCTTAGACCGTCATAGTAGCTTGGGGGCGGCGGTGGCAGGAGCTCAAAGCCGCCGAGGGAAGACCGCGCACGGATGTCCCTCAAAGTGCAGAGCAGGTCGTCGCTGGCCATGGCCAGGTGCTGCACGCCAGGGCCGCCGTGGTGGTCAAGGAACGTCTGTACCTGGCTCCGTCGCTTGGTGCCGTGCACGGGCTCGAGGAGCGTGAGTAGCACGGTGTCTGCGTTGTTGGCAAGCACCACGCCGTTCAGCGCGCTCTCTCCCGTGCCCACTTTGTCGCCCGTGAAGTTCGAGAATTCGTGGAACCCTGTGAACCCGGCGACGTAAGAGGCTACCGATACCAGGTCCGGGACGGCTCCGGCGATGTGGTCAAACCGGGTGAGTCCAAAGTCCGGAGATTCAACAGAGCTGGCGACGTCCTCGAAACCGGGCATGAAGGATACGTCGGTGCCGTCCTGGTAGCTGACGAAACGGAGGACGGCGTCTCCGAAGAGCTCGACCTCCGCCATGACGAAACCGTGGCCGAGCTCCACAGGAGGGAAGGCCGGGCGAGCTCCAGCGTTGACGCTGGCCGAGAACGCCTCGGCGGCGTCGGCCACACGTACGGCGAGGGCGCGCACCGCGAGACCGTAATTGACGGTGAAGCGGCGCGCACCGTCGGCAGAGAAGGAGGGCACCGTCGCCGTAGCGGCGGCGCAGTGCCGCGCGTACGGAGCGCTGAAGACGAACGTGAGAGAGCCTGTGCGTGAGCGGAGCACGTGGGAGGCGTGCGCTGTGTTCCCCGTGGTGATGACGGACTGCGCGGCGAGTGGTACTCCGAGGCCGAAGGAGAATCGTCCGGCAGCGGAGGCCGCGTCGGCGCACCAAAACTCGACGTGGTGGAAGTCTAGCACATCGAAACGGTCGGTGCTGGGGAAGGCGGCTCCATCATCGGAAGATCCAGCAATGGCAGCAGTGGGCGTGGGGTGCATTGTGTTCATCTTTCTGAGAGTCGGGATTTGTCGATGAAACCCCATTGCAGGTTGTGGCCATAGGGTGCATCGTGATCGTATGGTGCAGAGTTTCAAGTTGGGCCGATTGGCGGGGACAAACGAGAATGCGAGAGCCAGTTGGGCGTGGGCATTCGTCATGATTAACACATACTAGTTGAGTTTGAGTTGAACTTGAGCTGCATGCAGTCTAGCTTATAAAGGGTTAGAATCAATACATAATGCAAGCTGGGCTGGCGGGCAATTGGTAAAAATGGAGTGTTAATTTTCTACTACTATGGTTGTGATGTGTTAATTATCAACTTAATGATGAGATTGTCTTGGTCCATAAGCATTTGCAACAAATGATGCAAATAATAGAGCAGGTGCCCCAAAATAATTTTTTAGGGCATTTGAAACCAAAAACACGTTGCTCCCATCAAATGCCCTTTTTTTTATTTCGTGATGCAAATATTTCAGGACATCCAAAATTTCCCCTGGTGATGCAAATTTCGGGCAGCCCAAAATTTCCCCTACGGCAGCTGCGCTGCTGCCGCAAAACAAAAATCATAGGCACATATATGGCCAACCGCGCCCATGAAAGTTATTGTTGAAAGCAACTAGCAAACATCTAGCAGCCGTTCCATCATTCCTAACCACTCTAGCTAAATGTACCATATATCGATTTATCTTGCTCGTCAAAAAGAATCTTGTGGAAATCTAAGGATAAAAAATGTTGGCTCTTCAGATCGAGGGTATACAAAGATTATAACAAAGGCATGTACTGCAGCATATACATATATATGCAGTTATAATAGATTACTGATATAGGAGTATCAACTAAGTTAAGGCCTATAATTATGAGTTACTGATATATAGTACTATCCAAGGTCCATAATCAAGTACCTCATCCGTATATTATTCGTTGATTTGTCCGAGATCTAGGCCTAGATTCTTATGGCAATTTTGTTACAAACTTATATTTGTTGCATTTAGAAATTCAGATGTCAACTTTGTTGTCATAATAATCATCTATACCTCTCGTGTATATGATTCTTCTAAAAATTTGGTCAAACTTTACTTCGTTTGACTTTCTGAAAAAAAAGTAGGCCTTAAACCTTGGGATGGAGGTAGTACATAAACATGCATACATTATTCTTTCACGAGAGACGGAGAGAGGCAAGTTCAGTAGGTGAAACCAATGGATGCTATATTCTCACAACTTAACTTTTATACTAACATGACTTTTTGGCCGGCCTAAATTACCATGTTTAATATAATTGAAAGATTCTAATAAAACTTTTTAGGAGTACTATGCATAGTCATCAACAGATAAAGAAATAACACATTTTCTGGATGTTACTTGTCGTATGCATGGACAAAACTAAAGCTTATGGCGAAGATCATTATTCTTTTGATATGCCATATAACTGCAAAGTACCAGTTGGCCTTAGAATAAATCACATGATTTACATGTTATAAATGCTTACAGATATACATATTGTTTATCTGCATATAGCAAAGTCGTACCTTGTCCTTTCACTTTTGTAAACGCTACCATCTAACTGCTACATTTCACATGCTGAGGCGCATTCCGCTTTCTGGCAGAACTTTTTGTTTCACATGGTTCCCCCATTTTGAAAAAAAAAAACATTGTTACCGTTTAATATCACTATACTAATGATAGACTTCCAAAAATTGCCCATGTTAAGTAGTAGAGATTATTTAAAATATACAAACCACGGTCTGATGTTGAACCCTAGTTATAATGGCTTAGATAAGAAGATAAAAATAAATCAAAAATAACCCATTTGTACCCAAGACAATTTGTCCTTGCAATTTGTTGTCGTCCCGATGACTAAGGGAGAGGATTTTTTTATTTTGTTTTCCAAAGGGAGGCCGCACAATTTATGCCTTCATTTTATATGAAAGTCACTTGGTTTTCAAGTTAACATGCAATTTTTAAATAGGAACTAAAATTATTTATTTGCTAAAAATGCTGGAAACCATTCATTTGTTCGATAAAGAAAATATATTAATAACACGAAGATACCAATTACACTCAGCCTCTGCAACACAATGCCCTAATTAATGGAAATATCGCTGCACACATCAAAAAGAAAAATACCAAAATGAAAAGTCCCTCTACGATGACTAATATACAAGAACATATGTCATTTTTCATTTTCAACCTTTCTTTCACGAGTACTATTATTTTTAAACTTCTTTGACGAACAATTTACAGCTTTGTTGTGGTGACTGTTTACTGTCTGAGTACATGCATGGACCTAACGAAGCTGTAATTGCTCAATGGAAATGCTAATTTATTTATGTGTCCCTTGCAGCGTGAAGAACCATAGTCTCGATGGTGAACCCCGGTCCAAATCCCATCATCACACCCCACTCTGCAGCGTCCTCCTCATCCATCCGTCGTCGTCGTACTTCATCGAGCACGAATATCACCGTGGCTCCAAGCATGTTCCCGTACTGCCTCAGGACGCTCCGGCTGGCGGAGAGCTTACATGGCTCCAACTGGAGTGTACTCTCGACGTGCTCAAGGATTTCACGCATGCCCGGGTGCACCGCCCAGAAGAGGTCGTTCCATTCCACGGCGACTCCGAGCTGCCCAAATGCATCCGCAAGACACTGCACGACGTTATCTGCCGCCAGAGGAACCAAGTCTTTGGTAAAGATGTCGCCGTCGAGGCCGCCTTCCGTGAGCTTCATGGAGAGAACGTGGTCGGTCCCAGGCACCACTGTCTGTGAGGCGGATACCATCACAAAGAGAGGGCGCTCGACAGGGCGCACAGCGTCGGCGCCGACGATGACCGCAGCAGCGCCGTCGCCGAATATCGCCTGGCTGATGAGCATGTGGGGGTTGGCCTCCTCGGGGCCGCGGAAGGCGATGAGTGTGAGCTCGACGCAGGCCACCAGGACGCGCGCGCCACGGTTGTTCTCGGCTAGGTCTTTGGCGAGGCGCATGGAAGCGGAGCCACCGTTGCAGCCGCCGAGGTGGATCATGGTGCGCCGGGTGGAGGAGCGGAGCCCGAGGAGGGATGCCAGGCGGAGGTCGATACCCGGGGAGTGGGCGGTGGAGTTGGTGGTGACAATGAGGTGGGTGATGTCGGTGACTGGACGGCCCCACTCAGCAATGGCCTTCACCGCGGCTGAGGCAGCGAGCTCTGGAGCAGCAACAGCGGCGATGTCAAGGCGTCCGTCGAGGGACGGCTGTCCGCGGTCGAGGAACTCTGGATGGGCGTTGAGTAGTTCTTCCGTAAGGTGAAAGAAACGCTTTTCCGTGGGTGTTTTCTCACCTGATGATAAATTTGCACTTGTTTAGAACTACTCCATCAGATGATAAATGTTTTTTGTGAGTTCTCACTCATACTTACACATTGTCCTGAGTTTGTGTTTGAGGTTGGTGAGATTTTCGCTCTTGGTAACACGGAAGTAGTAGTCCGGGAAATCTTCTTGGGACACACAGTTTGCTGGGTTAGCCGTGCCGATGGCGAGCACTGCTGCTGGCCCATCAGCCCTCTGGGAACGCCGGATCTCGTGGATTGTGGGCAGAGTACTTGTCATTGTGCCTGACACTTGTGTATATTGACAAACTTATATAAATGTACTACTTATTCCTCCTCGGCTTTCATAAAAAAAGTGTTTAAATATATTGAAATTTAGATACAATCTGTTACCAGAGCAACTAATCCAACTAACTAACTTATCGGTGATAACATCTCATAGTGAACATTATGGGGAACCAGCTAGTAGGAAACACTAAAAAATGTAGAAATGGCAAAAGCTTAACTCTGACATCTAGGACAACAACAGGCCAATTGATATTTTAAAAGAATGTTCTACCAACCCCACATTTACCCTTTTGTATTTCCAGGGACCTTAAGCATTAGTCACGACATACACACCATGTAGTACTGCAAAATATGTCTTGTTATCTATGAAAGCAATAATTTGAGCATTATACCCTTCTAGGAACATGTTAATGAAAGCAGAAACAAACCAGCCATGTGTTTACACAGTATGCTACAAATCAGCATTATACCTTTGTCTTTTCTTGATCAGGAGAGAAACTAGGTGCTATAGCCAATCTACTAATGTTTCTGCTGGTTCGGTCACACTGACTAGAGAGAGAAGACTGTCCTCTGATCAGTGTTTCTGGTGCTAGATGGCATGTATCCAAGGAAGAGGAGGTCACACATATTTATTGACTCAGGTAGAAGCGTGTCGACATAAACTCTCTCTCTCTCTCTCTCTCTCTCTCTCTCATCCCATGTAGCTGACTTTGCAGCAATGCTCCATCAAGATTCCTCCGTAGATCAATAATACAACTAAAGCTAACGGGAGGTTGAAAAGAAGACAAAAGCTAACCACTGCTGCCCCAATGCTAAATATTCATTCTAAAGTCAAAGGTGCTAACTGGACACTTTTGCTTCAGTGTGCCCCCCTCCCACAATGCTCAAATACATAATAATGCTGAGATCGCTTTGTACCCCCTGCGTAATGAAACTTATGAAAACATATGAAGTGATCTCAACCCTAGTTTGGTGTGAGGGGGCACAAAGCATGTTTGCTAACTGAAATAGTTTAACTTGACAACAAAATCATGAAGTGTGTACTTGTGATCATTTTTTTTTCACTCACTTTGCCCGGATAAGGATCAGTGTAGTGTGTACTGTCATCTACATCGCAAATGGGCCTTTTTGTTTTTGTCTGGATCCTTCATCTTGTCTTTTCTTTGCCTATCTGGATATTTTCTAAATCAGCATAAAAATATATGTAAACCATCTCAATCAACATATAAGCAGGGTGTTAAAATTTACCTGAGACTTAGGCCTCCCATTAGCAAGAACACTCAACTATCTTGGACTGATCAAACATCTCATATGTGTAGCAATCTTAAATCGAAGATCTGTGTGTACCATTATTTTGAGCTCGTGTGGATAAGGAAATACATCATCATATCATATATTTGACACTAACTGTATTCTCATCTTCATGGACATCTTCATATTGTGTTTCGTATCTATGGAGAAATATAAAGCAAATAGCCGTATGAATCTTCCTAACAACTCTAGAAAAAATAGCATATTGTTTTGTTTCGCTCTCTATTAGAAGTAGTTTAACTTTTCAAGAAGAATCATTTGGCCACATAGTGGTACAAAATGTTGGCAGTTCATGTCATCGGTGAACAAAAGCTATAACAAAGGCATCTAGTGCAAGATGGCAGCATGACTCATAAACATATATAGTTATCAAAGAATAGTCTAAGATCTAGGCTTACCTCTATCAGCAACTCATTTGGCAATTACCTTGCCTTACTAATCATGTACCTAGTACGTATATTGACCACTGATTTTCTGAAGTCTAGTTCTAGTTTTGTTAGAGATGTACATATCATTGCTCCAAAAACTTATCTTAAAATTATTTGTGAACTATCTTGACCTACTAGTCATGTACCTTAGCTCATGTGTGTAGTAATCATTGAGCTTCAGAGATCTAAGCCTAAATTCATTTAACTTCGAGCATGTCATTGTTACGAACTTAAATGTATTGGATTTTTTTCTATTCCTATCATGTAGCACGATAGTTAGCTCTGTAAGATGCATGCATGTGCTATATTGGTATCACATGTAGGCATACTATTAAAAAACTCTTTTGTCAAGTATATTGGTCTACTTATTATGTACCTCATATGTAACATAATCATAGATTCATTCGTATCTAGGCATACAACTATTATAAGCTTATTTTTCGGTCATTTTTAATGCATCCTACATGATATATACTATATGTTGTCAGATACATTCTTGAGAGAGAAACTAAATATGTTTTGGTAAAATATTTCTACAACACAAGAAATTTACCAATAAGCTTCTTTGGTACGTCTAAATAAACCTTTTACAGACCTACTAGGCTATCATATCAACAATATTTTCAACTACTAAATTATCATTATTATATGGGGATAAGTAGTATGTCAGAATATATTTTCTCCAAGCGTATTTCGCTCTATATCTACATCTGCATATTACTTGTCGTATGTTTGGAGAAAACTTATGCTCTAAGTAATATCATTCTTTGTAGAAACTCTAGCAAAATGTATCATACTTATTTGTTTCGAGAAAACCATTTCACTCGTCAAAAGACTTATTTGGCAATCTAATCATACAAAGTATTGGAAGTCATATACTCCTTGCATATAAGCTAAAATATAGGCATCCAATGTAGGATGGAAATATGACTCATAAGCATATATAATTATCATAGAACATTTTAAAATCTAGGAAAATAGTTAATAGTAACTAATTTTCTGACTACCTTGGCTTACTAATCATGTAGCTCATAAGTATATATATTTGTCGTTGATTTTTCTGAAATCTAATCCTATGTTCATACGAAACTCATTTGTGTTCCATTTTTCAATGCTTAAACGATATATTAGAAACTCATTTGTCAACTTATTTGTCCTACTATTAATCCACCTCACGTGTATCGTAAACGTTGAGTTTTAAGAGATCTCGGCCTAGTTTTGTATCCCTTCAAGGACTATCGTTGTTAAGATTTCTATTAATTCATCTCACGTAATAAGGTAATTAACATTGTAAGATGCATGTATGTACTAGATTAGTTTGATATCTAGGCCTACTTGTTTAGTTGTCATTTGCAAGTATATTTGGCCTACTAATCATGTACCTCATTTGTAACGTAATCACGGATTCATCTGTATCGAGGCCTACCTATATGTGGAACTAATATTTATTTCAATTGCTAATACATCATTCGTGATATATACTATATGTTGTCATTTACATGAACCATGCGATGGAAACAACAACTAAAATTTATTTTCTCAAATTTGGTTACCACATAAGAAATTTACTAGCAAACTTCTATTGAAAGGTTAGAGATGTAGATATCATTGCGAAGAAATCATTTGTATTGCATTTCCAATGCTCCAAAAAATTATATTAAAATTATTTGTAAACTATCTTGACCTACTAGTCATGTACCTCATATGTGTAGTAATCATTGAGCTTTTAGAGATCTTAGCCAAGATTTGTATGACTTCTAGGTATGTCACGGCAAAGAATATATGTCTATTGGATTTTTTAAAATTTCTATCACCTAACAAGCTAGATAGTTAGCTTTCTAATATGCATCAATGTGCTATATTAGTTTGACACATAAGGATACTATTAAACAACTCTTTCATCAAGTATATTGGTATACTAATTATGTATATCATATGTAACATAATCATATATTCACTTGGTTCTAGGCATATGACTATTAGAAGCTTATTTTTATATCATTTGTTAATGCATCCTACTGAATGGATCGTAGCGAACAAGAGGGGGGGTGAATGGCGCTACGGCAAGTTTTAGTCTTTTTCAAGTTTTATGCAACGGAAGGTAAAGGTGTGACTTTTAGCAATGGGGGTGATCCTACAATGAATATCGGACGAGTGCAACAAGTAAAGGAATCAACAAGATAACGAGAGTAAGGAGCGAGATAACCGGGCGCGAGCCGAGTCGAGGTTTGTTTCCCGCAGTTCCTTCCACTAAAGGAAGTACGTCTGCGTTGAGGAGGTGCTAGTCTCACACAAGAGACTAGGCGGCCACACCACGAAGGAAGGCCTCACCCTCTTCCTCGAGAGAGATCCACGGAGGTGCTCTCCCTCTTCCACTAAGGCACCGGTCGAGGCGGTGATTCCTTCACAAGGTTGGGGCGAGCTCCACACACAAGGATGCTCCCAAGACCCTATGGATCTAGTACATCACCAAGCTAGACTCCATAGCTGCACATCTCCAATGCTCCACCATAGGAACCCATCACCAATGCTCCACCATAGGAACTCTTCCAATGCTCCACCAAAGGAACTCTCCAATGCTCCACCAAAGGAACTCTTCTCCAAGATCCACCAAAGGAACCCTACCACCAAGATCCACTAAGGAATAGCTAGTATTTGTGAAATCTCTCTTGGTAGAACTATAGATCGGGGTCTCCTCCACCTATCCTCAAAGTTTGGGCAAGATTGGTTGGAGGGGGAAGGAGATCCTCAAGGATTAAGCTCAGCAACAATGGAGGAGAGAGAGGGGGAAGAGATAAAATCGTGTTGGGGAAGAAGGGGCCCTTAAATAGGCTCCTCCAAATCCAACCGTTATGTCCAGATTTGGCCTAAGCGGTACTACCGCTTTGGGGTAAGCGGTACTACCGCTCTGAGTTCGAATTCGATCCAGATCTGGTCAAAGGACGCAGAGCGGTACTACCGCACGAGGTACCGCTCGAGGTACCGCAATAGGGTCCAGACCTTACTAGATCCAGAGCGGTACCAGGGCGGTACCAGGGCGGTACGACCGTAACCCGGTTATGGTACTTAAGCGGTACCTTGAGCGGTACTACCGCTCCAGGTACTGCAGAGGTACCGCAGCGTGTTTCTGGAGGGCAACTCAGTACAGACTCAGAGCGGTACCGACAGCGGTACCTATAGGGGTAGCGGTACTACCGCTACAGGTACCGGTAGTACCGGCCTGGCTAAATCTGGTTTTCTTCCCTTTTTCTCTCCAACTTTGTTACCTCGCTAAACACACACAAAACCAGAAAACCTATCAACTACGCTTCAGTCTTCTGATCTTGACGCGTCCGGCGAGGTCACCGTGTACTTGCAAATCTAACAATGATACTCAAGGCACACGGTGAGATTACTCAAGTGTTGTCATCAAACACACAAAACTTGGGGTGTGAATTTTGCTCTTACAATCTCCCCCTTTTTGGTGTTTGATGACAACACAAGAGTTGACAATAACAAATGATATTATGATGAGAACATTAGATTTGCAAAAACTCGACGGAGCTCCCCCTACACATGTGCATATCATGAATATGTATTTGAATACAAATACACATGTTATAGAGACATCACTCCCCCTAGTTTTTACAAACCAAGCACATATGCAACATAGATAGATGACATGTTCAAGAGGCATATGCACAATATGGAGGCAACATAAGATCATATACGGAGATTTGGGTGAAGTTATCATACCATAGCCTTGAGAATACCCAAACTCACAATAGGATGCCTCCATAGGGTTGTTGATGTAGCCATAAGACAAGATAAGCAACTAGAACCAAACGGCTACAAACAACAAAGGTCTCCATCCACCTAGGAACTTCTCCCCCTTTGGCATCGGAACACCAAAAAGGAGGGTAATGAAACTAGAGAGATGGAGAAAAAGAACATACAACCAAGCTTGCAAAAATCACGAGAAAACAAGCTTGATGGAGGTTCTTAAAACAAGAAGAAGAAAGCAAAGAAGAAAGACAAAACAAGGTCATGAAGAACCGAAAAACCCTCAAAGAGGGGGTGTTGGTGGCCGAAGCCACCGTGTAAGAGTATAGTAGTTGTGAGGTCGCGTAGATGTATCTAGGACTCACGGACTACAACTCAACATGAAGCTCATAAGTCACTTAATTGACAAATAGCAAATGTTTTGGATTTCTTTATGCATTATGGGGGGAGTGATAGCTCAATGGATTTAAACCGCACTCCCCCTATGTCCATGTGTGCCTTTCATCTAGATATGACGGTAAGATTGGTATGTGCGCACGACGGTCAAGCAAAGTTCGATGGATCAATGATATTTAGCTCATGCCTCAACTCAATAAAGCGCTTCTCATCCAAGGGCTTCGTGAAGATGTCCGCCAATTGCTCCTTGGTGCTAATATAGGATAGTACAATATCTCCGCGAGCAATGTGGTCCCGGATGAAGTGGTTCCGTATCTCAATGTGCTTCGTCTTGCCATGAAGAACCGGATTGTAGGCGATCTTGATTGCGCTCTCATTGTCGCACAAAAGAGGCACCTTGCTATACTCGAGTCCATAATCCCGCAAGGTTTGCTTCATCCATAAGATTTGAGCACAACTACTTGCCGCGGCAATATACTCGGCTTCCGCGGTGGAGACGGAGACACAATTTTGCTTCTTCGAGGACCAACACACCAAAGATCTTCCAAGAAAGTGACATGCTCCGGAGGTAGACTTCCTATCAATCTTGTCGCCCGCCCAATCGGAGTCGGTGAAACCAACCAAAGTAAAATCTGTGTCCCTTGGGTACCATAGTCCGAAGTGTGGGGTATCAACTAAATATCGAAAGATCCTCTTGACCGCCACAAGGTGGCTTTCCTTCGGACTTGCTTGAAACCGTGCACACATACCAACGCTCAACATTATATCCGGGCGAGAGGCACAAAGGTAGAGAAGCGAACCTATCATCGAACGGTAGAGCTTGGTATCCACCGCCTTGCCGCCCTCGTCAAGAGTGAGTTGGCACTTGAGTTGCATCGGAGTTCCAATCCCCTTGGCATCCTTCATATCACAGCGCTTGAGCATGTCTTGGAGGTACTTTGCTTGATTGATGAAGGTGCCTTGTCGCATTTGCTTGATCTCGAACCCAAGAAAGTACTTGAGTTCACCCATCATTGACATCTCAAACCTATTTGTCATCAACATAGCAAACTCATCATTGAATTTTGTGTTAGTAGAGCCAAATATGATGTCATCTACATAGAGTTGGCATACGAAAAGCTCCCCATTGACCTTCTTAGTAAAAAGAGTGGGATCGATTTTCCCCACTTCGAAACCACGGTCTTCAAGCAACTCCTTGAGATGCTCATACCAAGCTCTAGGAGCTTGTTTGAGACCATATAGGGCCTTTTTGAGCTTGAAGACATGGTCCGGGAAATGGGGGTCCTCAAACCCCGGGGGTTGCTTCACATATACTTCCTCATGTAGAGGACCATTAAGAAAAGCACTCTTAACATCCATTTGTTGCAACTTAAAGCCATGATGTGAGGCAAAGGCCAAAAGGATACGGATGGACTCGAGCCTTGCAACGGGTGCAAAGGTTTCACCAAAGTCCACGCCTTCGACTTGAGAATAGCCTTGTGCCACCAATCTTGCTTTGTTGCGGATGACCGTGCCATTTTCATCTTGCTTGTTCTTGAAGATCCACTTGGTGCCAATAACATTGCGGTAATGATCGGGTCGCTTCATGAGAGTCCATACATCATTCCTCTTGAAGTTGTTGAGTTCCTCTTGCATTGCATTCAACCAATCGGGATCGTTGAGAGCATCATCAACTTTGAGTGGTTCCACCCTAGAGACAAAGGCATGGTGCGCACAAAAGTTTGCAAGTTGCCTCCGAGTGGTGACATTTCTCTTTAGATCACCAATGATGTTTTGCAAGGAATGAGACTTGAGACGCAAGTGTCTTGTAGTAGGATCTTCACGGCGAGTGTCGGCTTGAGGAGATGGTTCTTGTGAGTCCTCTTGGCCTTCATCACGGTTTAGGTCCTCGCCTTGACCTCCATTGTCATTGAAAGAGGCAACCTTGTCATGAGATCCGGATGGCTCGGGGGTATATGGAATATTATTGTCCATGAAGACTATCCCCGAACCACTCGGAGAAGAACTTGAAGCTTGACCTTGGTCACTTGATGTTGGGTGTTGAGGTAGACGAGCTTGCGGTGTATGTTGTTCTTGAGCTTGTTGAGGTGAACTTGGACTTGATTGTTGTAGGTTGACTTGCATTTGTTAGATCAACGGAAGAAGCTTGGCCTTGTGGTGTAGATGGCTCCACTTGGGTGGAACTTGGTCCTTCCCCGGTACTCATAGAAGGTAGCGTTTGAGGTAGGCGAATGCCAACACCCATCCTTCCTATGGTATCCGGGGGAATTGCATCTCCTTTCTCACAAGAAGCACTTCGCTCCTCCAAAGATCTATCATCTTCATCGAACGTCACATCACAAGATTCTACAACACGTCCACTTGACTTATTGAAGACTCTATAGGCGTGAGAATCCGTAGCATAGCCAACGAAAATTCCTTCTTGAGCTCTTGAATCAAACTTGGATAGGCGCGTGTCCTTGACAAGTATGTAGCATTTGCATCCGAAGACCTTGAAGTATGACACATTAGGCTTGTTGCCGGTGAGGATCTCATATGGTGTCTTCTCAAGACCTTTGCGAAGTAGAGGCGATTAGTAGCATGGCAAGCGGTAGAGATAGCTTCCGCCCAAAAATTGTAGTTGGACTTGTATTCCATCATCATAGTTCGAGCGGCTTCGATCAAGGTTCGATTCTTCCTTTCGGTGACCCCATTTTGTTGGGGAGTATATGGCGTGGAGTATTGGTGTTCGATTCCTTCCTCGCCGAGAAAGTCATCCAATGTATAGTTCTTGAACTCCGTTCCATTGTCGCTCCTTATTGCGAGAATCTTGTTGTCGTACTTGCGTTGAACTTGGTTGGCAAACTCCATCATGGTCCGTTGAGTCTCACTCTTGTACTTGAAGAAGAATACCCAACAATAGCGTGAATAGTCATCAACGATGACGAGGCAATACTTCTTTCCTCCAAGACTTTCATGAGATGGCGGACCAAAGAGATCAACATGTAGGAGCTACAAGCATCTTGTGGTAGAGATGATGGTCTTGGCCTTGTGAGGAGCTCCATGCATTTTTCCTTGTACGCAAGCCCTACAAACACAATCCTTGCAAAAAGAGACATCTTCTTTTAGTCCGAGAATGTGGCCACCCTTGTGGAGACTTTGCAAAGTCCTCATGTTGACATGGGCTAGTTGGCGATGCCATAACCAACCCTTGTCACCTTTGGCGAATAAGCAAAGAGCGGAAGATGTTGTCTTTCCAGAGAAATCGACAACATACAAACCATTCTCTACATATCCAACAAAAGCTACATTGAGTGTCTTGCTCCACAAGAGGACCACCATATGTTCATCAAAGAATGTGCATAGTCCCATACGAGCAATTTGATGAACGGAGAGTAAGTTGTAACCAAGGGTCTTGACAAGGAGGACATTCACAAGTGAGATGTCGGGTGTTACTACCACCTTGCCAAGACCCAATACCTTAGAGCACGTGTTGTCGCCATATGAAACGGTAGAGAGAGAAGGCACGAGGTCGACAACAATATCCTTGCTTCCGGTCATATGACTTGTGGCTCCACTATCAACCACCCATTTAGCGCCACCGGAAGCATAGTCCTACAAGGAATCAAGTCTTGGATTTAGGTACCCATTTTTCAATGGGTCCTAGCATGTTAGTAACAAGGGGTTTGGGAACCCAAATAGTCCAATCAACATTGTCCTTTTGAGGACCAATAAAGCGAGCACGAATATGTCCATAGTAATCAACAAAAAGAACATGAGAAGGGTTGTTAGAGCCGGCGAAACCCGTCGAGGCGGAGTTGGGTACTCCATCCCTTCTTGAGCTAGCATTGCTCCCTTCACGGTTGGTCTCCATGTTCTTCTTGTTCATCTTCTTCTTGGTCCTCCTCTTCCTCTTTCTCTTTGGCTTGGTAGCCACTCCTCCTTCATTGCACGAGCCCTCTTTGGCTCCATCTTTTGCTTCAATGATTCCTTCCAAGTACTTGGCTTGAACTTGGAGTCTATCAACCTTGGCCTTCAAGCGATTGACTTCATCTTCATGCTCCGGGTGTGGATGGCAAATATCAAACACTTGGACCTCCTTTGCCTTGTTCACCCGGAAGTGTTCCATCAAAGCTTCTTCTTGGAGAGCGTTCAACTTCATGAGCAAGCGCTTGTCATTTTCCATCTTGGCAATGTCGCTTTCATGAGTGCAACATGCACGGTCCTTGCTCAAAGGAAAGTACTCCTTCAATGTTTCTTCTTGCATGGAGTTGATCTCCATGAGCTTGGCTTCCCTTCTCTTCAAGGCGGCTATTTGCTCCTCATGATCACAACACGTATCCTTCTCCTTGCTCATGCGGAGACACTCCACCAACGACTCTTCTTGCTTGCTACTCAAACTCAATAGCTTGGCCTTGGTGATCTCAAGAGCGGCAATTTCTTCTTCATGGTTGCAACATGAGGTCTTCTCTTTGAACAAGCGGTAGTACTCATCCAAGGCTTCTTCTTGAAGAGCATTGACTTCCAAGAGGAGAGCATTGTGCCTCCTCAAGGAAGTAACTTGATCCACAAGCTCATCATGGGAAGAATCGGGGTCTTCATCGTCTTTTGCTTTGTTGGCTTCCTCGAGCGAGAGCATCTTCTTCTTGAGGTCACCAACCAACTCAAGAGCATGGTCTCGATCCTTGGTGAGACGTGAAACAATAGCTTCATTCTTGTCTTCAAGAACAATGACACTAGCTTCAAGAGACATGTGAAGATTCCTTTCATCATCAAGCTCCTCCTTGAGATTGGCAAGCTCAAAGGCCGCTTCCCTTTCCAACTTCTCCCTCTTCTCGATAAGATCTTGTGCCGCACCAAGTTGGGCTAAGAGAGCCCCAACATGAATCTTGGTGTCCCCCTTCATGTTAGTGAGAAAAGAATCCAAGGAATCCAAACCCATAATCTCACGTTTAACGGTGAGACTAGTGGCATCATCAATATATGAGGCATTAGTCGAAGATGATGGTTTGGAAGGGGATTTTACCTCCGTGGATACCTTTGCCATGAGGCACCGTGCATTGTTGGTGACGAGGTTCTCATTTGGAGAGTCGAAGAGGGAGGTAGAGGGAGTGGAAATGGCGATGGCGGCCACTCCCTCTCCTTCCTTGTTGGAGCGCTTGTCCTCATGCTCTCCATCTTCATCGGAGGTGTACTCTTCACGGATGATGAAGGCTCTAGGCTTCTTGTTGGAGGAGACCTTGTCGTCATCGGACCTTGGGGAGAACTTGGAGAATCCTTTGGAGAGTGGCTTGTACCTATCCTTTGGGATAAGCTTTCCACCATGATCTTCTCTTCTCTCAAACATACAATCCGCGACAAAATGATTCTTGTCACCGCAATTGTAGCATGTTCTTCCCTTTGTCCCTTCTCTTGGGCTCTTGGAGAGTCTTCTTGGAGAATCACGTGATCTTCTTGGTCTTGTGTTTCGGGACATGTTTCCATCCCAAAACTTCTTGGCGGCGAGAGCCATGTGCTCATGGTAGTTGAGCTTGAGATCATCCGAGCCCCACTCAACGGGATCCTCATCGCTTTCACTAGCTTCATGCACCTTCATCTTCAATGCAAGATTGGGCTTGCGGGAGTTGTGGGCGCGAGCAACAAGATCCTCCGCATTCTTCTTGGAGATGTCCAAAGCGATGACTTCGCTAAGGACTTCATCGGATGTCATAGCACGGAAGGAGGCGTTTTGGCGGATGGCCGTCAACTTCACTTCCTCATAAGGGAGGAGAGCATTGTAGAACTTGCGCTTGATCCAATGGTCATCCACGAACGTTGCTCCAAGATCTTGCATTTGCACGGCAAGAGCGATGAGGCGTCGATACATCTCTTCGGGGGACTCTCCTTCAATCATGACGAAGTTGTCGGCCATGTTGTTCACTTCATCAAAACAAGAGCTTTGAATGCTTGCATTGCCGAGGAAGAGCTTCTCCAGTTTGTCCCATGCTTCCTTGGCGGTCTTGAGTGAGCGGATATGAGCGCGGTCCTTGGGGGTGACAGCCATATGAATCATGTTGATGGCGGTGGCGTTGAGTTGGTCATCCACCACATCTCTTCTTGTCAATTTCTTGGGATCTCATGGTGAATAGCCCTCCTCAATGATACGCCAAAGCTCGGTAGAAGCGTTGCGCACATGTGAACGCATTAAGAATTGCCAATTCTCAAAGTTGTTTGACTCGAGTAACGGTGGTGAACCATGCGACAAGATATGCGGCATCGGTATCGGAACGTTGATGGTGTAATCATTTGGTGGTGGCACCGCATGATAACTCCCTTGACGTTCCTCAACCGGTGTGTCATCATCCTTCCCTTTTGTTGAAGTGCCGGTATCCCCAAGCCCTTCCTTTTGTGGATCTTTTGTCGCTTCCGCGACAAAATCAACAAGAGGAAGGGTGTTAGCTTTTGGTGGCGGATCCTCGGCACTTGCTTTTGGTGGAGGGTTTGGTTTTTGTACAACCAACTCCATCATCATCGCCTTCATTTGGGCAATGATGGATGACTCCAATTTCTTGAGGTCATCCAACGTAGCCGTCGTGGAATCGATGGGCGATGATGGAGCGGGTGGCACAAGGGAAGGTGACCCATTCTTGTCCGCCTCTTGTTCGGCCATTTCTTAGGCGGTAAAGCCCGAGCAAGAAAACCTTGCTCTGATACCACTTGAATGGATCGTAGCGAACAAGAGGGGGTGAATGGCGCTACGGCAAGTTTTAGTCTTTTTCAAGTTTTATGCAACAAAAGGTAAATGTGTGACTTTTAGCAATGGGGGTGATCCTACAATGAATATCGGACGAGTGCAACAAGTAAAGGAATCAACAAGATAACGAGAGTAAGGAGCGAGACAACCGGGGGCGCGAGTCGAGGTTTGTTTCCCGCAGTTCCTTCCACTAAAGGAAGTACGTCTGCGTTGAGGAGGTGCTAGTCTCACACAAGAGACTAGGCGGCCACACCACGAAGGAAGGCCTCACCCTCTTCCTCGAGAGAGCTCCACGGAGGTGCTCTCCCTCTTCCACTAAGGCACCGGTCGAGGCGGTGATTCCTTCACAAGGTTGGGGCGAGCTCCACACACAAGGATGCTCCCAACACCCTATGGATCTAGTACATCACCAAGCTAGACTCCATAGCTGCACATCTCCAATGCTCCACCATAGGAACCCATCACCAATGCTCCACCATAGGAACTCTTCCAATGCTCCACCAAAGGAACTCTCCAATGCTCCACCAAAGGAACTCTCCAATGCTCCACCAAAGGAACTCTTCTCCAAGATCCACCAAAGGAACCCTACCACCAAGATCCACTAAGGAATAGCTAGTATTTGTGAAATCTCTCTTGGTAGAACTATAGATCGGGGTCTCCTCCACCTATCCTCAAAGTTTGGGCAAGATTGGTTGGAGGGGGAAGGAGATCCTCAAGGATTAAGCTCAACAACAATGGAGGAGAGAGAGGGGGAAGAGATAAAATCGTGTTGGGGAAGAAGGGGCCCTTAAATAGGCTCCTCCAAATCCAACCGTTATGTCCAGATTTGGCCTAAGCGGTACTACCGCTTTGGGGTAAGCGGTACTACCGCTCTGAGTTCGAATTCGATCCAGATCTGGTCAAAGGACGCAGAGCGGTACTACCGCACGAGGTACCGCTCGAGGTACCGCAATAGGGTCCAGACCTTACTGGATCCAGAGCGGTACCAGGGCGGTACGACCGTAACCCGGTTACGGTACCTAAGCGGTACCTTGAGCGGTACTACCGCTCGTGAGCGGTACTACCGCTCCAGGTACTGCAGGGGTACCGCAACTCGCGCAGACTCAGAGCGGTACCGACAACGGTACCTATAGGGGTAGCGGTACTACCGCTACAGGTACCGGTAGTACCGGCCTGGCTAAATCTGGTTTTCTTCCCTTTTTCTCTCCAACTTTGTTACCTCGCTACACACACAAAACCAGAAAACCTATCAACTACGCTTCAGTCTTCTGATCTTGACGCGTCCGGCGAGGTCACCGTGTACTTGCAAATCTAACAATGATACTCAAGGCACACGGTGAGATTACTCAAGTGTTGTCATCAAACACACAAAACTTGGGGTGTGAATTTTGCTCTTACACCTACATTATATATACTATATATACGTTGTTGTATACATGGTGGAGAGATCAGGTAAAGCCGATTTTGTCAAATACTTCTACAACATAAGAAATTTACTAATAAACATCTTTGGCATGATTAGATAAACCTTTTTGTAACTAGAGGAGAACATACCCAAAATATTTTTAGCTAACAAATTACCATTATGATCTAGGGATAAGCCGTATGCCATCATATATTTTCACCAAGCTTATTGCCCTCTTTATGTACATCTGCATAGTACTTGTCGTCTATTTGGGGGAAAGTTATGCTATAAGTTATATCATGCTTCATAGAAACTCTAGAAAAATGTATACTTATTTTTTATCGCCATATAAAAATAATATTTCACTCGTCAAGAACACTCATTTGGCAATCTAGTCATACAAAATATAGGAAGTTTGTATCTTCCCTCCAAATAAGCTATCGTAAAGGTATCTAGTGTACGCTGGCAGCATGACTCATAAGTTCAAATTGTTGTCATAGAACAATTTAAAATCTTGGGAAATAAATAATAGTAACTCAATTGTCAACTACCTCAGATTACTAATCATGTACCTCAAACGTACATTTTTCATTTATTTTTCCGAGATCTATGACCAGATTCGTTGGAGATATACATGTTCTCTTGTTAAGGATAAACTTGTGTTCCAATTTTAGTGCTCAAAACAATATTAGAAACTTTTCTATCAATTAACTTGGCCTACTATCTACCTCATGTATATTGTAATCATTGAGTTTTCATAGATCCAAGCATATATTTGTATGACTTCTAGGAATGTCACCTCTTTGAACATCAAAATGTCGTAACCAGGTAATTAACATTGTAAGATGCGTGTATGTTCTAGATTTGTTTGATATTTAGCTAGGACTACTTAGGAGTCATTCGCAAGTATATTTGCCATACTAATCATGTACCTCATTTGTATCGTAATCACAGATTCATCTGAATTGAGGCCTAACTTTATAGGGAATTTATTTTTATTTCATCTGCTAATACATCATTCGTGCTATATAATATATGTTGTCTATTGTCATATACGTGAATTATGCTCTGGAAAGAGCAACTACATTTTTTTTCTCTAATTTGGTTACCACATACGAAATTTAATAACAAACTTATCTGAAAAGGTTAGAGATGTACATATCATTGCAAAGAACTCATCCGTGTTGTGCTTTCATTTCTCCAAAAACTTATATTAAAACCATGTATAAACTATGTTTACCTACTAGTTATGTACCTCATGTGTATAGAAATCATTGAGCTTTCAGAGATATAAGCCTAGATTTTTATGACTTCTAGGTATGTCACGGTTAAGAACATGTATGTATTGGATTTTTTAAAATTGATATCACCTAAAAATTAGTTAGCTTTCTAAGATGCATGAATCTGCTATATTAGTTTGACTTGTATGCATACTATTAAAAAATTCTTTCGTCAAGTATATTGGTCTACTAATTATGTACATCATGTGTAACGTAATCATAGATTCACTCGGTTCTAGGTCTACAACTATTAAGAGCTTATTTTTCTATGAACTATTAATGCATCCTAGAATTCCTCAACACATGAGTTAAAAATTACATGGACTTCTTTACTCAAAACAAAAAATACCACTTAGAATAGCAAAACCAATTATATTACTCGGCAAATTCAAAATTATACGTTATATATACTATATGTTGTTGGATACAAGGTGGAGAGTTCAGCTAAAGTAGATTTTGTCAAATATTTATACAACATAAGAAATTTACCAGAAAAATCTTTAACACAGCTAAATAAACCTTTTTAGAAACTAAAGGAGAACATACCAAAAATATTTTTAGTTAATAAATTACCATTATTATCTAGGGATAATTAATACATCATCGTATATTTTCACCAAGCATATTGCCCTGTTTATGTGCATCTGCATCGTACTTGTCGTACATTTGCGGAAACTGATGCTATAAGTTATATCATACTTGGTAGAAACTCTAGAAAAATGTAGCAGACTTATTGTTTAACATTATATTAATAAATATTTCACTCGTCAAGAAGACTCATTTGGCAATCTAGTCACACAAAGTATAGAAAGTTCATATCCTCCCTCCAAATAAGCTATAGTAAAGGTATCCAGTGTAGGTTTGCAGCATGACTTGTAAGGTTAATTTGTTATCATAGAAAAGTTTAAATCTAAGGAAATAACTAATAGTAACTCATTTGTCTACTACCTTGTATTAGTAATCATCATGTACGTCATACTTATATTTTACATTGAGTTTTCTGAGATATAGGGCTAGATTCGTCAGAGATATGTGTGTATTATTATTAAGGACTCATTTGTGTTCCATTTCTTAATGCTAAAAAATATTTAAAACTCATGGGCCAACTTGTCCTACTATCTACCTCATGTGTATTATAATCATTCAGTTTTCAGAGAGTATGACTCCTAGGACTGTCATTGTCAAGAACTTAAAATGTTGGATTTCTTAAATTCATCTCACATAACAAGTTAAATAACATTGTAAGATGCCTATATGTACTAGATTAGTTTGACATGTAGGATGACTTTTTAGGAGTTATTTGCAAGTATATTTGGCTTAGTAATCATGTACCTCATGTGTAATGTAATCATAGATTCATCTATATCGATGTCTACCACTATAGGGATTTGTTTTCATTTATTAATACCTCATTCTTGATAAATATTATATGTTGTCATCTAAAGGTTTAATGGATGCCCCCATAGGAGGTCTCACAGCGCTCAGAGCATGTGAATCGTCAGATCTTCCTGCCTAGCGAATCCCATCCATTGATTGTTCGCTCACAACTGCTAGATAAATCCATGCAACGGCCGTGCCGTACTTGTCCGAGGCTTGTCGTTGGCCCCACCAGCATCCGGGCCTGCCTATCAGTACCCGTAGGTGTGGTTGGCTTCGGTGCAAAAAGATTGGGCCGGACAAAAAAATCTCCCTGCAGTGAGACAAAACCCTACCTCACCCAATTGCCTCACACCCAGCTCCTCCCCAATCCCCTCTCGTTCTTCTCATGTCGCATCTGGTAGCACCGGCGGCCTCCCTGGCTGCCCAACCTTCTCCTTCTCCCATGCTCCATCTCCAACCCTCATCCCCCGCGCCGCTCTGCCTACCTGGACAGCTGTTGGCCAGCAGGAGGGGCTGCTGGAGCTCCACCCATGATGGTGATGGTGGACTCGGCCTCGCACCGGCGGCCTCCACAGAGGCAGCATGGGAGATCTCACCGTGCTGGAAGGAGGAGTTCTTGCCGCAGGTGGAGCTCCAATGGCCGAGCCAGCTGCAGCAACGCCGCCGCATCGCTCTGCCCGAGCACGAGCGGCAGGAGGAGGTGGCACGGGTAAGAACGGCGGAGAGGTCCTTGCCATGGCGGCCGAGGAGGTCGAGCTCGATGTGGGGGAGCAGAGGAAGAATACTGGCATCACGAAGGATTGAGTCTCGCCGCCGTCTCCGTCGATTTCCCGCGCGTGCTCTCTCCCCGAGCAAGAGACATGAGCCCGGTTCGTGGTGCGGTAGGAGGCGTTGTATGGAGCAGGGGCAGACAAAGGGGGAGGTGGAGGATATGGAGTAGTGCGTCTCGCCGTCACCATCGCGCGAGCCCGGAGTAGCATCACCTCACGCCATTTATTTCGCCAGCGCCTGCATCTCCTTCTCTCCCTCGTGCCCTCCCGTACTCCCTCGGCAAGTCTTCTTTACAGGGAGGTCACCAAGAGGAGGGATGCATTGATGACCCACAAGTATAGGGGGTGTATCGTAGTATCTTCGATAAGTAAGAATGTCGATCCCAACGAGGAGCAGAAGGTGTTGACAAGCAGTTTCGATGAAGGATTCACTGTAAATGCTCACAGACAAGTATTCAGGGGGTTTTAATGTAACAGTTGAATAAAGTACGAGTAAGTAAAGTGCGAGAGTAACAATTGTAGCGAGTGGCCCAATCCTTTTTAGCACAAAGGATAAGCCGGTTTGTTTACTTATAATGACCAAACGTTCTCGAGGACACACGGGATTTTAGTCTAGTGCTTTCGCTACATACGGCTAAATAATCTTCATTGTTATGATAAGTGTTGTGTGGGTGAACCTATGCTAATGTACCGCCCTTCCTAGGACTAATACATACTTGTGATTATACCCCTTGCAAGCATCCGCAACTACAAGAAAGTAATTAAGAATAAATCTAACCACAGCCTTAAACTCTGAGATCCTGCGATCCCTCCTGCATCGATATACCAACGGGGGTTTAGGTTTCTGTCACTCCGGCAACCCCGCAATTGGCAAACGAATACAAGATGCATTCCCCTAGGCCCATAAATGGTGAAGTGTCATGTAGTCGACGTTCACATGACACCACTAGAAGAATAACACCACAACTTAAATATCATACCATTGAATATTACTCAACCATAGTTCACTACTAACATTTAGACTTCACCCATGTCCTCAAGAACTGAACGAACTACTCACAAGACATCATATGGAACATGATCAGAGGTGATATGATGATGAATAACAATCTGAACATAAACTTGGTTCAATGGTTTCACCCAATAGCATCAACAACAAGTAGAGATCGATACCGGGAGAGTTTCCCCTATCAAACAATCAAGATCAAACCCAAATTGCTACGGCGGTGACGGTGTCCAGCGGTGGAGACGGCGGTGATGATGGTGGAGATGATGATGATGGTGATGGAGATGATGTCCAGCTCGATGACGGTGACGATGGCGTCGATTTCCCCTCCCAGGGAATTTCCCGGCGGATTCCTGCCCGCCGGAGAGCTCTTTTCTCTCGGTGTTCTCCGCCCCCAGGCGGTCAGAATCTCTTCGCGAGGTACCCTCTGTGGCTTAGGTTTTCGGGACGAAGGGTTTCGCGAAGAAAAGGAGGCGAAAGGGGCTGTGGGCCCCCACACCACATGGTGGCGCGGCAAGGCCATGGGCCGCGCCGCCCTATGGTGTGGGCCCACCCTGGGTCTCCTCAGCTCCTCCTTCTGGCTTCCTTCGTCATCTGGAAAAATAGGATTTTTGGTATAATTTCTTTCCACAGTTGATCTTCCGAAATATTGCGTTCCGACGGTGCTTTTTCCAGCAGAATCCTGGCTCCGGTGCTTGATCCTCCAATAATGATGAAACATGCAAAATAGGTGAAATAACATAAGTATTGTATCCAAATATGAAATATATCAATGAATAACAGCAAATTATGATATAAAATAGTGATGCAAATTGGACGTATCAACTCCCCCAAGCTTAGACTTCGCTTGTCCCCAAGCGAAACTGAACTCGGTAAACAGGACCACATGTTTATGGAGTGAATAGTCAATAAATAAAATACGGACAAGAAGCATCATATTCATTCACACAAGACATTATAGTAAACAACTTCCTCATATGACTCAACTTGAAACAAGTATAAGGTAATCACAAATAAAGGTGCATAAGAAATCATAGTTGGTGATGGCAAACTTCGTTCTTGGTCAGAGAACAATTAACAGATTATATTTATCTCATTGAGCAGCGCTCTCATGTTAAAGTTTATATGGCACAACTTGCATACTCAATCATAATGGTCTCCTCATAATCATTGATAACTTGCAAAGCTATATTCATTCAGATAAAACTTGTACTAAACAAGGAAGAGTAAAGACATGATGAAGCAAATCACAATATAATGGTTTGATCACAACAACTCAAATGCTTGCTTGAGATGGAGGGAAATAGGTTTACTGACTCAACATAAAGTAAAAGACAGGCCCTTCGCAGAGGGAAGCAGGGATTAAATCATGTGCTAGAGCTTTTTCAGTTTTGCAATCATATAAAGATAATAAAAGTAACAGGTTGAGAGGTGTTTGTTGTTGTCAACGACTGGTAGCGGGTACTCTAACCCCCTTGCCAAACAAACCTTCAAAGAGCGGCTCCCATATTATTTTCATTTTGTGTGGCACTCCTTCCAACCTTTCTTTCACAAACCATGGCTAACCGAATCCTCGGGTGCCTGCCAACAATCTCATACCATGAAGGAGTGCCTTTTTATTTTAGTTTTATTATGATGATGACACTCCCCCAACCTTTGCTTACACAAGCCATGGCTAACCGAATCCTTCGGGTGCCGTCCATCAATCACATACCATGGAGGAGTGTCTATTTAGTTTAATTAATTTGGGACTGGGAATCCCATTGCCAGCTCTTTTTGTAAAATTATTGGATAAGCGGATGAAGCCACTAGTCCATTGGTGAAAGTTGCTCAACAAGATTGAAAGATAAAACACCACATACTTCCTCATGAGCTATAAAACATTGACACAAATAAGAGATACTAAGTTTTGAATTGTTTAAAGGTAGCACATGAAGTATTTACTTGGAATGGAGGAAAATACCATGTAGTAGGTAGGTATGGTGGACACAAATGGCATAGGTTTGGGCTAAGGTTTGGATGCACGAGAAGTATTCCCTCTCAGTACAGGTCTTTGGCTAGCAAGGTTAATTAGCAAGCATGAGAGTCGAGGGAAACAAACAAATATACATATGATAGAAACAATCATGCATCTTCCTTGTAAGCACAAACAATCTTAACTTCAGAATAATAAGCTATGAGCTAACAAGAAAGAAAGACAATGAAACAACTACATGTATTTCTCTTTTCTATTTAAACCTCAAAGTGTTGTTGCTATTGACCAATGCTAAGTTTGCCAAAACCAAATAGATTTATTCAATGCTCCCAAAGTGATACCAATACTAACAACAAGGTAAATCATATAATAGAGATTGCAAACTAAAATAAGATGTGCAATATGTAAATGATAAGACTTCTCATTAATATTCCATAACGATAACTCACACCAAGGGATACATAGATAACCAACTAAAGGAGAGATACTTCCAAACTGCAACCCATCTTATATGATAACTTCCCTACTCATGATATGACACTACTTGACAATAAAAAGTAAAAGGTAGTGATAATGTGATACCGCGGCACTCCCCCAAGCTTGGAACAAACCAAGGGGATGCCAATACCGATGATGAATTACTCCTTCGGCGATGGTGGTGATGAATTCCTGACAAGCTTCTCAATAAGCTCCTGAAGCTCATCAATCCTGTATATGAGATTGCGAATCATCTCCGAATTGTGCTCGACGCGGTTAAGAGTCTGTCCGACGGCGAGTCCCAACTCTTGGAGTTATTTCCCCACTCTTCAGCCTCAGGCTCCTTCCTTCCTGCAGTGTTAGAGTGATCTATATCCCACTGGCTAGGCAATGCTGCCTTGGGAGTCCTTTCAATTTGATTATTGAAAATTAGATTGTGGAAGGGGTGATGAGTGCCTGATAAGGATGTCTTCGGAGCTAGGTAATGACGTGGAACCGCTCCTCCAGTGCGAATTCTTGCGCTCTTGTTTGCACTAAAAGGGTTGTCCACCACCTTGATGCTTGCAATGGTAGCACGCGGGTGTGCGCGCGAATCTTCCTCCATCTCTTCTTCATCCTCTTCCTTGACGTCCTTGTCCTCCTCTTTCCACTCAAGATCTTGATTATCTTCATCCGGAAGCTCCTTACCCTTGTTCTTGGAGACCATGGTGCTTCTAAACTGAAAACAGATCCTGGCAGAAACAGCTCGAAACAAAACACGTCGAGAAAACGATATACGGACCTCCAGGGGTCCGGGGGATTATATAGCAAAAATTTTCTCGACAAAAGGAAAGTACCAGATCGAACTAGAGTCGGAAAGGGGCGACGAGGCGGCCAAACCATAGGTCGGCGCGGGCCCAGGTCAGGCCGCACCGCCCTATGGTGGCACCCCCTCGTGCGTCCTTTCCACTCCGTTTCGAACTCGTAATTTTTCATATTTTCCAAAAACAGCAAAAATATTGTTCGGAAAGTAAATTGCGTACTTTTCATTACCAGTACTGTTACCTATTCAAAGTCGAGTTCTGGCGGACTGTCAATTTGCCTTTTGATGAAAGCCTCCGGTGTTTCCACTTGAATAATATCAACATCAACATTATAGGAATCACCTGAGATATAATGCTTGAGTCTTTGTCCATTCACCACTTGCGTAGCATTGCCTTGGAGAGAGCTAATTTTGATTGCTCCTGAACGATACACCTCCTCGACAACATATGGTCCTTCCCATTTCGAGAGTAATTTCCCTGCAAAGAATCTGAGACGAGACCGATACAATAGGACTTTATCCCCAATATTAAATTCTCTTTTGATAATCCTTCTATCATGCCATTTTTTAACTTTCTCTTTAAAGAGTTTAGCATTCTCATAAGCTTCACTTCTCCATTCATCTAGAGAACTTAATTGCAACAACCTCTTATCAGGCAAGTTTAGGATCTTTATTTAACTCTCTAACTGCCCAATAAGCTTTGTGCTCTAGTTCTAAAGGTAAATGACAAGCTTTTCCGTAAACCATTTTATAAGGTGACATTCCCATGGGATTTTTATAAGCAGTTCTATAAGCCCATAGTGCATCCTTCAATTTACTAGCCCAATTCTTTCTAGTTTTATTAACGTCTTTCCCAAAATAGATTTAATCTCTCTATTTGATAATTCTACTTGACCACTAGTTTGAGGATGATAAGCGGAAGCAATTCTATGATTAATACCATACCTAGCAAGAGTTTTTCTAAAACCTCCATGAATAAAATGAGAACCTCCATCAGTCATAATATATCTAGGCACTCCAAATCTAGGAAAAATAATATCCAAAAGCATTCTTAAAGAGGTCTCACCATCAGCACTTTTTGTAGGTATGGCTTCCACCCATTTAGTAACATAATCAACAGCAACAAGTATGTGAGTGTTACCTTCTGAAGACGGAAAAGGTCCCATGAAGTCAAATCCCCAACAATCAAATGGTTCAATAACAAGAGTATAATTCATAGGCATTTCATTACGTCTAGAGATATTACCAACCCTTTGGCATTCATCACAAGATAAAATAAACTTTCTCGCATCCTTGAAGAGAGTTGGCCAATAAAAACCTGATTGTAGAACCTTTTGCGCGGTTCTTTCTCCGGCGTGATGTCCTCCATAAGCACTACCATGACATTTACTCAATATCTCTTGTTGTTCATATTCGGGAACACATCTTCGCATAATACCATCCACTCCTTCTTTATATAGGTGTGGGTCATCCCAAAAATAATGCCTCAAGTCATAAAAGAATTTCCTCCTTTGCTGAGCTGAAAAGGTTGGAGGCAAGTACTTGGAAACAATAAAGTTAGCATAATCAGCATACCAAGGACTGTCTCGCGAGCTCACCTTTATTACAGCCAATTGTTCATTTGGAAAACTATCATTAACAGGAACAGGATCATAAGCAATATTTTCCAATCTAGACAAATTATCAGCAACAGGATTATCAGCACCTTTCCTATCTACAATATGTAAATCAAATTCTTGCAAAAGAAGTACCCATCTAATAAGCCTCGGCTTAGCATCTTTCTTTGTCATAAGGTATCTAATTGCAGCATGATCAGTATGAATAGTAACTTTTGAATCAACAATATAAGATCTAAATTTATCACAAGCAAAGACTACAGCTAATAATTCTTTTTCAGTTGTAGCATAATTTCTTTGAGCAGCATCAAGAGTTTTACTAGCATAATGAATAACATTCAGTTTTTTATCTACTCGCTGTCCAAGAACAGCGCCTACAGCAAAATCACTAGCATCACACATAATTTCAAAGGGTAAATTCCAATCAGGAGGTTCAACTATAGGAGCAGTTGTTAAGGCTTTCTTAAGAGTTTCAAAAGCTTCCTTACAATCATCATCAAAAACAAATGGTACATCTTTTTGAAGAAGATTAGTAAGAGGGTTTGAAATCTTGGAGAAATCTTTAATAAATCTCCTATAAAACCCAGCATGACCAAGAACACTACGAATACCTTTAACATCCCTAGGATAGGGCATCTTCTCAATTGCTTCAACTTTAGCTCTATCAACTTCAATACCTCTCTCAGAAATTTTATGTCCCAATACAATTCCTTCATTAACCATAAAGTGGCATTTCTCCCAATTAAGAACAAGGTTAGTTTCTTCACATCTCTGCAAAACTTTATCAAGGTTTCGCAAGCAACTATCAAAAGAATTCCCATAGACAGAAAAATCATCCATGAATACCTCTACAATACTCTCACAAAAACCATGAAAAATAGCAGACATGCATCTTTGAAAAGTAGCAGGAGCATTACATAAACCAAAAGGCATACGCCTATAAGCATAAGTTCCATAGGGACAAGTGAAAGTAGTTTTCTCTTGATCTTTAGCTTTAACAGCAATTTGTGAAAACCCAGAATAACCATCAAGAAAACAAAAATGAGTATTTTTAGACAATCTTTCTAACATTTGATCAATAAATGGTAAAGGGTAATGATCTTTCTTAGTAACTTTATTAACTTTTCAAAAATCAATGCACATTCTATACCCTACAACTACTCTTTGAGGGATGAGCTCATCATTATCATTAGGCACAACAGTCATTCCTCCTTTCTTGGAACGCAATGCACAGGACTAACCCATCTACTATCAGCAATAGGATATATAATACCAGCTTCAAGAAGTCTTAATACCTCATTCCTTACCACTTCCTTCATCTTCGGAATTAGACGACGCTGAGGTTCAACAACAGGCTTTGCATCATCTTCCATATTAATAGCATGTTGGCAAATAGAAGGAGAAATCCCCTTCAAATCATCAAGAGTGTAGCCAATAGCTCCTCGGTGTTTCTTCAATATTTCCAATAACCTTTCTTCTTCAAACTCTGAAAGCTTAGAACTAATAATAACAGGATATATTTTCTTATCATCAATATGAGCATATTTAAGATTATCAGGTAAAGGCTTTAAATCAAAAACAGGATCTTCCTTTGGTGGCGGTGTTGTACCCAAATCTTCCACCGGTAAATCATGCTTGAGAATAGGTTGGCAAAGAAAAATTTCCTCAAGCTCATCTCTTTCTTTCCTAAAAACTTCACTCTCGCTATCCTCCAAATGTTGCTGCAAAGGATTGTTAGGAACAAGAACAATAGATGCACATTGCTCCATTTTAAAATCATCACTAGGCAAATCAGCTTTATAAGGAGTTTTGGTAAATTTAGAGAAGTTAAACTCATAAGATTCACCAGCAAATTTAGTCAAAATTTTCTCTTTCTTGCAATCTATAATAGCTCCACAAGTATTTAGAAAAGGTCTACCAAAAATAATAGGACAATAATCACTAGCAGCAGAACCAAGTACCAAAAAGTCAGCAGGATATTTAATCTTACCGCATAAAACTTCCACATCTCGAACAATACCAATTGGAGAAATAGTTTCTCTATTAGCCAGCTGAATAACCACATCAATATCTTCAAGTTCACAAGAATCAATTTCGTGCATAATCTCCATGTAAAGCTCATAAGGAATAGCACTAACACTTGCACCAATATCACATAATCCATAATAGCAATGATCACCAATTCTAACAGATAGCATAGGAACACTAGCTTGTTTGGGTTTATTAGGATGTGAAACAATATTAGAAGCATCTTCACAGAAAATAATATGACCATCCTCCACATTTTCAGTCACAAGATCTTTAACTATTGCAACAGCAGGTTCAACTTTTATTTGTTCTTCAGGTTCTACAGGTTTCTTTTCACTTTTATGAACCGCACTATTTATAACAGAGTACTCCTTCATTTTAGCAGGGAAAGGAGTTTTTTCAATATAAGCTTCAGGAATAACATGATCAGCAGTTTCAACTACAACGCATTTATTAATAGATGAATCAATTTTATCTTTATACGGTTCATGATACTTATCAAAATTCTTCTTTGGCAATTCATAATGAGAGGCAAAAGCTTTATAAAGATTTGCAGCAACTTGAGAATCAAGACCATATGTAGCACTCATATTACGAAATTTATCAGTATCCATAAAAGCTTCAATGCATTTATAATCATAAATTATACCTGATTCTCTATCCTTGTCGTTCTCCCAACCTTCAGTATTTTCTTGGATCCGATCAAGAAGGTCCCTTTTAAACTCTTCTTTGTTGCGTGTAAATGATCCAGAACAAGAAGTATCCAGCAAGGTCTTGTCTTGAAAAGAAAGTCTTGCATAGAAATTATCAATAATAACATTACCAGGAAGCTCATGAATGGGGCATTTGAGCATTAAAGACTTTAATCTCCCCCAAGCTTGGGCAATACTCTCTCCATCATGAGGCCAAAAATTATATATGCGATTCCGATCCTTGTGAATTTCACTTGGAGGATAGAACTTAGAATAAAACCGGGGCACAATATCATTCCATTCAAGAGAATCCCCATTATCCAGTAATTTATACCAATGCGCCGCTTTACCAGACAGCGATAAAGAGAATAGTTTCTTCCTCACTTCATCCATAGCAATACCTGCACACTTGAATAAACCGCATAATTCATGTAAGAACAATAAATGATCTCCAGGGTGGACAGTTCCATCCCCTTCATAGCGGTTATCCATAACACGTTCAATAATTTTCATAGGTATTTTATATGGTATCACTTCCTCACCTGGCGCCTCATCCACTACCGTTGCAGTAGTAGTAGATTTCCCAAATAAAAATTGAAGAGAAGATCTCTCCATAATGACTTATAGCAGCAGGCAGAAATAAAATCAGCACAAACAGTAAAGGTTTTCCTTACCAATTCCACTTACCAATAGCGCTTCACTCCCCGGCAACGGCGCCAGAAAATAGTCTTGATGACCCACAAGTATAGGGGGTGTATCGTAGTATCTTCGATAAGTAAGAATGTCGATCCCAACGAGGAGCAGAAGGTGTTGACAAGCAGTTTCGATGAAGGATTCACTGTAAATGCTCACAGACAAGTATTCAGGGGGTTTTGATGTAACAGTTGAATAAAGTACGAGTAAGTAAAGTGCGAGAGTAACAATTGCAGCGAGTGGCCCAATCCTTTTTAGCACAAAGGACAAGCCGGTTTGTTTACTTATAATGACCAAACGTTCTTGAGGACACACGGGATTTTAGTCTAGTGCTTTCGCTACATACGGCTAAATAATCTTCATTGTTATGATAAGTGTTGTGTGGGTGAACCTATGCTAATGTACCGCCCTTCCTAGGACTAATACATACTTGTGATTATACCCCTTGCAAGCATCGCAACTACAAGAAAGTAATTAAGAATAAATCTAACCACAGCCTTAAACTCTGAGATCCTGCGATCCCTCCTGCATCGATATACCAACGGGGTTTAGGTTTCTGTCGGTCCGGCAACCCCGCAATTGGCAAACGAATACACAAGATGCATTCCCCTAGGCCCATAAATGGTGAAGTGTCATGTAGTCGACGTTCACATGACACCACTAGAAGAATAACACCACAACTTAAATATCATACCATTGAATATTACTCAACCATAGTTCACTACTAACATTTAGACTTCACCCATGTCCTCAAGAACTAAACGAACTACTCACAAGACATCATATGGAACATGATCAGAGGTGATATGATGATGAATAACAATCTGAACATAAACTTGGTTCAATGGTTTCACTCAATAGCATCAACAACAAGTAGAGATCGATACCGGGAGAGTTTCCCCTATCAAACAATCAAGATCAAACCCAAATTGCTACGGCGGTGACGGTGTCAGCGGTGATGATTGATGATGATGGTGATGGAGATGATGTCCATGAGCAATGACTTCCCGACTCCGCTCGTCCGAAATCCTAGCCCCTCCAACTTCAAGGACCAATCGACATAGCTATGGCCTTCTAATTTGGCTCAAGTCGCCGCACACATAGCCCTCCTGCCGACAAGGAATCACTACAAAGGAAAACATTTTTTTTGACAAATCACTTTCGTCATGTTAAGGCCAATTTTCGTCAAGGATTACTTCGCGGTGACAAAATTTGATCGTCATGGGGTTCGTCAAGGAAGCTCCGTCATAAAATATCGGGGGTGACGGTATGCATTTTTTCGTCAACGTCAAATGTTTGATGGTGACGACCTGCAAATTCGTCAACATCAAAGGTTCATTGTTGACAGACAGGTTTGTCACGAAAAATTGCAACTTTCGTCAATATCTAAATCTTGGGAAGCTTCTGATTGGTCCAAAAAAAGCATACGTGGCCTTACATGTGGGTCCATTTGGCTTCTGACAACATGGGTCCGACGGCGCTGACATGGATATCTGGTGGGACCCACAAAATATTATGACAAGCTGGACCCACAATATTCTGACCGGTGGGATCCACAAAATTCAGACAAGTGGGACCAGGTTGTTGCCGACATATGGGTCCCAATAATGCTGACTGGTGGGACCCACAAATTCTGACAAGTGGGACCAGAAATTGGTGCCACGTGGTTTCATTTAATAGTGACGTTGTGACATTTTCCGTCACCTTTTGAATTTGACAAAATTTGAGAGCATTTGAATTATTTGCGAAATTTGGGAAACAAAAAAACTGGCGAAATATCAAAAAGTAGACAATAAATATCATACTTAAATGGTGGCACAAGAAGTATATATGTCTCTCACAGACCGAAAGATTCATAAGAAAATTACAATTGGAACACAAAGAAATTAAAAGACCTATGATTAATAATGTTGTAGGACGGTGGTGCAATAGATTAGTTGCCCTGGGATTGAGACATGGATGGTGGCTGGGATGTCCTCAAGAGCAAATTAAGCACGGCATCCATTTCTGTCAGCCTCTTTTCATAAGCCAGAGTCTTTTCTTCTTGGGCTTTCTTCACAGCTTCAAGTTCTTCCTCCTGCTTCTTCCTGATCTCTTCAAATTTTTCATCTTGTCCTTGTAGTCTTGCCTGCATCTCACTGTGGTACGTTTCAGCTGCCTGTATGGAGTTCTGCTCTTGATCTGCCAGTCTTTGTTGTAGCTCTCGGATGCGTGTAGCTGAGACAGAAGACTTCCTGGAACTTGTTGCGACGCCCAATCTTGGTAGGAATGTGTTGTTGCAGGTGGTGGATGGGCTTTTCTCGCTCAGAACTAGCTGAACAATTTGCAAATCAGTCAAATCAGGTTCATCTTCATTGCGTGGCGCCGCTTTTTTTGCCACCATTTGATCCTGCATAAAGATTACAATCATTGCATGGACAACATACAAAACTGGATTATATTATATTGTGCTAATAAGAAATATTTCTTACATATGCACTTTTTGCTTCAGCACTCATAATGTTATCCTTGTTAGTGTGTGTGATTCTAAAAAATTCAATTGGAGAGGTTTCTTCTTCCTGCTGCTTAGCCTTCTGCTTGAAAAAATGTAGAATGCACATTACCATTGTACACTGTGTATGACAGAAGTATGAACTGTATTGGGAAATTCAGAACACTTACTAGATGTTCCCAGTGAGCAACATAGCTTCGAGATCCAGTGGTATGGAACTGTTTCACAGCTTCTCTGTTCTTTCCATTTATTACACACAGTCCCTATGTTCAGTACATGCATTTTATTTATCCAGATCAGAGAAATGTAAGAATTCAGTAGCTGTTATTGAAAGGAATAACGTTTATGTACCTGGTACTTCTCATCAAACCATCTTTTCACCAGTTCTTTCCAGCTTTTCTCTTCTACATGATCTGGCTTCTTGAGATATGCTTGCTCCAGTGTGAGATTTTTAATTTTCGGCCAATACTCCTTTTTAAGCCTATATCGGAACTGCCGAATACTAACTTGCAGCATATCAGTGCACACATCTTGAGCCACCTCATCATTTTTGTCCATATTAAACTTTCCCTTCAAAATAGTGATGCATTAATCAGTAGAATCTTAGATAGTTGATCATGTAGCATACTAATTAGGTTAAACCAAGATTGTACAGGACTCACCGCTACTGTACTTATAGCATGAGGAATGACATGTTTGAGAGTGTCATCTTTCTTGTACTGTGTCCAGTGTGTTGCAAGCGGCATTTTTTCACGGATGTGAATACCAACCTCATTGCTCAGCTTTGCTGACTGGACATAATCCTTGGGTCTCCTGACACCAGCAGTGAATTCAATTGGCATCTTATTGCCACCATGTCTTCTTGTGTACTCATGTAGTCCATGGCCCATGGTACGTCTGCGTCCACCTCTCTTTCTCTTACTACCGCCAGATGTTGTCAATGTCTCTGAAAGAAGATATATGAAATGATTCTCTTTTATATGAAAATATGCGGTACAGTGTTTAGTTTTTACAAATTTTCATACCTTGCCGCTCAAAGTTTACAATTTGATTGTCCTCAGGAGATGAGGTGCTGCCTCCAGATGTCATGATCTGGTTAGGTGAGGGTGCTCCTTCAGTGTTCAGACCAGCAGTGGCCGTCGGCTCATCAGATGACCCAGCCTCAGGTTCAGTTGTTGCCATTGATCTTGTTGCAATGTTGGATGGTGCAACTTCAGGTATGGATCGCTTCTTCTGTGCAACTATTGCAGAAGAAGCAACTATCTGCAAGCAAAGTAGAGGCTACATTAGTAGGAAACATTTAGCATGTACGTATTTCCTATCATAGTTCAGACATAGTTCCACAGACCTGAGCTGAAGTTTTGCCGACAGTGCGCTGATCCTCATCTGAATGAAGATCATCATCAGCAGTAGCTATCTCTTCTGGATTCGGTTCATACGAAGGGTCCTCTTCGACCTCCATCTCTTCGCAGTCTGTGTCCTTTAGATTGTTACTAGTTCCTATTTGTACCCCACCATACACTAATGTACGTGCAAAACCAGAGAAATCTTTCTGAAATTTGTGGGCAGGTCCATATCTTTCAGCGAAATTTTTTTCCATGCGTACTACATTTTCTTGCATTTGTTTCTCCTTGGCAAGCTCATATGCCGGCTTGACGGGGTTTTGTGTCTCCGCTGAAATAATCGGAAGAGCGGAGCGTGAACAAAACATAAGAGGGGGCCAATTCCATAGAAAACAGCAAATAATTGTCTTTGCAAAATATTGTACAGCAGCAAATGATTGAAAACATAAGAGTCTACGTGCTGATTGAAAACATAAGATATGTGCTGATAGAAGTTCAGATATGTGCTGATAGAAGTTCAGATTTGTGCTGATAGAAGTTCAGATATGTGCTGAAATTTGATTTTTGACTTTTGAAAGACATAGATAAACAAAAATTGTGGAAATAAATAGACTGATGAAACAAAGTACATGATTAAAAAAACTTCATTACATTGTTAAGACGTGCATTGCAGGTGCAAACTAACTAGTTCCATAGAAAACAGCAAACAATTGTTCTAGATCAAACTCTGCTTCCCTCTGAAACTGAGGAATAAAAGTCTGAAGCAATGTCGTTGTTCACTGTAGCTCGTCAGGCTGTTTTCGGCAACGGCTGGAATTAGTTCAGTTAAGTGTTTCGGCAAACAATTGTCTATGCAAAAGATTGTACAGCAGCGGGATGGCAAAGATTGTATAGCACGGCATGATTGTCTCTGCAATAAAAACGATAAACCCTATACGTATGATGTCGGGATTGGATCTATCAAATATGCAAGATCTAGATATAGGTCAAACGGGCGTGGTAGACATGTAAAACCGATCTCTCGATCTAACCATCCGAAAAACACGACAACAAGCCGATCACCGACAGATTTACCTTGGCGTTTCTTCGAGCCGGGCGCCTTCTTCGGCGTGTGTGTGCGATTTTCCTTCCCCCCGACGTTTCGACGACTGCCGGCCATGGCGACCACCGGCCGGGGAGATAGATGCGAGATGGATGAACGTCCGGCGAAGACACCGGATCGGGGTGAGCACGAGAGGATGAGGTCGGGGGGGTGGGTAGTTAAGATGCTCGTAAATCATGGGGTAGAGGCACGACGTATATAAGGGAGGGCGAAATATTTGATAGGTGGGGTGCGCGGGAGGAGTGGAGGGAACAAAAAATTTGGGCGTTTTGGCAGCCGGCGTACTACAATTTGGAGGGAACAAGTTTTTGCCGCGAAAGAAAAAATATTACTCTGAAAATGGAACTGTACATGTATATTTTAATTAAAAAATGACAGAAAACGAGTAAAACTCATAATAAATGCTAAATTCAATGTAAAATCATCAGTAACTAGTGGGACTGAGTAAATGTTGTGACATTCATGTGCAAAATTCAAATTTAAATTTTTCATGAGGTTTGGTGTAGTTTGATGTGTTGAAGTGATGCCTACTTTGGTATAATTGTGCACTTCGTCCACAAATGAGCATTTGTTTTTTATGTATGTTCAAAAAATGACTAACATGCCATAATTGTTCTGACCTAACCTATAGTCCGAACAAAGGCATGTAGTCAACATTTTGTTGTACATTTGAAGTTGTAAATCATATGGTTTTAAATAATTTTGAAGTGCAACGTTATGATTCAATGTATTTTTCAGTGTGCTGATGTTTTGCCATTGTGAACTTATTGACAGAGTTTACATAATAGCAGTGGGCTCCATTTTTGCATGACATACTTTGTGTTTGACTTTTGAACTTACAGGATAGCAACCACCATCTACCCCACAGCCTCATTAAATAGCGGTTGTAGGCAGTTACTACTACTTATTGTATTTATAATGCCCCTGGTTGGTTTTGCCTTCTGCCCTCACTTGTTCATGCGGTGAAGCAAGTCTCCTTCATCTTCTTTCTCTCTCTTTTGTGCTGAAAATCTCTTTTCTCTCTGAAGATTTTCGTTTGTTTTGAGAGGTAGGAAAATATGTTTTTACATGTCACTACTTCACCTCACCTCCTTTTTCTCTGTTTGTTGAAAATCCTTTTTGTCCTCTGAATAATCTTGTTTGTTCAGATCTATGGATATATGTGTGTATGGTTTCAGATCTATGGATAGATTTCTATGAATATGCCCTACCTACCTGTATTTTGTACTAGCTTTGGTAAAATTGCTAAATATACACAGGATGAACTGTGTTGTTTGTGGTTCGATGGGCAATCATTGTCAGCAGAGGCGGGAGACTCTCAGTTCATTTCGTTGTTATCTTGGAAGCAGATTTGATGACTTTATGGTATATATCCTTTTTTAGAATGTATCTTTTTTGTTGACAGATTCTAGACTATATCCTTATTTTCTGCATTTTTGTTCTACTGTTTTTTCAGACTGTGCCTTGTTTTGTGAGGAGGCAGTTCAACAACCTTGTTGGTAATATCTTTTTTGTCGTTACATCGGATGAAGTGAAGTACAAATTTCATGTTAAGAAAGGCAGTTCGAAGACACGTGTTTTTGGTACTGGATACCAAAAATTTCTTCATGACTACGACCTGAAAGTTGGTGACTGTATCATGTTTGGGTTTGATAGTGCTCCTGAACTGTTTGGGATTTTTGCAGAAGGTCCTGATGGCACTGAAAAGCATCGTGTCGATGGTAATTCTGTTTTACCTTTTACCATGTGTTGCCCATTTTTTTAATATAACTGATGTTATATCTCCTCTTTTTTTATTCTTTTATTAATTTTAAATTTGTATGCAGAAATTCCAACTGCAGTTGTCCACACTAAAGGTGTTATGCTTACTACTGCTCAAACATTGAAGAAGGAACAACTTCTCCGTGAGCGTGGTCTTGGTCTTGGTGTTGTTTTTGTGCACACCTTGACGAATACTGATTTGAAGGGCAATGGACTGGTATAATTCTCCTTTTCTTTATGTAATCTTAGTTATCCTTTATATCCTTCCCATATATAATTTAATTTTTATTATTCAGCGTATACCGAAGGAAGTTGTTAGGTCCTTGAATATCTCTGAAAGCGGGGAGGCATGTTTTTTTGTTGATGACTATGGCTACCACCCTCAGGGTGCATACTACACTACTACTGATGGAAGGATGAAGTTCGATTCCTGCTGGTCGGAGTTTACTAAGGAGTATAACTTTGAATCTGGGAATGTTGTTCTCATTCTTTTCAACCAGGGCGGCCGTGGTGGTATTGAAGTTTCAGTTGATATCCTATGATATAATCTTTATCATATGATATAATTGTTTTAGTCTACAATTTGTGTGTGCCCATTGTGTGTTTATGTCATATCGCTACCCTGGCCGCTCTTGTGTGAAGGGATTGTATAGTGGGATTATGTAGGGGGTACACTTTACGATTGACTATTTGGTCCTGCATTTTTTCTACTGCCAGTTCAATTTTCACTGATTTTAATTGTTCATTTTTTGCAAATTAATATGTACTTCCCTGGGCCTTGGGAAAAACAGAACAAGCCCACTAGGCTGGTAGTTAAACAACTGGGTATGATTGCCCAGGTTCCAAATAACAAAAGTAGAACATAGTCTTTGAAACATGACATAGTTTAACCATGAACCTCCAGGGGAACAACTAAACAGAAACTAAATTTAGTGGAGAACATGAGGGCCAACAGCTGGACCGACGAGCGGGATGAGGCCAGTCCTGACGTAGTCCCTGAGGAACTTGCCAAAGGCAGCGTGCTTCGCCTTGCTAGCAGGATTGTGCTTCTGCTTGCTACCTTTTCCAACTCCCGTCGCGTGCTGGATCAGACACACGAGATCGTTCGGGAAAACCCTGCCGCAGAATGGGCAATGTGGCTTTCCGTTACGACGGAAAGGGATCTGGCCAGTCTTCAGCTTCTTCAGAACGAAGCGGCTCTTCCGGTCCCGGTCCTCCTTGTCGCTGTCAACGTCCTCAGAGTCTTCCTGCGATTTTGAAAGTAAAGAAGAAGTGAGAGAAGGAAATTAACTGAAATACAATTGAAGCATTAAATATTTTTGTATGAACATTATTAAGAATTAATCATGTAGAATCAACATTTATGATCCAGATCCAACCATACATAATTACTTCACTAATATAAATAACCACCAATTTAAACTGTTGTCACAACTGGTTCATGGGTAGTCCAATCATTATTTCAGTATTATAAGTAAGCACCAATTTAAGAGAAAATGGTGATTATAAATTTCATGGATCAGGGATCAATCATTTGTTCCCTGAAGATGTACTGATTCATAAAACAATATGGATTCATGACGTCAATAAGCAGGAATTGAACAAAAATTATGGTCATAAATTACATGCAACTGATAATTCACTTGTTCCCCAAATTAAAATGATGTACACACTATGGTTTCATCGTATAAATAAGCACCAGTTTAAAACAAATGGTGATTATAAAATCCATGTATCAGATCAATTAATACTACCTATAATATAATTCTTGTAATCATAATCACTCTGGTATGATTCATATTCGGATGAATTTAAGTTTGAAATGCATTGAGCGTTACACTAAGCAGGTATCATTCATCACACAAAAGGAATCATTACAGTTGAATCAAGATGTGCATCAAATATTACAGATCTAGTAACTACAAACCATAAATCAGATGAGCAAGAACCCCAGAATCATCAATTTGTACAAGAAGTCGCAGACAGGGCAAATCAATCTACCCTATGAGCAAACCCTATGGTGAACAGTAAGATCAAGAAAAACAGGGGATCGATCGGAATAGTAGAGTACCTCGCTGCAGTTGTCGGAGGCCTCCTCTTCGAACTCGTCGCACTCTCTGGGGCCATATAGCTCGCGGTACTGCCTGGAGTGGCGGTAGAACGGGTCATTCGGATCGAAGCCCTGGTCATCTGCTTGTGCCGCGGGAGCGAGGACGTCTCCCTGGCCTCATCAGCGACGGCGACCACGGCCGGTTGGGCGGAGCCCTCCACGGTCACGGCGCGGCGAAGAGCGGCTCCAGGTCCGGAAGAAGATCCCGCCTCCGCGACGTCGACTACTACCGGACCCTCGCCGTCGCCTCTGTCGACGTTGACGACCGCACTCGCCTCCGGCTCGTCTCCGCGAACACGCTTCATCTTCGGGATCTTCGGTGGAAGGGGAGGTCGGTGTTGCGCTGGTGGAGGTGCAAGCAGGGTTTTTCGCCAGAGATTGGGGAATAGAAGTTGCGGGTGGGAGAGACGATGGGGCCGATGGATATACAGTAGGTGCTGCCGTTTGGGTTCCTCTGTCTGACGCGTGGGTGTGAAAACGTGGATTGCTGCATGTAGTCAGTCCACTTTCCCATTACTTTGACATGGGTCCCACGCATGACGGATGGGCAGGCACAGAATTTTCAGTATGGGTATTAAAAACTCTAAATTATTTGAAATACGAATTAGTGATCACACATAGCCTCTTCTTGAGTTTAGGGGATGAATTTTTGAAAATTTTCAAACCAAACTGCCAAGATAGCATGCTAGCGTCATTACCCACATGTTGATGCACCCTTATGCCAAATTTTTTCTAGTTTGTTATTTTCCATGGAAAGTGTTAGCCACACATTGGCCAATACACAAGGTTTGGAAAGATTTCAACAAATTTTCAATTTTATATGAAAGTTTGAGTGTTTGGTGAAACCTAGGTTGACCTAATTGCACTAAGAGGTTGTCAAACCTTTTTCCAAGTGAAACTTCTGTTGTAGGGTAATGTGGTGACGTTAAATGCCCCAAATTCATGGTGGTTTGGTGAGTTTTTGGCGATTTCCCCCTCTTTTCGTCCGAAAACCCCTCGTTCGACACATGTCCACCATGGGGACACCAAGCCACCAACTCCCAAATATCAAAACCCATAGCAACCAAGGTGTCATATCACAATGTGCACAAGGGTGCCAAATCATGCCCCAAATCCATGGTGGTTTGGTGAGTTTTTGGCGATTTCCCCCTCTTTTCGTCCGAAAACCCCTCGTTCGACACATGTCCACCATGGGGACACCAAGCCACCAACTCCCAAATATCAAAACCCATAGCAACCAAGGTGTCATATCACAATGTGCACAAGGGTGCCAAATCATGCCCCAAATCCATGGTGGTTTGGTGAGTTTTTGGCGATTTCCCCCTCTTTTCGTCCGAAAACCCCTCGTTCGACACATGTCCACCATGGGGACACCAAGCCACCAACTCCCAAATATCAAAACCCATAGCAACCAAGGTGTCATATCACAATGTGCACAAGGGTGCCAAATCATGCCCCAGATCCATGGTGGTTTGGTGAGTTTTTGGCGATTTCCCCTCTTTTCGTCCGAAAACCCCTCGTTCGACACATGTCCACCATGGGGACACCATGCCACCAACTCCAAAAAATGAAAACCCATAGCAACAAAGGTGTCATATCACAATGTGCACAAGGGTGCCAAATCATGCCCCAAATCCATGGTGGTTTGGTCGATTTCCCCTCTTTTCGTCCGAAAACCCCTCGTTCGACACATGTCCACCATGGGGACACCAAGCCACCAACTCCCAAATATCAAAACCCATAGCAACCAAGGTGTCATATCACAATGTGCACAAGGGTGCCAAATCATGCCCCAGATCCATGGTGGTTTGGTGAGTTTTTGGCGATTTCCCCTCTTTTCGTCCGAAAACCCCTCGTTCGACACATGTCCACCATGGGGACACCATGCCACCAACTCCAAAAAATGAAAACCCATAGCAACAAAGGTGTCATATCACAATGTGCACAAGGGTGCCAAATCATGCCCCAAATCCATGGTGGTTTGGTCAGTTTTTGGCGATTTCCCCCTCTTTTCGTCCGAAAACCCCTCGTTCGACACATGTCCACCATGGGGACACCAAGCCACCAACTCCCAAATATCAAAACCCATAGCAACCAAGGTGTCATATCACAATGTGCACAAGGGTGCCAAATCATGCCCCAGATCCATGGTGGTTTGGTGAGTTTTTGGCGATTTCCCCTCTTTTCGTCCGAAAACCCCTCGTTCGACACATGTCCACCATGGGGACACCATGCCACCAACTCCAAAAAATGAAAACCCATAGCAACAAAGGTGTCATATCACAATGTGCACAAGGGTGCCAAATCATGCCCCAAATCCATGGTGGTTTGGTCAGTTTTTGGCGATTTCCCCCTCTTTTCGTCCGAAAACCCCTCGTTCGACACATGTCCACCATGGGGACACCATGCCACCAACTCCAAAAAATGAAAACCCATAGCAACCAAGGTGTCATATCACAATGTGCACAAGGGTGCCAAATCATGCCCCAAATCCAAGGTGGTTTGGTCAGTTTTTGGCGATTTCCCCCTCTTTTCGTCCGAAAACCCCTCGTTCGACACATGTCCACCATGGGGACACCATATTATGTTATTGTTCACCACTTTGAGATTTTTTCGATGAAAAATTTCAGATAAATGAGTAAAAGTCATAAAGAAAATTTGAATCACAATTTTTGGTGATTTTTACGTCTGGTATGTTTTGATTTTGAAGAACTCTACTGCTCTGAACATTTAGTTTACTAGCACTTTGAAGTACTAGGATGTACACAACATAAAATTGAAACCTCCCAAGACAATTGTTAACATATCATGGCAAAATATTTACAGTTTCAAAAGAACGGACTACTAGCCAAAAGCACCTCACGCAGGAGGGAGACCAAACCAAAAGATCAGGGGGTCATGCAGCAGAAGAGATGATCAATCCACCATCAGCAGGACTTTGTCGACCACGATCTTGCGGTAGAGCTCGTACGAGACCCAAGCATCAATGGCTGCATACTCGATGTTCATATTTGGAAGTGGGAAGTCCCCCCACAGTCTGTGCCGATGGTGGTGGAACTTCTTCTTCATATCACCGAACCATGAATCAATGAGTCTTGCTGCCATGGTAGCCATGCCAGCCCTCGCATGACCAGTGTACTTGAAGTACTCGTCCTGGAGATCGACGTAGTACTCAGAAGGAATCTCCATGTGCCATGTCCTCCACAGAACTCTCTTGTCACCACGGATGTCAACACTCGCAAACGTAGCGCCTTCTCGAAAGAAATCGCAGATTGCCGGAGACTCCCACCAGTTAGCACTGCAGTAAACAAAGTAATGTACTAGTCACAGATCAGTTACAAATATGCAAGAACCTACAGAGGAGACGAAGATGAAACAAATTAATAAATCGGGAACAATGTGTAGCAGATTTAGATCGGGAATGTACTGCTTTTCTGGAACAATGTGTAGCAGATTTAGATCGGGAATGTACTGATTTTCGGGAACAATGTCTAACGAAAATCAAAGAGAGACAGAACGGCGGCAAGTAAAAAACCCCAATCGAAAGATTAAAAAAGGGGATTAGTTCTTACGCTGCGTAGTGGAACACCAGCACATGTCGACGCATGCAGAGTTGAACCACGGCGATCTTCTTCTCGTCCTCGGCTCGATGGTTGGTGTACTCGAAGTCGAGGCCGACGAACTTGTGCTCGTCCTCCATGAGCCACTCCGTGTACATGTCGAGGACGCGGCGCACTTCCCAGGGGTCGTTGGTGTAGACCACCTCCAGGTCCTCCTCGTCGTGGATGTGGACTGCGCGCGTGCTAGTCCAGTTGTACATTTGCTGCTCATCCATGTCCATGGCGACGCAGCGGCGGGAGACGAAGATAATGAGGGAGAGGAGACGACGAGAAGTGTGGAAAGTGGAAACCAGGATGCGGTGCGAATATTGAGACGGTAGGGGAGGGGGAAGGGGATAAATATCATCCCCATTAATTACTCCGTCCGAATATTGACACGGCAGACGAAGAGAAAACTGACGCGGGTCTAGTCCAACTGACGCGCATTCGACCGTGTTGTCACGTCTAAACCCAGCACCGCCCATTTGCACTCCTATTGACCTACCGAAATTTACTCCACGATATAACTTGCCATCATATCACGACCTCCTTCAGCCGCCGCCAGATCTCGCCACGTCTCTCGCCGCCAGATCTCGCCACGTCTCTCGCCGCCACAGCTCGCCACGTCTCTCGCCGGCGAGACTTGTAAGACTCGCGCTCCGCGTCGAGACCAACGATGGCGCCTACTAGTGGAGTACGTAAATAACATGTACGTCTCGCGATCGATCGTTGTTTCCGATTTGTAATCTTTCTTCATATTTTTTGCAGTGTCCAGTTTGCTTTGACAAGAAGGGGATGTGCGGCGGAGGGGGAGTCGCGTTAGGTTTTTTCGTGCAAACACTACAAGAGGGTTTTGAGGAGAAGACGGTACATGCACTTATAAGTTTAAAATTCATTCAGATGTTTTATTAATTCGCCGCCACATCAAAGTTTAACACGTGATCCTAGTAGTTATTGCTAGTTTAGTACTATTATTCAGATGTGTGTAATAATTGTTGGTCACCATATGTATTAACCGCTTATTTATGGTTGAGTTTTACGATAGTTGTGATAACTTTTACGTTCATACCAGTTTTACGATAGTTGTAGCTGTTAGAGATAGAGGTATCGGTAGTTCAGTCCTATACCGATAGAAGTTCAGATATGTGCTGATAGAAGTTCAGATATGTGCTGATAGAAGTTCAGATATGTGCTGATAGAAGTCCAAGATCTGAGACTCGGTGATTATCCGAGTAGACGCATATTTAACTTACTTTTGTATTAACTCTACTGAATTTAGGTCATCCCTTGCTACTATAGACCGTATTTCCTTAAGAAGTATGGTGTCCAGACCTCCCACAGGACAACTTTTGAAGCTGCACTCAAAACCAAAGATGGCCATGCATTTGTTGTTAATGTTACCAACAGAGCTGGCAGAACCTATATCAACGGAAGATTTTGGAACGAATTTGCTAGAGTGTACAATTTTAAGGTTGGCATGGAGTTAATTTTCAGAGTTAACTCATCTGCTCAGGATACTCTTGTAATAACTGGAACTGAACCACTAATCCATCCAGGTAATTTTCCACCTTTGGACACAATGATTGATCATATTAATTATTCCATCTTATGTCAGTTATTTTAATTATGCAGCTTACTACCAGTTGTCCCGTACGAAGCGTGACATTGTTGACTCGCTCAGTAGTACTGATGGAACAATGATAAATTGGAGGATGATGCATACCGTCATTCTTCAGGTGGACAACTTGGACTACCTTGTTGACTACCACAATGCTGGAGATTATGATCAAGGAGCACTAGTTGTCCCAATGCTGCATACTCTGAATTGGACAAACAGCGAAAATTACAACAAACACGTGGTAAGCAGTAGATCATATCATTTCATTAAGTTTGCGACCTACATTACGTACAAGTGTTAACTAAACTATGTCCCTACTGTTGGAACAGAAAATCCCTAGCCGTTTGGTTCCTAAAGATATGGAACAATATGGTGCAATCAGTATTGTGTGCCATCCCAGTACTTTGGTGCATGCGTCCTACGCAATTTCTTCTGACGATGGTCGTCTCTGCGTCAGTGGGTGGAAGGAGTTCATGGACAAGGAAAAGCACCTTCAGATGGGTGACAAGATGCTGTTCTTGCTTTACCTGGGAAATGCAGGGGTTTACTTGTTTGCTACCCATGTGCCTGAAATCGATCTGGAGTAGCTAGTCCGTGATTCATGGTGCCCGTGTGTCCAACTATGCAGCCCCTTTAGGTTTAAATTAAGTTGTAAGACTCTTTATGCGATTGTCGATTTTGCTTGTGTTAAAACAATAGTTAGTCATATCGTGCTGCTGGTTGTAATCGTGTCAAGTGTCGATTAATTAAAACCATTGTCAAAGTTATGTTACCGACATGTTGGCTTTCTTATATTTGTCCATATTTTTGCTTATATTAATTTGCTCTTAAACCCTTCTGGATAATTCAATGACAAGTTCGAGATCGTAAACATCTAAATAAGAACATTTCAAATGTTTGGAACAAAACATATAGTTGTATGCATTACATGTTTCTATCAATCTAAATCACTATCTTCTTCTGAATTTTTTCCCTCGTCATCATGTATGTTCTCTTCCAAAATGACACTATCTTCCTGATTCTCTAGTTCATCTTCGCTCATATCCATGTCAACATTGGGACTATCTTCCTCATTCTCTAGTTCACGGATTGTACGAGCATCATGAATACGTACAACTTCAGCAGCACGATGATCATCCTCCTCTGCTTCCACCTCTGCTTCCTCGTCTAGGTCGACAACATCATGAAATGTATGGTCGACTGAACCTTCATCCTCCTGGTATGCGTCTTCATTCCGTACAAATGCATCATCGTTACCATCTTCTAATTCTGGAACGTCGTACACATGTCTATGGCTGAACTTCTGCACCACTTTCCACGGATCACCAAACTTTGTATCCTCCAAATAGAAGCATGTTTCAGCTTGACTGGCCAATATGAATGGTGAATTCTTGAACCATAGGATAGAAGTGTTAACGCTTTTAAAAAAACCATCATCTTTAATCTTGGAACCCTTGCTCGCAAGGTCGAACCAGTCGCAACGAAACAAGTACACGGACCTGTCACCGTGTTTGTTAGTCCCGTACTGCAGTTCAAGAACTTCTTGCAGAACACCATAGTAGTCGGTCTCATCTGCATCACCAAAAGATCCCTTAGTCGCTACGCCCGAATTTTGAGTCTTCAGGTCTTTATCCCGAGTAAGCGTGCGAAACCTCGCACCCTTTACGTTGCAACCAGCGTATACTACTACACGCCGGTCTGGCCCAGCAGCCAGAGACTTCAAATCTTCTGATGCATTGTCCAACTGTCTCACATGGTTTGCAAACCAACCTGCAAACTCTCTCTGAACCGTCTCCTCGATGTCACGCACACCCCTACCTCCCAATTCTTGTCGGAATTCACTGAAACATAGAAAAAACACATATGAAATACAGGACAATTATGTCTGCAACATTGAGAAGTAGTTATTAAAGTGAAGCTAACTACTTACTTGATATAACGTTCTACATCGTCACAGTTGTTCAGCACATACCAAACCATGTTGTCAAATTCCTTGTCAAAATGTTTCAAAATGGATTTCCCAAGACCTTTAGCTCCAACTGAAAATACTTCCATCTCGTCAGGATCAGGTTTTCTCCGAATGTCTTGGTTCCTATCATCTTTGTTAAATCTTGTTTCTGTGCCATCCTTGAAAAATCTAGAGCAAAAAATCAAACACTCATCAACAATGTAGCTCTCTGCGATAGAACCTTCTGGCCTTGCTTTGTTACGGACCGTAGACTTTAGATAACCTAATCTTCTCTCAACTGGATACATCCAACCATAATGAACAGGACCCCTCGAAAGAGCCTCCTCAGGAAGATGAATAGCTAAGTGCACCATTACATCAAAAAAAGCTGGGGGAAGAGCTTCTCAAGTTTGCATAGGATCACAACAATTTCAACCTTCAATCGATTCAGCACATCAACTTTCAGGGTTTTGGCACACAGCTCCCTAAAAAATCTTCCTAGCTCTGCAATAGCCACATACATTTCCTTAGATGCAATTCCCTTGAGCCCAGCCGGCAACACTCGCTGCAGAAGTATGTGGCAATCATGCGTCTTCATACCGGTAACCTTACAACCATCAATATTCACACATCTTCCCCAGTTTGCGCAATAACCATCTGGGAACCTAGTGTTTGCCAAATACCTACACAAATGTCTCTTCTGTTCCTTCGAAAGCGTCCACGGTGCAGGGGGCTTCGCATAAGTTACTGCTGCATCATCATCATCCTTCACAATTTTCTTCAACCAATACTTCTTCCACATTTTGAATTTCCTCAAATCAATTCTAGCACTAACAGTGTCCTTATTCCTGCCCTCAAGTTCAAGTAGTGTACCAACAATATTGTCACATATGTTCTTCTCAATATGCATCACATCTAAGTTGTGAGCTATCTTAAGTTCTGGCCAGTACGGTAGATGATGTAAGCTGACTTTCAGGTGCCATGTTGGTTCACCGGGTACAGTTGCACGCTTCCGCTTTCTACATATTGGATTTTTCCCATGTTCAAAATCCTTAACCATTTCTACCTTCGCAGCTACCTCTTTGGGTGTGTACTTCCTTGGTGGATCTCTAGTCTCAGTTGTACCATTGAAAAGTCTGCTTCTCCTGTATGGGTGATTTTTATCAAGAAATCGCCGATGCCCAATATATCCAATTTTGTTTTTCAAAGATTCAGCGCAAGGATTCTCATCGCAATGCACACACGCATGAAATCCTCTTGTGCTTCGGCCTGACATAGTGGCATATCCAGGATAATCATGAATAGACCAAAGAAACGCAGCATGCAATGGGAAATATTCCTCTGTGCATGCATCAAATGTCTCCACACCACTCCATAGCTGCATCATATCTTTTATCAGTGGCTGCATAAATACATGAAAATCTTTCCCTGGGGAATACTTTCCGGGGATTAGCAATGCCATCATGTAATTCGATTGATCCATGCACATCCATGGTGGGAAGTTGTAAGGAATCACAAAAACAGGCCACATACTGTAAGGATTACTCATACTTCCAAAAGGACTGAAGCCGTCTGTGGCAAAACCTAGTCTTATGTTACGAGGATCTTTAGCAAACCAATCAAACTTGCCATCAAAGTGCTTCCATGCCTCACCATCAGCAGGGTGCCTCAGTACATTGGGCTCAACAACCCTCTTCTCTTTGTGCCATCTAGTATGTGTCGACATTTCCTTTTTAACAAATAGTCTCTGCAACCTTTTAATTATAGGAAAGTACCTTAACACCTTGTGAGGGATTTTCTTTTTTCCAGTAGGGTCTCTATATCTTGATAATCCACAAACATGGCAGTTCGTATCGTCCTTGTGATCTCCCCAAAATAAAGAACAATCAAACTTGCATGCATGAATTGTCTCATAACCAAGCCCAACATCAGAAAGAACACTCTTAGCATCAGCATATGATTTGGGAAAGTCCACATCTGGCAAAGCTGTACGTAAAAGCTGAAGTAAGAGATCAAATCCTCTGTTTGTTATCCGGCTGTATGATTTGACATGAAGGAGCTTAATGATGAACGACAACCTAGTGAAAGAGGTGCATCCCTCATAAAGTTCTTTTTTCGCTGACTCAATTAGATTAGCATACAGATTTGGCAGGTCAGGACCTTTATTTCCAGACTTCTGCAGTTCATCGATCATACTAGACGAATCATCAACATAACAAACACCATTGTCTTCCTCTTCATCGTTGTCACTATCATACGCACCATCATCGTTTCTATCCCGCCCTTCGTCATCACTAAAATCTTCCCCATGTCTAGTCCATCTTGTATACGTCATGGACATACCTGAACAATTGCAGTGATCCTCGACTGTTTTTATATCCTGACGTATCAGATTTAGGCAGTCCTTGCAAGGGCACAAGATTGGTTCATCTGTATTGTCCAAGTGTTCTCGCGCAAACTTGATGAAATCCCTAACACCTGCCATGTACTTTGTTGTGAACTTCTTGGTGCCATCAGTTATCCAACTTCGATCCATTGCCTACAATTCAGTTAAGAACATGCCAACGTTCTTCAGAACAGATCTTGACAACTGATTAAAAAATCTAGACCTAACGAACAATCAGGAGAACTCACCGATGATGCGTCTCGCCGCCACCACAATGGAGCCTTCACGGAATTCTTCTCACCTCGACGAGAACCCTAGTCGATTCGACTGTTAGCAAGAGCACCTATATAGGCCGTGTCTGCTAGCGGCGCGACTTAAACGAGGCACCCTCGGCCGACATAAATATTAATAAGGGAATTATTATGTCGTAACATCTAGATCACACCATTGAAATAAATATGTAGAATAGACTACTTACGGATCCAGATCAAAATTCCATATCTACCTTAGCGGTAAGACTCCGCGTCGGTCACGCCGAAGCCCTTGTTCGATTCTTCCAAACCACAATTTTTACTTAATTAAATATGTTCCTGACAAGTGGGTCACGCATGATATATAAAACTAATAACATTTAATAAAGTAACTTAGTAATATTTCGTCACCTCGATCTTTGATTTCGTCACCTATTAACAGACACGATGGAAGCCCTTCCCGCTTGGGTAATGGGTGACGATTTTTTCTTGACGAGAAATCATACCGTCAAGCATTACCTTAAATGCTTGACGAAAGATGAATTCGTCACCTATAAGGACACATCCATGACGGTATGCATTTTTGTCACCAGGGTTTTCGTCAACAAATCCCCCATCTCTTGTAGTGAATAGGAGCATCAGCCCTTTCGCCACTTGTTGCTATACATAATCATATGCAGTACCATATATATTTCAAATTTCCATATCAAAAAATAGTTCAAATCTGACTTTTAACATCTCAAGCTAAACCCTCGCTTGGTCTTAAACATAAGCATACCATAGTTCTACTTTTGTCTTCACCAAACAACAGAACACAATGTGTTCATCACAACATAGCCAACCGGAGTACCTAGTAGTGTAACTAGAGAAGTGAACCTATAGTTGATCAAGCCTTCAACTTTAACACAATAATACCTCCACATTATGTGTTGAGGAGCCACACCCATATATTTAAGAGTACCATCATGTAGACCACAAATGCATCAATGAAGAGAGGGGTATTACTTATAGACCACCTCTTTACAAAACAGTTGTAATTAGTAGACCACAAGTGCCTCGTTCATTAGCTATGAAATTACATACTATCAGTAGCTACAATGGCTGCAGGACCTGTTTCATAATTAAACATCACACTTGTTCCAATCCGGGGCGTTGGTGAAGTTTGGGATGAACCAAAGCGGTGTCTTTACCAGGTACCTATCTTTTTTTGTTTTGCATGTTTTCTCCAAGGCGTTGGTTTGGAAACCAACGACGCAATCTTCACGATTCAGACTGAATCGGCATATTTCAGGCAGCTGCGAATTGCGAAGCCATGCTTCATTCGGCAAGGTGTAGACACAATTTCTTCTCGTCAGACATCCTGGGACAACATCTGCACCGCCTAATGGCAGCATAATCGGATAGTTCACTCCAAGGAAAAGAGAATATTCTCCAAGGTCATCCATCTTTTCCCATGGAATACCTTCATTTAACTTACTAGTGTCCTTCGTGAACACCAGGCAACCAAACCCAGAAGCATAGTTGCCAACAGTGCGACCATGATGAACATGACGATCAGAAGCAGTATGGCACACTTTACATGAATATTCCCTTTCATCAGCAATGCCCAGTGTATGGATCAGAAGAAGTCTAGAACCATCTATAGATCTTGCTAACCACCACACACCATAATCGACCTCGTGATCATGGCCAAGAGCATCATCAAGTGCACACCGCCATTCAAACACAATGGATGGTGGCTCTACGATCAGCGGAGGACCTGCTTGAAAACGAAATTACTGTTAAGAAGGGCATGTTTGGTTTGCACAAATCTGAAAACGTAAGAATTGGGAAAACGCATTAGGATTCAGATGGGATGATATAATGTCATTTCCATTCAATAATACAGCATATTGGTGTATTTGAGTACATCACATGGGAAACCAAAGGATTCATTTCAAGAAGTTCAAGTAGAGGTCAAAATCCAACATAATTCAATATGAGAATAAAACTCCTAATTATACAATCCTCAAATTTTTCTATGGTAATCATCTCGAATAAAAAGTCTAAATACCAATGAAATTTCATCCGAAGCAAATATGCCCCAAGTCAGATCAGTCAGGTTCGAAAATTAATAAGTTTGTGCATTAAAATTATCTTTACAGCCATGAATAATGAAGCTCATCATACACCACGTCCGGAGGAAAATTACCAGCTTGCTGAGGTTTCCATGCGTGAACAGTGCCAGTATGAGTTGTGGCAAACACAAGCCCATTGTGGAGAATTGCATCGTTGTAATTGTAAAAGATGTGGGACTTGGGCTCTGTAAGAACTGTCCATTCAGAATCAGCGCCGTAAAGGAGGGCAACTCTGATGTCAAAAACAGCAACAAGAGAGAAATTTGTGTACCCCCCAGCAGCTGTGGGAACTTGGCAAATATATATCTTGTGAAATATAATAGCACGAAGGTTGTGGTGGTATATATTTGGAATGTGGGTGGTTTCAAACGGCACAGGGAGAGGAATTTCACGGCGAGTGTAGATGTTGACAAGTTTCCATTTGCAAGCAGGAAAGCCAGTGTCAACCATGGCAACCCAATCTCCATTGGCACCTACCCACTGCTTACCCGTACCGTCTGGCATCACAGCGTCGCAGGAGAACCTGTCGAGCGGCGTGAGCTTGCAATCCCGTGCTACCTTCGTCGGGTGAGAATGAAGAACACATGGGAGCCCAAACGGGAGAGAAACAGATAGAGTTGCACTATCATTTGCAGAGTCGAAAAATAGTTTGGACGAACCGACGAGGCTCGCGGCGGTGATGACGTCGCATCTTGTTACGAGTTCTTCAAGGGGACCTTCGGAAAAGACCTTCTGAAACTGTTCAGAGTCATCATTTTCCTTGTTCGATGCCGCCATCGCAGGGCAGGGGGTGGGTCTATGAGGTTTGGGTTCAACTGATTGGAGTTTAATTTGGGTTCGATGGCGGCAGGTGGCGGGGAAGATGAAGAACGGAGGCTCTCAAACTGGGCGGTGGAATTGATTCTAAAGCTGCATGGCGGCGGCACTGGCGCGTGCTATGGAAGGTGGTCGATTGGAGAGTGGGTGCGGGCGGGGGCGGAGGTAGACGATGGAGGTGAACCGAAATAGGGCAGGTGGGGGCGGGGCGCTTGACTTCGCTCCTCTACACTCTACAGCATCTCCTCCTATTTCTTGGAAAGTGTATAGACCCATAATAAAAAGTCACTGTTCCCTCTGAAAAGGTGAAGAACAAGTCACTGGTCTAACGTGCAAATTTGGACATCCCAAGCTCTGTGTTGTCATGTCAATTCAATGTCCATGGCAGTATTTTGAATTTTGCGTGACCAAAAGAAGTACGCCTTGGCCTTTCACAATCGGGGTTTCTTAGAGCATCCACAACGTGTAGCCAAAAATGGGGTGCGGGCGCAACTAGTTGCGGAATATCCCCTCTCGATGGTTAGCTGAATGGATTCTTTATCAAATGTGGGCTCACTTCCTTTCTGACAAGCGATGCTCTACGTTGTGACCTCGGTGCCTCAAAACTTTTATTTGGGATCGGTGGTGACGTGTTAGCTTTTTCAGCAATTGGGCACCGGCTACATTGTGGAAGGCAGAGCAAGAACAATAGAAGAGCCAACAGCTGGCAAAAGTGCCACGTAGGCGGGCTATACTATACATTGTGGATGCTCAAGCGCCCACTATTGTCCTACTTCCTCTTGGCGTGATACTCCCTCCGTCCACAAATAAGTGGACGTGCGGGATTTTCAAGGTAAATTAGTAAAAGGAAAGAAAAAATGCATTGGAGCACTCGTATCTTAAGAAACACATGTACTCAACCACGGTTGTAGATTTTCTCGGCGCAAGACTTTTCCCCAGCAGTTGTGGCTTTCAGTTGTTCGTGGGTGTGGGGAGGAGCTCCGCCGCATCGGTAGAAAGCAAAGAGGAACGGCGGCTCTCGATCGTGCGGTGCACTCGTAAATCACGTGCGACCCATGCCCTAAGTGACTTTGCAGTCACTGACTTTGTGTCACTTACAAGTGGGGCAATGTGGAACCCTTCATTATATGTGCCCCACATTGTCCCACTTGTAAGTGACACAAAGTCAGTGACTTTGTGGGCTGGCAAAGTCACTGAAGCTCAATCCGTGCGACCCATGCCCTAATAATTAACAATGCATTGATGAGGGCTATCACTTCATCATCCAATAAAATGTAGTAACTATCGTAATAATATTGTCTCTTAAGCCATGTAGTACAGTGCAAGATGCTTTAGAGAAATAAACATCTATTTTATTGCTAATACACATGGTTATTTATTCTAGGCAAATGCCTACCGAAAGATGTAGGAATAGGAAAAATGTAGGATTGCAATGTCATGTCCACTCCAATCCTATAGGAATTCATAGAAACCAAACTTTGTTTGATTCCACCATAGGAAAAGTAAAGGATTCTTAAAAAGAGGCATGAGTAGATGTTTAATTTCCTATGGAATCTGTGCAAAGGAATCCTTAGGAAAAATTCCTATCGGAAACAATCCTACAAATCAAACAGCCAAGGATTCAATTCTACCAATTTCCTATGCAAATCCTTGGTGTTCACCCAATCCTCTCGAATACTCATCCAAAAAATGCACTAATACTTTGATGGGGAGTTTTTTTATTCTAGGCAAGAATAGAGGGTTTGCGGGGATCACTTGAGAAGTGTATTAACCAAAGAAGGCATAAGTAATACACCAACACACACTAACATGCCCTTAATGGATGTATCTCCATAAACTCCCTCTGTTCTTTATTACTACTACTAGTTTATGTACTTCTTAACTAATATGGGATAATCATGAAATATATTTTCTAACATTCAGCCAAAATATAGTGCTTCGACTTTCTAAAATACTGAAAAAGCTATTAATTAAAAATATTTGAGCTAACAAATCTATGAAGTTTGAAATATTTTGTATTCCGTCTGAAAGTTGTGTCACTTGGTGTGAGATTCACACAAAAATGATGAAAATATCAAACCTTCAAAATAATTGTAGTAATTCGACCGTTAAGTGCGTTTCATAATTTTGGAAAATCGATTCTATTTGCAATTAAAACTAGTAGTTGGTGATCCCCGATCATCTGATTTGCTCTTAAACAGCTCAATCCTAAATTTGAACCTCCCTGCAACAGAACACGATAGTTGGTGGTTTGTGCGAAAAAAATAACAGTTTAAATAAGTGTTTACGCAACGAAGGCAGCAATAAGCGGTAGTTTGAGCAATTTCCTCGTGTAAACAACATGTAGCGTCGAAGTAGTAGTACTAGGAGTACAGAAATCTTGTGTAATTTCTAGTTCTACACATTACTAGTGTCCACTGTTTGAGAGTTGATGGATCTTTTTTGTGTAATTCCAAATGTGAAGCAAGTCTCCGTATCTGTGAATGGGTCTAATTTTCAATCGAATGAGAATTAGCAAATTGATTTCTATGACAAAAGCATACAAAGCGATTAAAACCAACATACCCGCATTCGCCGCTGCTACCAGCATGCGATGCCTCCACGAGTGCATTGACGGCTGCTGCAAATCCTCGGAAGGCATCTAGGTCTTGCAGATCGTCGATTGCCGCTGTCCGGCTAAGCTTAACCAGCATAGCTGCCGCCAAGATATCTCGGATTTGGACCACAGGCAGAAGCTGATTGGGGTCGAAGGATTGCCTGATTCGGAATTTGAAGTACCAAGCCCTCGGCTCCGATGGTGGAAGTTTGGAACTCGGCCCGGCCAGAACCTCCCAAATCTGTGTGTGGCAGTGGATGCCCATCGGCATCCCCAATGCTGCCGACGCCGTGATGTGGTCGGTCGCACTTTGGTCCCCACTAAAGGCTGGGGCTGCAGCACGTCGCCGCCGCCCCCGACGTCCCCACGACGGCATCGCCATGGAACGAGGCGCTGAGTTTGTTGGCGAACCCGAAGCCCTGGATGGCACGTGCTTCTTCACAATGGAAGCATCCTCACCCGGCGAGGTTCGCCCCCGGCGCATGCCTCTGCTCCGACCAGCCCACTTTGCCGCTGCTGCCTGGGCTGCCGCCGATACCTGGGCCACCGCCGCTTGGGGACCCCGATACGTCTCCGACGTATCGATAATTTCTTATGTTCCATGCCACATTATTGATGTTATCTACATGTTTTATGCACACTTTATGTCATATTCGTGCATTTTCCGGGACTAACCTATTAACAAGATGCCGAAGTGCCAGTTGTTTTCTGCTGTTTTTGGTTTCAGAAATCCTAGTAAGGAAATATTCTCGGAATTGGACGAAATCAACGCCCAGGGGCCTATTTTTCCACGAAGCTTCCAAGTCCGAAGACAAAACGGTGGGGCCACAGGGAGCCAAACCCTAGGGCAGCGCCTTGGCCGCGCCGCCCGTCATCTGGGCCCCGTGCACCCTCTCGACTTGCCCTTCCGCCTACTTAAAGCCTCCGTGACGAAACCCCCCACCGAGAGCCACGATACGGAAAACCTTCCAGAGACGCCGCCAACGCCGATCCCATCTCGGGGATCCAGGAGATCGCCTCCCACCCTGCCGGAGAGGGGAATCATCTCCGGAGGACTCTACGCCGCCATGGTCGCCTCCGGTGTGATGTGTGAGTAGTCTACCTGGACTATGGGTCCATAGCAGTAGCTAGATGGTTGTCTTCTCCCCATTGTGCTATCATTGTCGGATCTTGTGAGCTGCCTAACATGATCAAGATCATCTATCTGTAATTCTATATGTTGCGTTTGTTGGGATCCGATGAATAGAGAATACTTGTTATGTTGATTATCAAAGCTATGTCTATGTGTTGTTTATGATCTTGCATGCTCTCCGTTATTAGTAGATGCTTTGGCCAAGTTGATGCTAGTAACTCCAAGAGGGAGTATTTATGCTCGATAGTGGGTTCATGCCTCCGTGAATCTGGAGGAGTGACAAGAACCACTAAGGTTATGGATGTGCTGTTGCCACTAGGGATAAAACATTAGTGCTATGTTCAAGGATGTAGTCACTAGTTACATTACGCGCAATACTTAATGCAATTGTCTGTTGTTAGCAACTTAATACTGGAGGGGGTTCGGATGATAACCTGAAGGTGGACTTTTTAGGCATAGATGCATGCTGGATGGCGGTCTATGTACTTTGTCGTAATGCCCAATTAAATCTCACTATAATCATCATGATATGTATGTGCATTGTCATGCTCTCTTTATTTGTCAATTGCCCAACTGTAATTTGTTCACCCAACATGCTGTTTGTCTTATGGGAGAGACACCTCTAGTGAACTGTGGACCCCGGTCCAATTCTCTATACTGCAATACTTGTTCTACTATTTTCTGCAAACAATCATCTTCCACACAATACGGTTAATCCTTTGTTACAGCAAGCCGGTGAGATTGACAACCTCACTGTTTCGTTGGGGCAAAGTACTTTGGTTGTGTTGTGCAGGTTCCACGTTGGCGCCGGAATCCCTGGTGTTGCGCCGCACTACATCCCGCCGCCATCAACCTTCAACGTGCTTCTTGACTCCTACTGGTTCGATAAACCTTGGTTTCTTGAGGGAAACTTGCTGCTGTACGCATCACACCTTCCACTTGGGGTTCCCAACGAGCGTGTGCTTTACGCGTCATCAAGCTAAATTTCTGGCGCCGTTGCCGGGGAGATCAAGACACGCTGCAAGGGGAGTCTCCACTTCTCAATCTCTTTACTTTGTTTTTGTCTTGCTTAGTTTTATTTACTACTTTGTTTGCTGCACTAAATCAAAATACAAAAAATTAGTTGCTAGTTTTACTTTATTTGCTATCTTGTTTGCTATATCAAAAACACAAAAAATTAGTTACTTGCATTTACTTTACTTGATTCATCATGTTTCCTTTTAATTTTACCACAAAAGACATATCGGTAGGACGTGGGTCTATAGTTGGGAGAAATAATATAGAAGAATTCTTCAATCATGTTAGTACCATTGAAAATTTTGAAGATAGAAACTTGGTAGACCTTGCGCCTACTTATGAAATTGCTGCTGCATTTAGTTCGCCTGTTGGAAACTAAATTTGTTAATCTTAATCCTATAATCCAACACATGTTTCTCACACTTGGTGATATGGAAGAAGGGGAAAAGAAAGATTTTGTTTTAGAAACCCTTCTTAGAGAATTTGGTGGTCTAGCAAGAGAAGCTAGAAAGGTCTTTGCTAAATTTAATATGCTTGGTTCTCATACTAATTTTGTTAGTCTCTTTGAAAAGATGGACATGGATAGAATAAGATACACTAATAATATTGATGATGGTGGGGAGATCAAAGCACCAATACCATGTAAACTCTTAGCTATGAATGATGCACTAGAAAATAACTATGCTTGGCTTGTTCCTGAAAATTTGTTTGATGAGAGTAGCACGCCTAAGACTAATGAAAAGGGAGATGCTAAAACTTATGTATCTAATATAATATGCCTGGTTGAGAAAGATCCACACCCCGCTGTAGAAGCACCACCCTTTGATAATACTTGATACACACTTTCCGCGCCTAGCTGAAAGGCGTTAAAGAAAAGCGCTTATGGGAGACAACCCATGTTTTTACCTACAGTACTTTGTTTTTATTTTGTGTCTTGGAAGTTGTTTACTACTGTAGCAACCTCTCCTTATCTTAGTTTTGTGTTTTGTTGTGCCAAGTTAAGCCGTTGATAGAAAAGTAAGTACTAGATTTGGATTACTGCACAGTTCCAGATTTCATTGCTGTCACGAATCTGGGTCCACCTCCCTGTAGGTAGCTCAGAAAAATAAGCCAATTTACGTGCCTGATCCTCAGATATGTACGCAACTTTCATTCAATTTGAGCATTTTCATTTGAGCAAGTCTGATGCCATTTTAAAATTCGTCAATTCTGTTTTGACAGATTCTGCCTTTTATTTCGCATTGCCTCTTTTGCTATGTTGGATGAATTTCTTTGATCCACTAATGTCCAGTAGCATTATGCAATGTCCAGAAGTGTTAAGAATGATTGTGTCACCTCTGAATATGTTAATTTATATTGTGCACTAACCCTCTAATGAGTTGTTTCGAGTTTGGTGTGGAGGAAGTTTTCAAGGATCAAGAGAGGAGTATGATGCAACATGATCAAGGAGAGTGAAAGCTCTAAGCTTGGGGATGCCCGGTGGTTCACCCCTGCATATATTAAGAAGACTCAAGCGCTTGGGGATGCCCAAGGCATCCCCTTCTTCATCGAAACATTATCAGGTTCCTCCCCCGAAACTATATTTTTATTCCATCACATCTTATGTGCTTTTTCTTGGAGCGTCGGTTTGTTTTTGTTTTTTGTTTTGTTTGAATAAAATGGATCCTAGCATTCACTTTATGGGAGAGAGACACGCTCCGCTGTAGCATATGGACAAGTATGTCCTTGGTTTCTACTCATAGTATTCATGGCGAAGTTTCTCCTTCGTTAAATTGTTATATGGTTGGAATTGGAAAATGATACATGTAGTAATTGCTATAAATGTCTTGGGTAATGTGATACTTGGCAATTGTTGTGCTCATGATTAAGCTCTTGCATCATATGCTTTGCACCCATTAATGAAGAAATACATAGAGCATGCTAAAATTTGGTTTGCATATTTGGTTTCTCTAAGGTCTAGATAATTTCTAGTATTGAGTTTGAACAACAAGGAAGATGGTGTAGAGTCTTATAATGTTTACAATATGTCTTTTATGTGAGTTTTGCTGCACCGGTTCATCCTTGTGTTTGTTTCAAATAAGCCTTGCTAGCCTAAACCTTGTATCGAGAGGGAATACTTCTCATGCATCCAAAATACTTGAGCCAACCACTATGCCATTTGTGTCCACCATACCTACCTACTACATGGTATTTTCCGCCATTCCAAAGTAAATTGCTTGAGTGCTACCTTTAAAATTCCATCATTCACCTTTGCAATATATAGCTCATGGGACAAATAGCTTAAAAACTATTGTGGTATTGAATATGTAATTATGCACTTTATCTCTTATTAAGTTGCTTGTTGTGCGATAACCATGTTCACTGGGACGCCATCAACTATTCATTGTTGAATTTCATGTGAGTTGCTATGCATGTTCGTCTTGTCTGAAGTAAGAGCGATCTACCACCTTATGGTTAAGCATGCATAATGTTAGAGAAGAACATTGGGCCGCTAACTAAAGCCATGATCCATGGTGGAAGTTTCAGTTTTGGACATATATCCTCAATCTCAAATGAGAAAATTATTAATTGTTGTTACATGCTTATGCATAAAAGAGGAGTCCATTATCTGTTGTCTATGTTGTCCCGGTATGGATGTCTAAGTTGAAGAATAATCAATAGCGAGAAATCCAATGCGAGCTTTCTCCTTAGACCTTTGTACAGGCGGCATAGAGGTACCCCTTTGTGACACTTGGTTAAAACATGTGCATTGTGATGATCCGGTAGTCCAAGCTAATTAGGACAAGGTGCGGGCACTATTAGTACACTATGCATGAGGCTTGCAACTTATAAGATATAATTTACATGATGCATATGCTTTATTACTACCGTTGACAAAATTGTTTCATGTTTTCAAAATCAAAGCTCTAGTACAAATATAGCAATCGATGCTTTTCCTCTATGGAGGACCATTCTTTTACTTTCAATGTTGAGTCAGTTCACCTATTTCTCTCCACCTCAAGAAGCAAACACTTGTGTGAACTGTGCATTGATTCCTACATACTTGCTTATTGCACTTATTATATTACTCTATGTTGACAATATCCATGAGATATACATGTTACAAGTTGAAAGCAACCGCTGAAACTTAATCTTCTTTTGTGTTGCTTCAATGCCTTTACTTTGAATTATTGCTTTATGAGTTAACTCTTATGCAAGACTTATTGATGCTTGTCTTGAAGTGCTATTCATGAAAAGTCTTTGCTTTATGATTCACTTGTTTACTCATGTCATATACATTGTTTTGATCGCTGCATTCACTACATATGCTTTACAAATAGTATGATCAAGATTATGATGGCATGTCACTCCAAAAATTATCTGTGTTATCGTTTTACTGCTCGAGCAGAACTAAGCTTGGGATGCTGATACGTCTCCGACGTATCGATAATTTCTTATGTTCCATGCCACATTATTGATGTTATCTACATGTTTTATGCACACTTTATGTCATATTCGTGCATTTTCCGGGACTAACCTATTAACAAGATACCGAAGTGCCAGTTGTTTTCTTTGTTTTTGGTTTCAGAAATCCTAGTAAGGAAATATTCTCGGAATTGACGAAATCAACGCCCAGGGGCCTATTTTTCCACGAAGCTTCCAGAAGTCCGAAGACGAAACGAAGTGGGGCCACAGGGAAGCCAAACCCTAGGCGGCGCGGCCCCCGGGGCCGCCGCCCGTCATCCTGGGCCCTGCACCCTCTCGACTTGCCCTTCCGCCTACTTAAAGCCTCCGTGACGAAACCCCAGTACCGAGAGCCACGATACGGAAAACCTTCCAGAGACGCCGCCAACGCCGAATCTCGGGGATCCAGGAGATCGCCTCCGCACCCTGCCGGAGAGGGGAATCATCTCCCGGAGGACTCTACGCCGCCATGGTCGCCTCCGGTGTGATGTGTGAGTAGTCTACCCGGACTATGGGTCCATAGCAGTAGCTAGATGGTTGTCTTCTCCCCATTGTGCTATCATTGTCGGATCTTGTGAGCTGCCTAACATGATCAAGATCATCTATCTGTAATTCTATATGTTGCGTTTGTTGGGATCCGATGAATAGAGAATACTTGTTATGTTGATTATCAAAGCTATGTCTATGTGTTGTTTATGATCTTGCATGCTCTCCGTTATTAGTAGATGCTTTGGCCAAGTTGATGCTAGTAACTCCAAGAGGGAGTATTTATGCTCGATAGTGGGTTCATGCCTCCGTGAATCTGGAGGAGTGACAAGAACCACTAAGGTTATGGATGTGCTGTTGCCACTAGGGATAAAACATTAGTGCTATGTTCAAGGATGTAGTCACTAGTTACATTACGCGCAATACTTAATGCAATTGTCTGTTGTTAGCAACTTAATACCGGAGGGGGTTCGGATGATAACCTGAAGGTGGACTTTTTAGGCATAGATGCATGCTTGATGGCGGTCTATGTACTTTGTCGTAATGCCCAATTAAATCTCACTATAATCATCATGATATGTATGTGCATTGTCATGCTCTCTTTATTTGTCAATTGCCCAACTGTAATTTGTTCACCCAACATGCTGTTTGTCTTATGGGAGAGACACCTCTAGTGAACTGTGGACCCCGGTCCAATTCTCTATACTGAAATACAATCTACTGCAATACTTGTTCTACTATTTTCTGCAAACAATCATCTTCCACACAATACGGTTAATCCTTTGTTACAGCAAGCCGGTGAGATTGACAACCTCACTGTTTCGTTGGGGCAAAGTACTTTGGTTGTGTTGTGCAGGTTCCACGTTGGCGCCGGAATCCGGTGTTGCGCCGCACTACATCCCGCCGCCATCAACCTTCAACGTGCTTCTTGACTCCTACGGTTCGATAAACCTTGGTTTCTTACTGAGGGAAACTTGCTGCTGTACGCATCACACCTTCCACTTGGGGTTCCCAACGAGCGTGTGCTTTACGCGTCATCACCCCCCTCCCTCCTCTCCCTCTCCTAGATCAAAGGGCGCCAGGAGTCTAGCCACAGCAAGACACAGAGCCGCCTGCTTCATCGCACACCAATGGCACACAGATATTTGCGAGCTTTTAGCGCACACCCCTCCGAGGCTGAGTCGTGGAGCCTGGGTGCACGGGGCTAAGGCTGGAGGAGTCGCCATGGGACGAGGGGTGTCGAGTGCTCGGGCAAGTACGGGAAAGGGGAAGTTTTGCATTCTCAAGGAGCCAAATACTGTATGAGAAACCGGAAAAGTTTGAACGTTTGAAAACTTTGCCGGCATAATGCATCCTTCCAATGCACGCCTACGTACCCAACGTATACGCCAGCTAAGGTAGAAAGCCAACTCAGTTGCTACTTTGTTGGCAAAATGTACCATGGCTCAATCTCAGGTCACACACCCATGAAGCCAAGTTAACTCATCTATCAATTGTCACCCTCTTCATCCCACTATAGGTATAGTAAGGTTGCTTCGAGTTTGATCTTTTGTATTGTTTCTTGTAAGGTTCGTGAATAATCTAATAAAAAAAGTCGTGTGCATCCTTTGGATGCAGAAGCTCGGGCGATTTTTCCCCCATTTCGAAAAAAATCAATTGGTATATTTTGGTTATATTCAAAATTTTACTTTGTAGGTCATGCCATTCTACTACTCGCCTAACACTTTTTCTACGCGGGAAGGATACGAGCGATGCAACAAAAAGTAACACATTCGTCCCCCTCCCCCAGTGATTTCTCCTAGATATGAAATCAAACTACAAGTGGTTCAAAAAGGCAATCGAAAAACATGGATTGTTCATCAGTTTGTACATAGCTAGGGAAAATACCAGAATGTCATATTAGTGTTTTAGAGAAGAGCCCTTCAAGTAGTTTGGCACCATGTTGGACACCGTCCAGCTTAATTCCACCCAAACATGATTTTTTTTCGTTTGAATATGTCTAGACTTTGTTTATCATCTTCAATGCGTATTGTATGACATAAGAAGACTATGTGCTTTGGTTTTAATTTTTTGAATTTTTAATGCCCAATTGAATCTTGGTCAAATCCTAGGTTTGACCAAGATTTAAACAAGTTCAAAACATGAAAATGAAAAAGTAAGCCTGGATCCTTCTTAGTCACTCCAAAATGAATCTTTTGGAAGGTTTTTTAAATTTCCATATTTGAAACCCAAAACCACTTCCCTTCATGCTTGACTTCATAAGACAGAGTTTAGGGTTAGGGTACGTAGATACATGATTTTTGTGGTTTGAATATGTCTAAAACTTGTTTAATTTATCAACTTGAATACTTATATGACATACGAAGACTATGTGCTTTGGTTTTTCATTTTCTTTATTTTTTCGATTTTTTATGCCGATTTGTATCTTGGTCAAATCCGAGATTTGACAAAGATTTAAAAAAGTTTAAAACATGGAAATGAAAAAGTAAGCATGGGTCCTTTTTAGTCACTCCAAAATGAAGCTTTTGGGAGGTTTTTTTGAAATTTCCATGTTTGAAACCCAAAACCACTTCTCTTCATCCTTGACTTCCTAAGACAGAGTTTAGGGTTGTTAGGGGGTACGTAGATACATGCTTTTCTGCTATGAATATATATGTGTGGACCTTGTTAATCAACCTGAATGCTTACTATATGACATAAGAAGACTATGTGCTTTGGTTTTTCATTATTTTAATTTTTTGAATTTTTATGCCCATTTGTACGTATCTCTTGGTGAAATCCTAGGTTTGACCAAGATTTAAAACATGAAAACGAAAAAGTAAGCTTGGATCCTTCTTAATTAGTAACTTCAAAATGAAGCTTTAGGAAGGTTTTTGAAATTTCCATGTTTGAAACCCAAAACACCCTCTTCATGATTGACTTCATAAGACAAATCGAGTTTAGGGTTACCGGTAGATACATGATTTTCTAGTTTGAATATGTCTAGACCTTTGCTTTTATCAACTTGAATGCTTAATTAGTATATGACATAAGAAGATGTACTATGTGCATTGGATTTTCATTTTTTGATTTGTTTTGAATTTTTATGCCCATTCGAATTTTGGTCAAATCATAGGTTTAACCAAGATTTAAACAAGTTTAAAACTTGAAAATGAAAAATTAAGCATGGATCCTTCTTATTAGTCACTCCAAAATGAAGCTTTTGGGAGGCTTTTCAAATGTCCATGTTTGAAACCCAAAACCACTTCTCTTCATGCTTGACTTCATAAGACATATGAGTTTAGGGTTAGGGGGTGTAGATACATGATTTTTCTGGTTTGAATAGGTCTATAACTTGTTTATCAAGTTGAATGGCTTACTATGTGACATAAGAAGACTATGTGCTTTGGTTTTTCATTTTTTGATTTTTTCGAATTTTTTTATGCCCATTTGAATCTTGGTCAAATCCTAGGTTTGAACAAGATTTAAATAAGTTTAAAACATGAAAATGAAAAATTAAGCATGAATCCTTCTTAGTCACTCCGAAATGAAGCTTTTGGGAGGTTCTCGAAATTTCCATGTTTGAAAACCCAAACCACTTCTCTTCATGCTTGAGCTTGACTTCATAAGACAAAGTTTAGGGTTAGGGGGTATACATGTTTTTTCTAGTTTGAATATGGCTAGACATTGTTTATCAACTAGAATGCTTACTATATGACATAAGAAGACTATGTGCTTTGGTTTTTCATTTTTTATGATTTTTTTGATTTTTATGCCCATTTGAATCTTGGTCAAATCCTAGGTTTAACCAAGATTTAAACAAGTTCAAAACATGAAAATGAAAAGGTAAGCATGGATCATTCTTAGTCACTCTAAAATGAATCTTTTGGGAGGTTCTTGAAATTTCCATGTTTGAAACCCAAAACCGCTTCTCTTCATGATTGACTTCATAAGAGTTTAGTGTTAGGGGTAGATACATGATTTGTCTAGTTTGAATATGTCTAGACCTTGTTTATCAACTTGAATTCTTACTTTATGACATAAGAAGGCTATGTGCTTTGGTTTTTCATTTTTGTGATTTTTTTGAATTTTATGCCCATTAGAATCTTGGTCAAATACTAGCTAGGTTAATTTGACCAAGATTTAAACAAGTTTAAAACATGAAAATGAAAAGGTAAGCCTCGATCCTTCTTACTCACTCTAAAATTAAGCTTTTGGGAAGTTTTTGAAATTTCCATGTTTGAAACCAAAACCACTTCTCTTCATGCTTGACTTCATAAGACATAGTTAAGGGTTAGGGGGTAGATACATGATTTTTCTGTTTTGAATATGTCTAGACCTTGTTCATCAACTTGAAGGCTTACTATATATACATGACATAAGAAGGCTATGTGCTTTAGTTTTTTTTGTTTTTTCATTTTTTTTGAATTTTATGCCCATTTGAATCTTGGTCAAATACTAGCTAGGTTTGACCAAGATTTAAACAATTTTAAAACATGAAAATGAAAAGGCAAGCCTGGATCTTTTCCAGACACTCTAAAATGAAGCTTTTGTGAGGTTCTTGAAATTTCCATGTTTGAAACCCATACGACTTCTCTTCATGCTAGACTTCATAAGATCGACCGAGTTTATGGTTAGGGGGTAGATACATGATTTGTCTGGTTTGAACACATGTATAAACCTTGTTTATCAACTTGAATGCTTACTATATGACATAAGAAGACTATGTGCTTTTGTTTTTCATTCTTCTAATTTTTTGAATTTTATGCCCATTTGAATCTTGGTCAAATCCTAGGTTTGACCGGTATTTAAACAAGTATAAAATATGAAAACGAAAAGGTAAGCCTGGATCCTTCTTAGTCACTCTAAAATGAAGCGGCTTTTGGGATGTTCTTGAAATTTTCATGTTTGAAACCCAAAACCACTTCTCTTCATGATTGACTTCATAATTAAGACAGAGTTTAAGGTTAGGGGCAGATATATACATGATTTTCTGGTTTGAATATGTCTAGACCTTGTTTATCAACTTTAATGCCTTACTATACGACATAAATAATGCTATGTGCTTTGGTTTATCATTCTTTTTGTTTTTTCCTGAATTTTTATGCCCATTTGAGTCTTGGTCAAATCCCAGGTTTGACAAAGATTTAAACAAGTTTAAAATATGAAAATGAAAAGGTAACCATGGATCCTTCTTAGTCACTCTAAAATGAATCTTTTGGGAGGTTCTTGAAATTTCCATTTTGAAACCCAAAACCACTTCTCTCTTCATGATTGACTTCATAAGACAGAGTTTAGTGTTAGGGTTAGATACATGATTTGTCTAGTTTGAATATGTCTAGACCTTGTTTATCAACTTGAATTCTTACTTTATGACATAAGAAGGCTATGTGCTTTGGTTTTTAATTTTTCTGATTTTTTTGAATTTTATGCCCATTAGAATCTTGGTCAAATACTAGCTAGGTTTGACCAAGATTTAAACAAGTATAAAATATGAAAACGAAAAGGTAAGCCTGGATCCTTCTTAGTCACTCTAAAATGAAGCAGCTTTTGGGATGTTCTTGAAATTTCCATGTTTGAAACCCAAAACCACATCTCTTCATGCCTTACTTCATAAGATGGAGTTTAGGGTCATTAGGGCGTAGATACATGATTTGCCTGGTTTGAATATGTCTAGACCTTGTTTATCATCTTGAATGCTTACTATATGACATAATAAGACTATATGCATTGGTATTTCATTATTTATTTTTTATTTTCATGCCCATTTGAATCTTGGTCAAATCCTAGGTTTGAGTAAGATTTAAACAAGTTTAACACGTGAAAACGAATAAGTAAGCATGGATCCTTCTTAGTCACTCCAAAATGTACCAATTGATAGATGTGTTAACTTTGCTTCATGGAAAAAATAATGTCATGTAAATGAGTTAACTTGGATTTCCTACCCTTGAATCCATAGGAAACTTTGTTCTAATGCACTATAATAATCAACCGAGTTTTTACACCAACAGGTCTGTCACTTACGTGTGGTGCCCACGCATGAGGTCCCACACATCAGTGAGCACAAGTCACATGCAATAATAGGTACGCAAACTCCCAGCCATCTTCTTTGTCAAGAGAAGACGCATCAGGATGCGTATTGGAAGTCTCTGGGTCCTTCAGGATCCTTCGGTTGTCCCTCTCACATAAAAACAAATCTCTCTCATTCTCGGCCTCGCTCGACTCGCTCGCTCGCTCGCTCGCACCTCCTCCTGCTCACTGACAAACCCTACACAATAGTCAACATCGTCACCCGAAAAAGGGGAGACACCATAATGCTCTCCCTTTCTTCTGTCCTTCCGAGTGATCCCTCTTCCTCCGAGTTTCACTAGCTAGACGGGCAAACACACATGTGCTGCATAGTAATAATAAAAAGGTAGAAAAATCGATATACGAATCTATAATTAAATAGGTTAAACTAGGGTTTTGCCCAGTACTAGAGATCAAGGTTCAAAAAAATCCAACTACGGGGTTCGAACAACACGATTCTAATCCAAGAATTTTTTCCACCTCATCCAAATGGCCTCAAACTATAGGGTTAGCATCTAGTGCAGTATGTGTGAAAATGTATGCACTATGTGTGCTATAACTTGTATGTCTTTCAAATTTGAACCAAATTTGAATAAGTTTGAAGTATTTGAAAAAGGGGCTTTTGGCTTAAACGTTTGAAACCCAAACGACTTATCTTCATGCTTGACTTCACAAGACCGAGTTTAGGGTTAGGGGGTAGATACATGATTTTTCTGGTTTGAATATGTCTAAACTTTATTCATCAACTTTAATGCTAACTATATGACATAAGAAGACTATGTGCTTTGGTTTTTCAAAAAAAAAATTGAATTTTATGCCCATATATTAGAATCTTGGTCAAATCCTAGGTTTGACAAAGATTTAAACACGTTTAAAACATGAAAACGAAAAGGGAAGCTTGTATCCCTCTTAATTAGTCACTCTAATATGATGTTTTTGGGAGGTTTTTGAAATTTCCATGTTTGAAACCCAAAACGACTTCTCTTCAAGCTTGACTTCATAAGACAGAGTTTACGGTTAGGGGGTAGATACATGATTTGTATGGTTTGAATATGTCCAAACCTTGTTAATGCATCAACTTGAATGCTTACTATATGACATAAGAAGACTATGTACTTTGGTTTTTCATTTTTCTGCTTTTTTTGAATTTTGTGCCCATTTGAATCTTTTGGTCAAATCCTAGGTTTGACAAAGATTTAAACAAGTTTAAATCATGAAAATGAAAAGGTAAGCATGGATCCTTCTTAGTCACTCTAAAATAAAGCTTTTGGGAGGTTCTTGAAATTTCCATGTTTGAAACCCAAAACCACTTCTCTTCATGATTGACTTCATAAGACAAAGTTTAGGGTTAGGGGTAGATATACACATGAGTTGTCTGGTTTGAATATGTTTAGACCTTGTTTATCAACTTTAATGCTTACTATATATATGACATAAGAATGCTATGTGCATTGGTTTTTGATTTTTTTCTGAATTTGTATGCCCATTTGAATCTTGGTCAAATCCTAGGCGGTTTGACCAAGATTTAAACAAGTTTAAAACATGAAAATGAAAAGGGAAGTTTGTATCCTTATTAGTCACTCTAAAATGAAGCTTTTGGGATGTTCTTGAAATTTTCATGTTTGAAACCCAAAACGACTTCTCTTCATGATAGACTTCATAAGATCGATCGAGTTTATGCATGGTTAGGGGATAGATACATGATTTGTCTGGTTTGAACACATGTATAAACCTTCTTACTCACTCTAAAATTAAGCTTTCGGGAGGTTTTTGAAATTTCCATGTTTGAAACCCAAAACCACTTCTCTTCATGCTTGACTTCGTAAGACAGAGTTTAGGGTTAGGGGTAGATACATGCTTTTTCTGGTTTGAATATGTATAGACCTTGTTTATCAACTTGAATGGTTACTATATGACATAAGAAGGCTATATATGTGCTTTGGTTTTTCATTTTTGATTTTTTCGATTTTTTATGCCCATTAAAATCTTGGTCAAATCCTATGTTTGACCAAGATTTAAACAAGTTTAGAACATGAAAATGAAAAGGTAATCATGGATCTTTCTTAGTCACAGTACTCTAGAATGAAGCTTTTGGGAGGTTTTTGAAATTTCCATGTTTGAAACCCAAAACCACTTCTTTTCATGCTTGACTTCATAAGACCGAGAGTTTAGGGTTAGGGGTAGAGATACATGCTTTTTTTTGGTTTGAATATGTCTAGACCTTGTTTATCAACTAATGCTTACTATATTACATAAGAAGGCTATGTTATTTGGTTTTTCATTTTTTCTGTTTATTTCTAATTGTTTATGCCCATTTGAATCCTATGTTTGACCAATATTTAAACAAGCTTAAAACATGAAAATGAAAAGGTAAGCTTGGATCCTTCTTAGTCCCTCTAAAATTAAGCTTTTGGGAAGTTTTTGAAATTTCCATGTCTGAAACCCAAAACCACTTCTCTTCATGCTTGACTTCATAATTAAGACAGAGTTAAGCGTTAGGGGGTAGATACATGCTTTTTATGTTATGAATATGTCTAGACCAGCCATGTTCATCAAGTTGAATGTTGCTTACTATATATGACATTAGAAGGCTATGTGCTTTGGTTTTTTTTTTTGATTTTTTTGATTTTTTATGCCCATTTGAGTCTTGGTCAAATCCTAGGTTTGACCAAGATTTAAACAAGTTTAAAACATGTAAATGAAAAGATAAGCCTCGATCCTTCTTAGTCACTCTAAAATGAAGATTTGCGAGGGGTGTTCTTGAAATTAAGCTTGGGTCCTTCTTAGTCACTCTAAAATTAAGCTTTTGGGATGTTTTTGAAATTTCCATGTTTGAAACCCAAAACCATTTCTCTTCATGCTTGACTTCATAAGACATAGTTAAGGGTTAGGGGATAGATACATGCTTTTATGTTTTGAATATGTCTAGACCTTGTTCATCAACTTGAATGCTTACTATATATATATATGACATAAGAAGCTAGGCTATGTGCTTTGGTTTTCATTTTTTGATTTTTTTTGAATGTTTATGCCCATTTGAATCTTGGTCAAATCCTAGGTTTGGCCAAGATTTAAGCAAGTTTAAAACACATGAAAATGAAAAGGTAAGCATGGATCCTTCTTAGTCACTCTAAAATAAAGCTTTTGGGAGGTTCTTGAAATTTCCATGTTTGAAACCCAAAACCTCTTCTTCATGATTGACTTCATAAGACAGAGTTTAGGGTTAGGGGTAGATATATACACGAGTTGTCTGGTTTGAATATATGTCTAGACCTTGTTTATCAACTTTAATGCTTACTATATATATGACATAAGAAGACTATATGTACTTTGGTTTTTCATTTTTCTGATTTTTTTATTTTTCTACCCATTTGAATCTTGGTCAAATCCTAGGGTTGACCATGATTTAAACAAGTTTATAACATGAATTGAAAAGGTAAGCATGGATCCTTCTTAGTCACTCTAAAATGAAGCTTTTGGGATGTGTGTCCTTGAAATTTCCATGTTTGAAACCCAAAATGACTTCTCTTCATGCTAGACTTCATAAGATCGACCGAGTTTAGGGTTAGGGGTAGATACATGATTTGTATGGCTTCAATATGTCCAAACCTTATTAATTTATCAACTTGAATGCTTGTTATATGACATACGAAGAATATATGCTTTGGTTTTTCATTTTTATGATTTTTTATGAATTTTATGCCCATTTGAAACTTTTGGTCAATCCTAGGTTTGACAAAGATTTAAACAAGTTCAAAATATGAAAATGAAAAGGTAAGCATGGATCCTTCTTAGTCACTCTAAAATAAAGCTTTTGGGAGGTTCTTGAAATTTCCACATGTTTGAAACCCAAAACCACTTCTCTTCATGATTGACTTCATAAGACAGAGTTTAGGGTTAGGGGTAGATATATACATGAGTTGTCTGGTTTGAATATGTCTAGACCTTGTTTATCAACTTTAATGCTTACTATATATATGACATAAGAATGATATGTGCATTGGTTTTTGATTTTTTTTTTGAATTTGTATGCCCATTTGAATCTTGGTCAAATCCTAGGCAGTTTGACCAAGATTTAAACAAGTTTAAAACATGAAAATGAAAAGGGAAGTTTGTATCCTTATTAGTCACTCTAAAATGAAGCTTTTGGGATGTTCTTGAAATGTCCATGTTTGAAACCCAAAACGACTTCTCTTCATGCTAGACTTCATAAGACAGAGTTTAGGGTTAGGGGTAGATACATGATTTGTATGGTTTGAATATGTTCAAACCTTGTTAATTCATCAACTTGAATGCTTACTATATGACATAATAAGACTATATGCTTTTGTTTTTCATTTTTCTGTTTTTTTGAATTTTATGCACATTTGAATCTTTTGGTCAAATCCTAGGGTTGACCAAGATTTAGACAAGTTTAACACGTGAAAACGAATAAGTAAGCATGGATCCTTCTTAGTCACTCCAAAATGTACCAATTGATAGATGTGTTAACTTTGCTTCATGGAAAAAATAATTTCATGTAAATGAGTTAACTTGGATTTCCTAGCCTTGAATCCATAGGAAACTTTGTTCTAATGCACTATAATAATCAACCGAGTTTTTACACCAACAGGTCTGTCACTTACGTGTGGTGCCCACGCGTGAGGTCCCACACATCAGTGAGCACAAGTCACATGCAATAATAGGTACGCAAACTCCCAACCATCTTCTTTGTCAAGAGAAGACGCATCAGGATGCGTATTGGAAGTCTCTGGGTCCTTCAGGATCCTTCGGTTGTCCCTCTCACACAAAAAAAAACAAATCTCTCTCATTCTCGGCCTCGCTCGACTCTCGCTCGCTCGCACCTCCTCCTGCTCACTAACAAACCCTGCACAATAGTCAACATCGTCACCCGAAAAAGGGGAGACACCATAATGCTCTCCCTTCTTCTCTCCTTCCGAGTGATCCCTCTTCCTCCGAGTTTCACTAGCTAGACGGGCAAACACACATGTGCTGCATAGTAATAATAAAAAGGTAGAAAAATCGATATACGAATCTATAATTAAATACGTTAAACTAGGGTTTTGCCCAGTACTAGAGATCAAGGTTCAAAAGAATCCAACTACGGGGTTCGAACAACACGATTCTAATCCAAGAATTTTTCTACCTCATCCAAATGGCCTCAAACTATAGGGTTAGCATCTATCTAGTGCAGTATGTGTGAAAATGTATGCACTATGTGTGCTATAACTTGTATGTCTTTCAAATTTGAACCAAATTTGAATAAGTTTGAAGTATTTGAAAAGGGGCTTTTGGCTTAAACGTTTGAAACCCAAAACGACTTCTCTTCATGCTAGACTTCACAAGACCGAGTTTAGGGTTAGGGGGTAGATACATGATTTGTCTAGTTTGAATATGTCTAAACTTTGTTCATCAACTTTAATGCTAACTATATGACATAAGAAGACTATGTGCTTTGGTTTTTCATTTTTTTCGAATTTTATGCCCATATATTAGAATCTTGGTCAAATCCTAGATTTGACAAAGATTTAAACACGTTTAAAACAAGAAAACGAAAAGGGAAGCTTGTATCCCTCTTAATTAGTCACTCTAATATGAAATTTTTGGGAGGTTTTTGAAATTTCCATGTTTGAAACCCAAAACGACTTCTCTTCAAGCTTGACTTCATAAGACAGAGCTTAGGGTAGATACATGATTTGTATGGTTTGAATATGTCCAAACCTTGTTAATGCATCAACTTGAATGCTTACTATATGACATAAGAAGACTATGTACTTTGGTTTTTCATTTTTCTGCTTTTTTGAATTTTGTGCCCATTTGAATCTTTTGGTCAAATCCTAGGTTTGACAAAGATTTAAACAAGTTTAAATCATGAAAATGAAAAGGTAAGCATGGATCCTTCTTAGTCACTCTAAAATAAAGCTTTTGGGAGGTTCTTGAAATTTCCATGTTTGAAACCCAAAACCACTTCTCTTCATGATTGACTTCATAAGACAAAGTTTAGGGTTAGGGGTAGATATATACATGAGTTGTCTGGTTTGAATATGTTTAGACCTTTTTTATCAACTTTAATGCTTACTATATATATGACATAAGAATGCTATGTGCATTGGTTTTTGATTTTTTTTCTGAATTTGTATGCCCATTTGAATCTTGGTCAAATCCTAGGTTTGACCAAGATTTAAACAAGTTTAAAACATGAAAATGAAAAGGGAAGTTTGTATCCTTATTAGTCACTCTAAAATGAAGCTTTTGGGATGTTCTTGAAATTTCCGAGTTTGAAACCCAAAACGACTTCTCTTCATGCTAGACTTCATAAGATCGACCGAGTTTATGCATGGTTAGGGATAGATACATGATTTGTCTGGTTTGAACACATGTATAAACCTTCTTACTCACTCTAAAATTAAGCTTTCGGAGGTTTTTGAAATTTCCATGTTTGAAACCCAAAACCACTTCTCTTCATGCTTGACTTCGTAAGACAGAGTTTAGGGTTAGGGGTAGATACATGCTTTTTCTGGTTTGAATATGTATAGACCTTGTTTATCAACTTGAATGGTTACTATATGACATAAGAAGGCTATATATGTGCTTTGGTTTTTCATTTTTTGATTTTTTTCGAATTTTTTATGCCCATTAAAATCTTGGTCAAATCCTATGTTTGACCAAGATTTAAACAAGTTTAGAACATGAAAATGAAAAGGTAATCATGGATCTTTCTTAGTCACAGTACTTGATACGTCTCCGACGTATCGATAATTTCTTATGTTCCATGCCACATTATTGATGATATCTACATGTTTTATGCACACTTTATGTCATATTCGTGCATTTTCTGAACTAACCTATTAACAAGATGCTGAAGTGCCAGTTGCTGTTTTCTGTTTTTGGTTTCAGAAATCCTAGTAAGGAAATATTCTCGAATTGGACGAAATCAACGCCCAGGGTCCTATTTTGCCACGAAGCCTGAAGACCGAAGAGTCGACGGGGGCCACGAGGTGGCCAAACCACAGGGCGGCGCGGCCCAAGCCCTGGCCGCGCCGACCTGTAGTGTGGGCCCCTCGTGACGCCCTTGACCTGCCCTTCCGCCTACAAATAGCCTTCGTCGCGAAACCCCAGTACCGAGAGCCACGATACGGAAACCTTCCAGAGACGCCGCCGCCGCCAATCCCATCTCGGGGGATTCAGGAGATCGCCTCCGCACCCTGCCGAGAGGGGAATCATCTCCGGAGGACTCTACGCCGCCATGGTCGCCTCCGGAGTGATGTGTGAGTAGTCTACCCCTGGACTATGGGTCCATAGCAGTAGCTAGATGGTTGTCTTCTCCCCATTGTGCTTAATTGTCGGGTCTTGTGAGCTGCCGAACATGATCAAGATCATCTATCTGTAATTCTATATGTTGTGTTTGTTGGGATCCGATGAATAGAGAATACTATGTTATGTTGATTATCAATTTATATCTATGTGTTTTTTATGATCTTGCATGCTCTCCATTATTAGTAGTGCTCTGGCCAAGTTGATGCTAGTAACTCCAAGAGGGAGTATTTATGCTCGATAGTGGGTTCATGTCTTCGTGAATCTGGGGGAGTGAGAGAAACCTCTAAGATTATGGATGTGATGTTGCCACTAGGGATAAAACATTGGTGCTATGTTCAAGGATGTAGTTACTGATTACATTACGCGCAATACTTAATGCAATTGTCTGTTGTTAGCAACTTAATACTGGAGGGGGTTCGGATGATAACCCGAAGGTGGACTTTTTAGGCATAGATGCATGCTGGATAGCGGTCTATGTACTTTGTCGTAATGCCCAATTAAATCTCACTATACTCATCATAATATGTATGTGCATGGTCATGCCCTCTTTATTTGTCAATTGCCCAACTGTAATTTGTTCACCCAACATGCTGTTTATCTTATGGGAGAGACACCTCTAGTGAACTGTGGACCCCGATCCAATTCTCTTTACTGAAATACAATCTACTGCAATACTGTTCTACTGTTGCAAACAATCATCATCCACACTATACATCTAATCCTTTGTTACAGCAAGCCGGTGAGATTGACAACCTCACTGTTTGGGGCAAAGTACTTGGTTTGTGTTGTGCAGGTTCCACGTTGGCGCCGGAATCCCTGGTGTTGCGCCGCACTACATCTCGCCGCCATCAACCTTCAACGTGCTTCTTGACTCCTACTGGTTCGATAAACCTTGGTTTCTAACTGAGGGAAACTTGCTGTACGCATCACACCTTCCTCTTGGGGTTCCCAACGGTCGCGTGTTGTACGCGTGTCAAGCTAAATTTCTGGCGCCGTTGTCGGGAGATCAAGACACGCTGCAAGGGGAGTCTCCACATCCCAATCTCTTTACTTTGTTTTTGTCTTGCTTAGTTTTATTTACTACTTTGTTTGCTGCACTAAATCAAAATACAAAAAAATTAGTTGCTAGTTTTACTTTATTTACTATCTTGTTTGCTATATCAAAAACACAAAAAAATTAGTTACTTGCATTTACTTTATCTAGTTTGCTTTATTTACTGTTGCTAAAATGGGTACTCCTGAAAACACTAAGTTGTGTGACTTCACAACCACAAATAATAATGATTTCTTATGCACACCTATTGCTCCACCTACTACCACAACAGAATTCTTTGAAATTAAACCTGCTTTACTGAATCTTGTTATACGAGAGCAATTTTCTGGTGTTAGTTCTGATGATGCTGCTGCCCATCTCAATTAAAATTAAAATTGTTCCCTTTCTCATTAAGAGGAAGAGCTAAAGATTGGTTGCTATCTCTGCCTAAGAATAGTATTGATTCATGGACTAAATGCAAGGATGCTTTTATTGGTAGATATTATCCCCATGCTAAAATTATATCTTTGAGGAGTAGCATAATGAATTTTAAACAATTGGATACTGAACATGTTGCACAAGCATGGGAGAGAATGAAATCTTTGGTTAAAAATTGCCCAACCCATGGACTGACTACTTGGATGATCATCCAAACCTTTTATGCAGGACTGAATTTTTCTTCGCGGAACCTATTGGATTCAGCTGCTGGAGGTACCTTTATGTCCATCACTCTTGGTGAAGCAACAAAGCTTCTTGATAATATGATGATCAATTACTCTGAATGGCACACGGAAAGAGCTCCACAAGGTAAGAAGGTAAATTCTGTCGAAGAAACCTCTTCCTTGAGTGATAAGATTGATGCTATTATGTCTATGCTTGTGAATGATAGGACAAATGTTGATCCTAATAATGTTCCGTTAGCTTCATTGGTTGCACAAGAAGAACATGTTGATGTCAACTTCATTAAAAATAATAATTTCAACAACAATGCTTACCGGAACAATTCTAGTAACAACTATAGGCCATATCCTTATAATAATGGCAACGGCTATGGTAATTCTTATGGGAATTCTTACAACAATAATAGGAACACACCCCTGGACTTGAAGCCATGCTTAAAGAATTTATTAGTACACAAACTGCTTTTAACAAATCTGAAGAAAAGCTTGGGAAAATTGATATACTTGCTTCTAAAGTCGATAGTCTTGTTGCTGATGTTGATCTTTTGAAATCGAAAGTTATGCCTAATGAAAATCATCATAATAAAATTGTTACTACAGCAAATGCCATCCAAGTTAGAATTAATGAGAATATAAGATTGATGGCCGAATTGCGTGCTAGGTGGGAAAGAGAAGAAAATGAAAAAGAAGATAATATAGCTAAAGTTTGGACTATTACCACCACTAGTAATGCTAATGCTACACAAGTTGCTGCACCTCCTACTATTACTAATAAAAGAATTGGTGTTAGCAATGTTTCCACTTCTAATGCAAAGCGCGAAAAACTGCCTGAAACTGCTAAAACTGCTGAAACTGCCTGTGATAAAACTGCTGAAATTTTTTCCAACATTGGGGATGATGATCCCATTGCTTTAGATTATAATGGTTTGAATTTTGATGATTGCCACATCTCTGAAGTTATAAAGTTCTTACAAAAACTTGCTAAGAGTCCTAATGCTAGTGCTATAAATTTGGCTTTCACGCAACATATTACAAATGCTCTCATAAAAGCTAGAGAAGAGAAATTAGAGCGCGAAGCTTCTATTCCTAGAAAGCTAGAGGATGGTTGGGAGCCCATCATTAAGATGAAGGTTAAAGATTTTTATTGTAATGCTTTATGTGATCTTGGTGCAAGTATTTCTGTTATGCCTAAGAAAATTTATAATATGCTTGACTTGCCACCATTGAAAAATTGTTATTTGGATGTTAATCTTGCTGATCATTCTACAAAGAAACCTTTGGGGAAAGTTGATAATGTTCACATTACCGTTAACAATAACCTTGTCCCCGTTGATTTTGTTGTCTTGGATATTGAATGCAATGCATCTTGTCCCATTATATTGGGAAGACCTTTTCTTCGAACTGTTGGTGCTATCATTGATATGAAGGAAGGTAATATTAAATATCAATTTCCTCTCAAGAAAGGTATGGAACACTTCCCTAGAAAGAGAATGAAGTTACCTTTTGATTCTATTATTAGAACAAATTATGATGTTGACACTTCGTCTCTTGATAATACTTGATACACACTTTCTGCGCCTAGCTGAAAGGCGTTAAAGAAAAGCGCTTATGGAAGACAACCCATGTTTTTACTACAGTAATTTGTTTTTATTTTGTGTCTTGGAAGTTGTTTACTACTGTAGCAACCTCTCCTTATCTTAGTTTAGTGTTTTATTGTGCCAAGTAAAGTCGTTGATAGTAAAGTTCATACTAGATTTGGATTACTGCGCAGAAACAGATTTCTTTGCTGTCACGAATCTGGGCAAAATTCTCTGTAGGTAACTCATAAAATTATGCCAATTTACGTGAGTGATCCTCAGATATGTACGCAACTTTCATTCAATTTGAGCATTTTCATTTGAGCAAGTCTGGTGCCTCAATAAAATTCATCACTACGAACTGTTCTGTTTTGACAGATTCTGCTTTTTATTTCGCATTGCCTGTTTTGTTATGTTCGATGGATATTTTGATTCCATTGACTTTCAGTAGCTTTGTGCAATGTCCATAAGTGTTAAGAATGATCATGTCACCTCTGAACATTTATATTTTGATTGTGCACTAACCCTCTAATGAGTTGTTCTAAAGTTTGGTGTGGAGGAAGTTTTCAAGGATCAAGAGAGGGAGATGATACAACATGATCAAGGAGAGTGAAAGCTCTAAGCTTGGGGATGCGCCGGTGGTTCACCCCTGCATATATCAAGAAGACTCAAGCGTCTAAGCTTGGGGATGCCCAAGGCATCCCCTTCTTCATCGACAACATTATCAGGTTCCTCCCCTGAAACTATATTTTTATTCCATCACAGCTTATGTGCTTTTCTTGGAGCATCGGTTTGTTTTTGTTTTTGTTTTGTTTGAATAAAATTAGTGGGAGAGAGACACGCTCCGCTGTAGCATATGGACAAGTATGTCCTTAGGCTCTACTCATAGTATTCATGGCGAAGTTTCTTCGTTAAATTATTATATGGTTCGAATTGGAAAATGATACATGTAGTAATTTGCTAAAATGTCTTGGATAATGTGATACTTGGCAATTGTTGTGCTCATGTTTAAGCTCTTGCATCATATACTTTGCACCCATTAATGAAGAAATACATAGAGCATGCTAAAATTTGGTTTGCATATTTGGTCTCTCTAAGGTCTAGATAATTTCTAGTATTGAGTTTGAACAACAAGGAAGACGGTGTAGAGTCTTATAATGTTTACAACATGTCTTTTATGTGAGTTTTGCTGCACCGCTTTATCCTTGTGTTTGTTTCAAATAGCCTTGCTAGCCTAAACCTTGTATCGAGAGGGAATACTTCTCATGCATCCAAATACTTGAGCCAACCACTATGCCATTTGTGTCCACCATACCTACCTACTACATGGTATTTCTCCGCCATTCCAAAGTAAATTGCTTGAGTGCTACCTTTAAACAATTCAAAATTTATCACCTCTGATTTGTGTCAATGTTTTATAGCTCATGAGGAAGTATGTGGTGTTTATCTTTCAATCTTGTTGGGCAACTTTCACCAATGGACTAGTGGCTTCATCCGCTTATCCAATAATTTTGCAAAAAGAGCTGGCAATGGGATTCCCAGTCCCAAATTAATTAATAAAAATAGACACTCCTCCATGGTATGTGATTGTTGGACGGCACCCGAAGGATTCGGTTAGCCATGGCTTGAGAAAGCAAAGGTGGGGAGGAGTGTCATCATAATAAAACTAAAATAAAAAGGCACTCCTTCATGGTATGAGATTGTTGGCAGGCACCCGAGGATTCGGTTAGCCATGGTTTGTGAAAGAAAGGTTGGAAGGAGTGCACCCAAAAATAAAATAAAATGGGAGCCGCTCTTTGAAGGTTTGTCCGCAAGGGGGTTAGAGTACCCACTACCATTCGTTGACAACAACAAACACCTCTCAAAATTTTACTTTTATTGCACTCTATATGTTTTCAAAATCAAAGCTCTAGCACAAATATAGCAATTGATGCTTTCCTCTTTGAAGGACCATTCTTTTACTTTTATTGTTGAGTCAGTTCACCTATTTCTCTCCACCTCAAGAAGCAAACACTTGTGTGAACTGTGCATTGATTCCTACATATTTGCATATTGCACTTATTATATTACTCTATGTTGACAATATCCATGAGATATACATGTTATAAGTTGAAAGCAACCGCTGAAACTTAATCTTCCTTTGTGTTGCTTCAATGCTTTTACTATGAATTATTGCTTTATGAGTTAACTCTTATGCAAGACTTATTGATGCTTGTCTTGAAGTACTATTCATGAAAAGTCTTTGCTATATGATTCACTTGTTTACTCATGTCATATACATTGTTTTGATCGCTGCATTCACTACATATGCTTTACAAATAGTATGATCAAGATTATGATGGCATGTCACTCCAGAAATTATCTTTGTTTATCGTTTACCTGCTCGGGACGAGCAGAACTAAGCTTGGGGATGCTGATACGTCTCCGACGTATCGATAATTTCTTATGTTCCATGCCACATTATTGATGATATCTACATGTTTTACGCACACTTTATGTCATATTCGTGCATTTTCTGGAACTAACCTATTAACAAGATGCCGAAGTGCCAGTTCCTGTTTTTGGTTTCAAAATCCTAGTAAGGAAATATTCGAATTGACGAAATCAACGCCTGTGGTCCTATTTTGCCACGAAGCTTCCAAGACCGAAGAGTCGACGGTGGCCACGAGGTGGCCAAACCACAGGCGGTGCGGCCCAAGCCCCCGCCGCGCCGACCTGTGGGCCCTCGTGACGCCCCTGACCTGCCCTTCCGCCTACAAATAGCCTTCGTCGCGAAACCCCCGCACGAGAGCCACGATACGGAAAACCTTCCGAGACGCCGCCGCCGCAAATCCCATCTCGGGGATTCAGGAGATCGCCTCCGGCACCCTGCCGGAGAGGGGAATCATCCCGGAGGACTCTACGCCGCCATGGTCGCCTCCGGAGTGATGTGTGAGTAGTCTACCCCTGGACTATGGGTCCATAGCAGTAGCTAGATGGTTGTCTTCTCCCATTGTGCTTAATTGTCGGGTCTTGTGAGCTGCCGAACATGATCAAGATCATCTATCTCGTAATTCTATATGTTGTGTTTGTTGGGATCCGATGAATAGAGAATACTATGTTATGTTGATTATCAATTTATATCTATGTGTTGTTTATGATCTTGCATGCTCTCCGTTATTAGTAGATGCTCTGGCCAAGTTGATGCTAGTAACTCCAAGAGGGAGTATTTATGCTCGATAGTGGGTTCATGTCTCCGTGAATCTGGGGGAGTGAGAGAAACCTCTAAGATTATGGATGTGCTGTTGCCACTAGGGATAAAACATTGGTGCTATGTTCGAGGATGTAGTTACTGATTACATTACGCGCAATACTTAATGCAATTGTCTGTTGTTAGCAACTTAATACTGGAGGGGGTTCGGATGATAACCCGAAGGTGGACTTTTTAGTCATAGATGCATGCTGGATAGCGGTCTATGTACTTTGTCGTAATGCCCAATTAAATCTCACTATACTCATCATAATATGTATGTGCATGGTCATGCCCTCTTTATTTGTCAATTGCCCAACCGTAATTTGTTCACCCAACATGCGTTTATCTTATGGGAGAGACACCTCTAGTGAACTGTGGACCCCGGTCCAATTCTCTTTACCGAAATACAATCTACTGCAATATTGTTCTACTGTTTTCGCAAACAATCATCATCCACACTATACATCTAATCCTTTGTTACAGCAAGCCGGTGAGATTGACAACCTCTGTTTCGTTGGGGCAAAGAACTTGGTTTGTGTTGTGCAGGTTCCATGTTGGCGCGGAATCCCCGGTGTTGCGCCGCACTACATCTCGCCGCCATCAACCTTCAACGTGCTTCTTGACTCCTACTGGTTCGATAAACCTTGGTTTCTAACTGAGGGAAACTTACTGCTGTACGCATCACACCTTCCACTTGGGGTTCCCAACGGTCGCGTGTTGTACGTGTCAGTACTCTAGAATGAAGCTTTTGGGAGGTTTTTGAAATTTCCATGTTTGAAACCCAAAACCACTTCTTTTCATGCTTGACTTCATAAACCGAGAGTTTAGGGTTAGGGGTAGAGATACATGCTTTTTTTTGTTTGAACATGTCTAGACCTTGTTTATCAACTAATGCTTACTATATTACATAAGAAGGCTATGTTATTTGGTTTTTCATTTTTTCTGTTTATTTCTAATTGTTTATGCCCATTTGAATCCTATGTTTGACCAATATTTAAACAAGCTTAAAACATGAAAATGAAAAGGTAAGCTTGGATCCTTCTTAGTCCCTCTAAAATTAAGCTTTTGGGAAGTTTTTGAAATTTCCATGTCTGAAACCCAAAACCACTTCTCTTCATGCTTGACTTCATAATTAAGACAGAGTTAAGCGTTAGGGGGTAGATACATGCTTTTTATGTTATGAATATGTCTAGACCGGCCATGTTCATCAAGTTGAATGCTGCTTACTATATATGACATTAGAAGGCTATGTGCTTTGGTTTTTCTTTTTTTTGATTTTTTTGAATTTTTAGGCCCATTTGAGTCTTGGTCAAATCCTAGGTTTGACCAAGATTTAAACAAGTTTAAAAAATGAAAATGAAAAGGTAAGCCTCGATCCTTCTTAGTCACTCTAAAATGAAGATTTGCGAGGGGTGTTCTTGAAATTAAGCTTGGGTCCTTCTTAGTCACTCTAAAATTAAGCTTTGGGGATGTTTTTGAAATTTCCATGTTTGAAACCCAAAACCATTTCTCTTCATGCTTGACTTCATAAGACATAGTTAAGGGTTAGGGGATAGATACATGCTTTTATGTTTTGAATATGTCTAGACCTTGTTAATCAACTTGAATGCTTACTGTATATATATATGACATAAGAAGCTAGGCTATGTGCTTTGGTTTTCATTTTTTGATTTTTTTGAATGTTTATGCCCATTTGAATCTTGGTCAAATCCTAGGTTTGGCCAAGATTTAAGCAAGTTTAAAACACATGAAAATGAAAAGGTAAGCATGGATCCTTCTTAGTCACTCTAAAATAAAGCTTTTGGGAGGTTCTTGAAATTTCCATGTTTGAAACCCAAAACCACTTCTCTTCATGATTGACTTCATAAGACAGAGTTTAGGGTTAGGGGTAGATATATACATGAGTTGTCTGGTTTGAATATGTTTAGACCTTGTTTATCAACTTTAATGCTTACTATATATATGACATAAGAAGACTATATGTACTTTGGTTTTTCATTTTTCTGATTTTTTTATTTTTCTACCCATTTGAATCTTGGTCAAATCCTAGGGTTGACCATGATTTAAACAAGTTTATAACATGAAATGAAAAGGTAAGCATGGATCCTTCTTAGTCACTCTAAAATGAAGCTTTTGGGATGTGTGTCCTTGAAATTTCCATGTTTGAAACCCAAAACGACTTCTCTTCATGCTAGACTTCATAAGATCGACCGAGTTTAGGGTTAGGGGTAGATACATGATTTGTATGGCTTCAATATGTCCAAACCTTATTAATTTATCAACTTGAATGCTTGTTATATGACATACGAAGAATATATGCTTTGGTTTTTCATTTTTATGATTTTTTATGAATTTTATGCCCATTTGAAACTTTTGGTCAATCCTAGGTTTGACAAAGATTTAAACAAGTTCAAAATATGAAAATGAAAAGGTAAGCATGGATCCTTCTTAGTCACTCTAAAATAAAGCTTTTGGGAGGTTCTTGAAATTTCCACATGTTTGAAACCCAAAACCACTTCTCTTCATGATTGACTTCATAAGACAGAGTTTAGGGTTAGGGGTAGATATATACATGAGTTGTCTGGTTTGAATATGTCTAGACCTTGTTTATCAACTTTAATGCTTACTATATATATGACATAAGAATGCTATGTGCATTGGTTTTTGATTTTTTGAATTTGTATGCCCATTTGAATCTTGGTCAAATCCTAGGCGGTTTGACCAAGATTTAAACAAGTTTAAAACATGAAAATGAAAAGGGAAGTTTGTATCCTTATTAGTCACTCTAAAATGAAGCTTTTGGGATGTTCTTGAAATTTCCATGTTTGAAACCCAAAACGACTTCTCTTCATGCTAGACTTCATAAGACAGAGTTTAGGGTTAGGGGTAGATACATGATTTGTATGGTTTGAATATGTCCAAACCTTGTTAATTCATCAACTTGAATGCTTACTATATGACATAATAAGACTATATGCTTTTGTTTTTCATTTTTCTGTTTTTTTTGAATTTTATGCCCATTTGAATCTTTTGGTCAAATCCTAGGTTTGACCAAGATTTAGACAAGTTTAACACGTGAAAACGAATAAGTAAGCATGGATCCTTCTTAGTCACTCCAAAATGTACCAATTGATAGATGTGTTAACTTTGCTTCATGGAAAAAATAATTTCATGTAAATGAGTTAACTTGGATTTCCTAGCCTTGAATCCATAGGAAACTTTGTTCTAATGCACTATAATAATCAACCGAGTTTTTACACCAACAGGTCTGTCACTTACGTGTGGTGCCCACGCGTGAGGTCCCACACATCAGTGAGCACAAGTCATGTGCAATAATAGGTACGCAAACTCCCATCCATCTTCTTTGTCAAGAGAAGACACATCAGGATGCGTATTGGAAGTCTCTGGGAGATCCTTCGGTTGTCCCTCTCACACAAAAAACAAATCTCTCATTCTCGGCCTCGCTCGACTCGCTCGCTCGCACCTCCTCCTGCTCACCGACAAACCCCGCACAATAGTCAACATCGTAACCTGAAAAAGGGGAGACACCATAATGCTCTCCCTTCTTCTGTCCTTCCGAGTGGTTCCTCTTCCTCTGAGTTTCACTAGCTAGACGGGCAAACACACATGTGCTGCATAGTAATAATAAAAGGTAGAAAAATCGATATACGAATCTATAATTAAATAGGTTAAACTAGGGTTTTGCCCAGTACTACAGATCAAGGTTCAAAAAATCCAACTATGGGGTTCGAACAACACGATTCTAATCCAAGAATTTTTCTACCTCATCCAAATGGCCTCAAACTATAGGGTTAGCATCTATCTAGTGCAGTATGTGTGAAAATGTATGCACTATGTGTGCTATAACTTGTATGTCTTTCAAATTTGAACCAAAATTGAATAAGTTTGAAGTATTTGAAAAAGGGGCTTTTGGCTTAAACGTTTGAAACCCAAAACGACTTCTCTTCATGCCCATATATTAGAATCTTGGTCAAATCCTAGGTTTGACAAAGATTTAAACACGTTTAAAACATGAAAACGAAAAGGGAAGCTTGTATCCCTCTTAATTAGTGTAATGTCCCAGGTTTAGAGACGATCGAGGGGTAGATTTTAGAAAGGGATGTGCATTGCATTGTAATTTACGGGGAAATTTCGCGCTTTTAAAACAAAACTGCATCGAAGGGGAACAGTTTCTCTCTCGACACCTTACAGGGTTAGGGTTTCGAGAGTGCGATGAACTTGTTCCTACTTATCTAGATTAGGGTTTTGAGAAGAGAGAAGTGATATTACATCAAAATCTTAAGTTGCATGATTGAATTATAAGTTAAGTTGTTTGAATGAATTCAAACCAAATTTGAATTTGAATTTCAAATTCAAACATTAAATAATCATCACATAATTCAAATTTGAGATAATTTCACAAACAATTACCATTAAGCAATAATATAAGTAATACAACAATTACATTAAGCTCAATAAGGAAAACTTGAGCTTTATTGATCATCACACACATAATACATTGTCTTTACAATATTCAGATTTGAATTATGGAATTACAACACATTACAAGAATTGATAAATAGAAAAAGAAAAAGGAAAATTACAAGTTATCTAAATAACCTAAACTACATTGTGATTTTCATGAACTCTATGATCTTGATGATCTTGAATTCATCCTGATCAGCACTTGGTACCTGCACACATACACAAACAATCAAACATTAAGCCAAGTGGCAAAGCCACTTGGCAGGTTAGCAAACAATGAAATTAAGTGGATATGCTCAAGTCTCTGCCGAGCAGATCCATGCCATAGATAGGATCAAGTCCAAGTGCACAGCACTTGCACACACACACAACCAGGCAGCTCACCAGGCTATGTGCATGCACAACAGCACACACAAGCCAGGGGAGTCACCAAAATGGTGCCAGGCCAAGCTGTCGACCAAGAGGGCCATCAAAGGATCATATAAAACCTTTTCCACCGCCAACCCTGCCATTCATCGACAGGCTTCCTGGGTAAGTCACCAAGAAATCAAGAACACAAAGAACAGGAAGAACAGCACTGCTGTTCAACCTGTCCAAAACCATCACAGCATCAAATTAAGCACCACAGGCTTGCTAGGAGGAGCAGGTGAAGCAATTCACAAAGCACTGAAGCAATCCTCTACACCAACAAACCATCTAGGAGCTGGAGTGAGGTATAAACAAGATCAACCTGAGCAAAACCCTGTTTTGCTCATAAATAAGCATACACTTGCATCACAGAAGCAAAGTGGGTATGAAACCCTGTTTGCATCATCATCTGGCTACTAAGCCATTTGGTGCAAGCAAACTGAAGATTAGCCAGAAGGAATTCACCAAGGGAACATTGGTGTGTCAGAATGGTGACACTACCAGAGAAATCCAACATGGATTTAATCCCTAACTAGCCATCCAAACTCACCTAGCACCACACAGCTAGTTACACCATCAGATTATAGACATCTAATTGTCTATTTTGTTTTCAACATCAAAAGCTATTGGTAATCCAGACATGGATCAACCAGATAGCATGAGAGAGTCATAACAACAGCCACAGAGTGGGGAGCTACCCTTGACAGCATCATAGTGCTGCCAGGGTCACCTCAACCCAAGCCAACACATAAAACCACCACATCATCATCCATTTGGATTCAGTAGAGGGCTAGGGTACCAACCAGTGGTTGTCATCCAACTAGCCCTAGCTAATTCAATTAAAATGATCATCACTGTGTCACAGTTCACATCATTCATCCATTTAGCAAGGCAAAATAAACAGATAAATGAAACAGACAAGCAACTAATGCACAGAGCCTTGCAGATGATCCAATGGATCATTGCAAGCATCCACTGATGCTTGGGCAAGCACCAGCACACACAGGCCAAGCCTGTATGATGCACACATAGCACTAGATGAGCACCAGTTAGTCACAGAGAGGAGCACACAATTTCTCACAAGCAATTACTGATCAATTGATCAACAGAGCACCACTAGCTCTTGCTACAGATTGCCTCATCCAAGTACAGCAACAGGAAATAACCAGATACTGAAGAAATCCAACCATGTCATAACTGAATTCACAGATAATCACATAAATGATTTATGATTGTATCCAGTAGCACATCAAATGCTTGATGAACCACTGGATCATAATACACAAGCAAAGCACATATCAATTCATCACTGAATAACACTGATAAGCCAACAGTAATGCTCAATTGAGCATAATCATGAATTTGAGCACAAGAAATAGCACACAATGGCTCTGGCACTTGCAAAATTGCAAGAATGATACACTGTCATCAGGCCAGGGCAATATAAATGAACACACTTGAGTGTCTGGCAAGCATAATAACATGAACAGAGGCACAGAGCTAGAATCAAGCAAGAATGGCAAGCATAGGCAGGCACTGAGAATAAGAAATCTTGCACAGAGACATGGCAAGGCTGCACACAGCAGGAGCACAAGCACTGGCATGGCCATGGCAACAATGGCCAAGGCCAGTGGAGCCCAGCAGCAGGAACAGCATAGCAGTAGCAGCACAGCAACCCAGCGCAGCAGCAGCATAGCAACCCAGCGAAGCAGCAGCACAACAACTAGCACAGCAACAGCACAGCAGCATACGCTTGCACATCGAGCATGGCACGGCAGCAGAGCATGGGCACGGCAAGCCTCTCCACGAGGTGGAGCAACCGTGGCCAGAACTAGAGGAGGAGGAAGAAGAACAGGCACAGGAGAGTGAGAGAGAAGGGTGGCACACGTACCCGGGGCGAGCAGTCAAGCAGATGCGGCCATGACGGCCACGGCGGCGCGCGCCGAGTGCTCGGTAGCACCTGGCCAGGCCAGGCCATGCTCCGACAAGCGCCGCAGCGCCCCACACCACCGCGGCGAGGCCCACGGCGGCGCCATCGCGCCTGGAACCCTGGGAGCAGCAGGATCGCCACGATCCCGTGACCCTAGCACCAGAGAGGGTCGAGGATGAGAGCACCAGGTCGCCCAATCAAATCGACGCGGATAGATCGACGCGCCGTCAAGAGCCGCGTCGATTGCGCACCATGGCGGGGGCCAAGTCCGGCGGAGCTCGCCGGAATCGAGCGGCGACGGCGAGGGCGACGCAGTCGCCAGAGAGGGGATTAGGGTTAGGGTTTCACACGCGCGAGAGAGAGAAGTGAGGCTCGAGCCGGACCAGGTGGGTCGGTTCGACCTAACCCCACTGGGTTACACCGACAGGTGGGCCCAGGGGTAATTTGGTCATTTCCAAATTCATTTAAAAACACAAACTTTGACCAAATTTTATAAAATCATTATAGCTCTAAAAAAATAATTAAAAATATGAAAACCACTCAGTATAAAAAACTCTATCATAATAAAATATGAAATAGAATTTTTGAAGTTAAACAAGAATAAGTTCAAATTTGATGATTTAAATAATCATTTAAATCACACATTTTATTTTCAATAATGAAAATAAGTCCATAAATTCTTTTGGACTTTAAAAACACCTTGACAACATTTCAAGGTTGTATTTTACCCTAAATAGAGTATCCCTAAGTGATTCTTAGTATTAACCTCTCACATGAAATAATAAAGACATCGGAAGGGGGGAACAAACCCTAAAACTGGAATCATGCATCAATGCTTCTTTAACCATTGCCCTTATCGGACAATGATGCTATTTTTCAGAAACAGAGGACAAGGGTCAGTCCACACCTTCCAACTGCAAAACTTTGCAGTGTTCAGGCAAGTTCATCACTTGCTCATGTCATTTGAGTATTTCTATCAAATTACTTGCAAAGTATTATGGTTATCACTATTGCATAAAAATCAAAACCACTACTTTCATAACTATGAATATGACTATGTGGTGGGCAATGGAACCATGGATTGTGTTGATATGGTGGAGGTTCCATTGCACGGGCTTATATCCATCTAGGATTAAACAACAAATGTCGCCAGTGATTCTTGTGCCGTAATAACCGTGTTAACCATAAGATCTGAAATGGGACGGACTAGTCAATCGTATTTCCACCTCTTGTACATCAACGGATGCGCTTACCGTAGCGGTTGTATCTTGCGGAGCAACTTGTGGGTGGGGAACCCATTCTAAGTCCCCACGGTTATGCTGTGCATACCGTAGCGGTTGCGGCTTGCGGAACAACTTGAGGGTGGGGATCCCACTCTAATTCCCCACGGTAATGTGGTCTATGATGGGTTGCAGCTACCGGCGAAGGAGTTTGGTTCGATCCCAGACTGTTGTCGTGGTCGGGGTCCATCCTTAAATGGTGTAAGTGGACCGACGAGGACCCAGGGTCGGGGTTTGCAACAAAGGGTGGGTGTGCGAGGTAGCGGAGGAATATGATTGGCTATGACCTTATACCGGGCCTCACACCGAAGGAAGTGTGGACGGGAAAGCTGCCCGGTGGCACCAAGGTTAAGATCTCTTATGGGTAAAGCAACACACCTCTAGGTAAAGAACGTGACTGTCACTCCCTGTTCCGGATGAGGAACTACGAACGCGGCCGAAAGGAGCTCCATGAAGTTCTAGTAAACCGGTGAAGGCTGACGGACATAGCTCTTTGGAATAAAAGCAATCTCTTGAAGAAATGTTTATCAAAACTTGCATTGGTATTAGACTTTCTGGTCTAATATCGTAGCTAGAGCATTAAACACCTCTTATCTATAATGAACTTGTTGAGTACGCTCGTACTCATACCACTCTTAAATCCCATGCTTAGATTGTCTGAATCGTCTGGAGGAGGACTACGACAACAATGAAGGGGCCGAGATCATCGGCTATGAAGAACCAGACCTCTCTGGAGGTATAGAAGGCGTAGACTACCTCATCGTCTACGGATCCGGGGAGGCTTCCGGAGGAGATCAAGCCTAGAGACATCCAGTAGTAGTAGTAACCGAGCAGCCCGAACTCTTAGTATTTAGCTGCTCGAGGAAATAAATGTATAACTTAATGAGACTCTTATATTGTAAGCTAAGTTGGGTTCGCCTCGAACCCAGGAGTATTCCTCTTAGGACCCAAGAGGAGCTCCGAGACGACATGTGTATGATATTTGTAATAATAAATGAATGAGTTATGGACCTGCTATGTTCTGTTGTACTACTCTGAGGGATGTAATATTTGCGGAATGGTACTTCGTGAATGTTATATCAACGACTGGCATACTACAACATGCAGTGGTATGCAGGGTCACCACAGTTGGTATCAGAGCAAAAGCTTTGACCTTAGGTTGGAACCTAGTAAATGGGACCAAACGTTAGGAGTCAAATAGGACTAGTAAAGAATTCTCTAAAAATATGGTGTATATTCAATTGAGAATACAACAATCATATCTTTTAGTGCGATAATTCTTTATTATCTCTATTATGATGCATTATTACTAATCTTATAATCTTTCTATTTCTACAGCCAACATGGCAAGTTCACGTCCCGGACGAAACGTGAAAGTGATGGATTCCACACTGAGTGAATATGAAGGAGGACTTGCAGATATTCTACGAGCCATGTTACTTGAATTTGGGTGTGATCCCCAGATCCAAGTAAAGAAATACATGTACTATGATGGTACTGTATTGGCCAAGTGTAGGGTAGGACTGCGACTTCCCGAATCTTTGGGAATGAGCGTAGTAATGCCAGCAGGTGAAGCCAGAACTATCAACACAGCCTACCATATAGCCATTATGAGAGCCATCACAGATATTCGGGAGCATAAGACGAAAGAGCTTATGGGTTCCGAATTCACCCACATTCCTCATAATCAGGAGGAAGAGGATCCCATGCTTAACCACTACAAATATGCAAAACGCAAACCCATAGCAGCCGCAAAATACATGGACAATAGTCGCAACTTCATATCATTACTCTTTCAGTTGAACCATCATCTGACGGGAGCAATTGATACGATGCTAGAGGAGTTTACTGAACCCAAGGAGGAGATTAGGGGGAAAGAACCTATGGAGAATGTGGTGCACACACCAGTTTACTCAGCTGGTGACTACATTAGTATTGATCCTCTTGAGCGTGAAACTACACCTGTTACACCTGGGAACTATCTGGGAAGTTCCTATGGGGGATATGAGGGCGGAGAGGAATCCGGAAACAATCAGCGTTCCGAGACTCCTATAGAAAATTCCACGGGTTGGCGTTGGGGATCTGATACTGGAACTCATAGTACTTCTGTGTATTATGATGGGGAGATGAATGATGATGCCACAACCCAGAACCAGAGTTATCCTAGTAATGAAGGAGTTGATGGAGGGTATCCGACACAGGTTGAGTCGGGTACGAGTGTTGGAAACACCTATGGTGGAGCTACAGGGGAGTACACCCGATGGGTGGACTATGATGCACTTAACGATCAGTTTGTGAACACTGACTTCTCCCTAGGATCATCATCTGATTCGGACTACCAGCCGACGGGGAGACCTTATGTTCCAGGTTCTATCAGGAGGACGACACGTTCGACCGGATGGAAGCCTGGGATGTACCGGGAGTGAAGATCGACTAGAGTCCACCAAGGGAGGCGAGGCTATAATACACAAGTACCACGTGTATTATAGTATGTAATATTTGTATAAATTTGTACATATACTTTAATAAGTGAGTTTGCATACTCACATCGACTTGAGTATTGTAATAAGACCACTTAAGTATGTATATACATGGTATATGTTTTGTATGATTTGGATTTGCTTCTTGATTTCCATTGCGTGACTAGTTCTATGCACAAAGTTGAGCTCAGAAAACTTGCGCATGGAGTAATTATGAGTATCATCTTGTGTTGCAGAACTAGGGGGTTATGTCGGGAGCGTTAGGAGAGGAGACCGAAGCGCAGCGCATGGAGCGCGAAGCAAAACAAAAGGAAGAGGCTGAGGGAGCAGCCAGAGATCAGTTTCCACCACCACCACCACCCATGACGCAGCAGAATTTCGTCCAGTACATGCAGCTGGTGGAGGAAAGACAACGTGTAACGTTGGAGCAGCAGAACAAATTCTTCCAAGAATTGCTGCAACAGAACAGGGTGGAGAGACCCGAGAATCCGGGAGTCACCTTAGCAGACTTCCAGAACACCAAGCCTATATCTTTTGCATACGCGCCCGAGCCAATGGACGCGGAAGATTGGCTTATGGATACTGAGCGAAAGCTCAATACCGTTGGATGTAACGACCAAGAGAAGGTTCGTTATGCTACCCACCTGCTGTGTGGACCTGCCGCATCATGGTGGGACAATATCGTAGCCGTTTATCCGGCTGGAAAGGTATTTACCTGGGAGGAGTTCGCAAGGAAGTTCAGGGAATCCAATGTCCCTGAAAGTATTGTGGAACTGAAGCGTCGAGAATTCGAAAGTCTCGAGCAGAAGGACAAGGCCATCCTGACTTATGTCAGGGAATTCTCAAAGCTGTCCCGGTATGCGGTTGAAGAAGTCAACACCGAGGACAAGAAAAAGAAGAGGTTTCTGAGGGGGTTAAGTCCCCAGTTCAAAGTACAGCTCCGTATGATGAGAGCAACGGAGTTTCAAGAGTTGGTGGATGCTGCCATCACTCTGGAAGATGATTTCAAACAACTGCAGGAGGAAAAGAGGAAGAAGGCCAAGTTTGAGCCTAAAAGATTTTCCAATAACAAGCCCAACACCAGCTTGAATTTCAAGCCAAGATACAACAACAACAACAACAACAGCAACTACTACGGTAGCAGAAGAACCAAGTGTTTCAAACTGCAAACCAAATAGTTTGTCGCATCTGCGGGTTTAAAGGACATGCTTCAAAGGATTGTCGTAAACCCAGAATCATTTGCTTCGGGTGTCGTCAGGAGGGGCACATGATGAAGGATTGCCCCAATAAGAAGAATGGAGGAGGTCAATCTGGAGGAGGAGGAAACCGAGGAGGAAATAATGGAGGGAACTGGAAGAATAAGAAGCCCTTCGGCAAGCTGAACTGCACTAGTCTGGAGGAGGTGGTCAACTCCGATCAGGCGGTGATAGGTACGCTCCAGATACTCACTCATCCTGGCAAAGTACTTTTTGATACTGGTGCAACTACATCATTCATTTCTCAACAATTCATCATCAAACATGGGATTAGTTGCACTAAGTTAGACACACCCATAACCATACTTTCTGCGGGGGGAACGATAGTAGTAACCCATACCAAACAAAAACAAGTCATCATGATCAATAAGTGCGCGTTTGACGCGGACCTGTTCATTCTACCGATGAAGGACATTGATGTCATTCTTGGTATGAACTGGTTAGAAGCTAATGGAGCATTGATCGACTGTGTGAACAAGACAGTATCATTGAAAAGCCCCGATGGAAGTAGAATGATCTACCAAGGCGACAAACATACACAGATTGAAGTGAGCTACAGCTGAATAGTATGAAGGAGGTGAAGTTAGAAGATATACCTGTAGTAAATGAATTCCAGGATGTGTTTCCTGCGGAATTACCTGGTATGCCACCAGATAGGGAGATAGAATTCACTATCGACCTAATTCCAGGAACAGCTCCGATTGCTAAGGCACCATACAAGATGGGGCCCAAGGAGTTGAAAGAACTTAAGGAGCAATTGGATGACTTGGAACAAAAAGGATTCATACAAGAGAGTGTTTCACCATGGGGATCACCTGTGATCTTCGTGGATAAAAGGGATGGAGGAAGAAGGATGTGCGGAGACTATAGGAATCTGAACAACGTTACAATCAAGAACAAGTATCCACTTCCAAGAATACAAGATCTATTCGATCAAGTTAGAGGCGCGGGAGTCTTTTCCAAAATTGATCTAAGATCCGGTTATCACCAGATAAAGATCAAGAAGGAAGACGTTCCGAAAACTGCCTTTGTCTCAAGGTATGGACATCATGAATACCTTGTAGTGCCTTTTGGATTAACAAATGCCCCAGCAATATTCATGAATCTCATGAATAAGATTTTCATGCCATATTTAGACAAGTTTGTCATCGTATTCATTGATGATATCTTGATCTATTCCAAGAACAAGGCCGAACATGCTGAACATTTGAGATTAGTGTTGCAAACACTAAGAGAACATCAACTCTATGCCAAATTTAGTAAGTGTGAATTTTGGCTAGATCAAGTGGAATTTCTTGGTCATGTCATTAGCAAAGATGGAATCGCTGTTAACCCGAGCAAGGTAGCAGCAGTTCTAGAATGGGAAGCACCCAAGACTGTCAAGGAAATCCGAGGATTCCTCGGAATGGCAGGATACTATCGGAGATTCATTGAAGGATTCTCCAAGATAGCAGGACCAATGACGAAGCTGTTAAGGAAGAACACACCATTCGTGTGGTCAGAGGAGTGTGAGAAGAGTTTTCAAACTCTGAAGGAGAAACTCACCACAGCACCGGTGTTAGCAGTTCCGGAAGTTGGCAAGGATTACACCGTGTATTGTGACGCATCCAAGCATGGATTGGGTTGCGTACTCATGCAAGATCGGAAAGTGATATCTTATGGATCGAGGCAACTCAGACCTCATGAAGTGAACTATCCAACACATGATCTAGAATTAGCAGCAGTCGTATTTGCACTCAAAACCTGGACACATTTTCTCTATGGAGCTAAGTGTGAGCTCTATACAGATCATAAGAGCCTCAAATATTTCTTCACTCAGAAGGAACTCAACATGAGGCAGAAAAGATGGCTAGAATTGATCAAGGATTATGATTTGACTATCAACTACACTCCAGGGAAGGCCAATGTTGTAGCAGATGCCTTGAGTAGGAAGAGCACCGGAGGAGTGGAACAAGAAATATCACCGGAATTGAGAAAGGAAATAAGTCAAGCCCAAATACAACTTTGGGAGAAGGAAGCTCATGAAGGACTATCAGCTTTACAAGTAGCCGATGAGCTAAATGTCAACCTGAAGAATGAGATAATGATGGGTCAGCTGGACGATCCATTCATCGTGGAGGAGATGAGAAGAATAGATGAGGGAAGACCATCAGAATTTCACCGCGGAGAATCTGGATCATTATGGTTCCAGAAGAGAATTTGTGTTCCGGATATTGCTGAAATTAAGGAAGTAATACTCCGGGAAGCCCATCAAACACCATATTCCATTCATCCGGGAAGTACAAAGATGTACATGGATCTAAAGGAGTTATTCTGGTGGAATAATATGAAGAGAGAGATAGCACAATATGTGGCGGAATGCCATACCTGCCAGAGAGTGAAGGCTGAACACCAGAGTCCGGCAGGAAAGTTACAACCTTTACCTATTCCAGAATGGAAATGGGAGGAAATAGGGATGGATTTCATCACCGGACTACCCATGACTAATAAAAAGAAGGACATGATATGGGTAATCGTGGACCGGTTGACGAAGAGTGCACACTTCTTAGCGGTAAATCAGCAGGACAAAGGAGAGAAACTCATCGATCTTTACATCAAAGAGATCGTGAGTAAGCATGGAGTGCCCAAGAAGATAGTGTCGGATCGAGGATCCGTGTTCACATCAGCATTCTGGAAGCAACTACACGAAGCTTTAGGATCCAAGTTGGATTATAGTACCGCTTATCATCCTCAGACAGGTGGACAAACCGAGAGAACCAACCAGATCTTAGAGGATATGCTTAGGGCTTGTGCCCTAGACTTCGGAGGATCATGGGAGGAGCACTTGCCACTAGCAGAGTTTTCATACAATAACAGCTATCAAAGCAGCATCAAGATGGCACCGTTTGAAGCTCTGTATGGAAGAAAGTGTAGATCACCGATATGTTGGTATGAAGCCGGAGCAAGCAAAGAGTTCAACCCTGATTATGTCAAGGAAAAACAACAAATCATTGACATTATCAGAGATAGGCTCAAGATAGCCCAAAGTCGGCAAAAGAGTTATGCCGATCAGAAGAGGAGAACATGGGAGCCACGAGTTGGAGACATGGTATATCTTAAGGTAAGCCCGATGAAAGGACTCCAGAGGTTTGGAGTAAAAGGAAAGCTCAGCCCTAGATACATAGGACCTTTCAAGATTTTGAGTCAAAACCGAGGATTAGCCTTTGAATTGGAATTACCGGGAAGGTTATCTCAGGTTCACAATGTATTCCATGTGTCGCAACTCCGAAAGTGTCTGAAGACCCCCGATGAACCAGTATCACATGAAGAGCTCGAGTTACAACCAGACTTGACCTACATCGAGAAGCCAGCAAAGATTCTCGAGGAGAACTGGAAACAACTCAGGAATCGAGCCATAAAATACTGCAAGATACAATGGAAGCACCATCCCGAGAGGGAAGCTACCTGGGAAAAGGAGGAAGACCTGAGGAAAACATACCCCGAACTCTTCAGGTATTACAACCACAACTTCGGGACGAAGTTTTCTTTAAGGGGGAAAGGCTGTAATGTCCCAGGTTTAGAGACGATCGAGGGGTAGATTTTAGAAAGGGATGTGCATTGCATTGTAATTTACGGGGAAATTTCGCGCTTTTAAAACAAAACTGCATCGAAGGGGAACATGTTTCTCTCTCGACACCTTACAGGGTTAGGGTTTCGAGAGTGCGATGAACTGGTTCCTACTTATCTAGATTAGGGTTTTGAGAAGAGAGAAGTGATATTACATCAAAATCTTAAGTTGCATGATTGAATTATAAGTTAAGTTGTTTGAATGAATTCAAACCAAATTTGAATTTGAATTTCAAATTCAAACATTAAATAATCATCACATAATTCAAATTTGAGATAATTTCACAAACAATTACCATTAAGCAATAATATAAGTAATACAACAATTACATTAAGCTCAATAAGGAAAACTTGAGCTTTATTGATCATCACACACATAATACATTGTCTTTACAATATTCAGATTTGAATTATGGAATTACAACACATTACAAGAATTGATAAATAGAAAAAGAAAAAGGAAAATTACAAGTTATCTAAATAACCTAAACTACATTGTGATTTTCATGAATTCTATGATCTTGATGATCTTGAATTCATCCTGATCAGCACTTGGTACCTGCACACATACACAAACAATCAAACATTAAGCCAAGTGGCAAAGCCACTTGGCAGGTTAGCAAACAATAAAAAAGTGGATATGCTCAAGTCTCTGCCGAGCAGATCCATGCCATAGATAGGATCAAGTCCAAGTGCACAGCACTTGCACACACACACAACCAGGCAGCTCACCAGGCTATGTGCATGCACAACAGCACACACAAGCCAGGGGAGTCACCAAAATGGTGCCAGGCCAAGCTGTCGACCAAGAGGGCCATCAAAGGATCATATAAAACCTTTTCCACCGCCAGAGCTTGCTGTTCATCGACAGGCTTCACTGGTAAGTCACCAGAAATCAAGAACACAAAGAACAGGAAGAACAGCACTGCTGTTCAACCTGTCCAAAACCATCACAGCATCAAATTAAGCACCACAGGCTTGCTAGGAGGAGCAGGTGAAGCAATTCACAAAGCACTGAAGCAATCCTCTACACCAACAAACCATCTAGGAGCTGGAGTGAGGTATAAACAAGATCAACCTGAGCAAAACCCTGTTTTGCTCATAAATAAGCATACACTTGCATCACAGAAGCAAAGTGGGTATGAAACCCTGTTTGCATCATCATCTGGCTACTAAGCCATTTGGTGCAAGCAAACTGAAGATTAGCCAGAAGGAATTCACCAAGGGAACATTGGTGTGTCAGAATGGTGACACTACCAGAGAAATCCAACATGGATTTAATCCCTAACTAGCCATCCAAACTCACCTAGCACCACACAGCTAGTTACACCATCAGATTATAGACATCTAATTGTCTATTTTGTTTTCAACATCAAAAGCTATTGGTAATCCAGACATGGATCAACCAGATAGCATGAGAGAGTCATAACAACAGCCACAGAGTGGGGAGCTACCCTTGACAGCATCATAGTGCTGCCAGGGTCACCTCAACCCAAGCCAACACATAAAACCACCACATCATCATCCATTTGGATTCAGTAGAGGGCTAGGGTACCAACCAGTGGTTGTCATCCAACTAGCCCTAGCTAATTCAATTAAAATGATCATCACTGTGTCACAGTTCACATCATTCATCCATTTAGCAAGGCAAAATAAACAGATAAATGAAACAGACAAGCAACTAATGCACAGAGCCTTGCAGATGATCCAATGGATCATTGCAAGCATCCACTGATGCTTGGGCAAGCACCAGCACACACAGGCCAAGCCTGTATGATGCACACATAGCACTAGATGAGCACCAGTTAGTCACAGAGAGGAGCACACAATTTCTCACAAGCAATTACTGATCAATTGATCAACAGAGCACCACTAGCTCTTGCTACAGATTGCCTCATCCAAGTACAGCAACAGGAAATAACCAGATACTGAAGAAATCCAACCATGTCATAACTGAATTCACAGATAATCACATAAATGATTTATGATTGTATCCAGTAGCACATCAAATGCTTGATGAACCACTGGATCATAATACACAAGCAAAGCACATATCAATTCATCACTGAATAACACTGATAAGCCAACAGTAATGCTCAATTGAGCATAATCATGAATTTGAGCACAAGAAATAGCACACAATGGCTCTGGCACTTGCAAAATTGCAAGAATGATACACTGTCATCAGGCCAGGGCAATATAAATGAACACACTTGAGTGTCTGGCAAGCATAATAACATGAACAGAGGCACAGAGCTAGAATCAAGCAAGAATGGCAAGCATAGGCAGGCACTGAGAATAAGAAATCTTGCACAGAGACATGGCAAGGCTGCACACAGCAGGAGCACAAGCACTGGCATGGCCATGGCAACAATGGCCAAGGCCAGTGGAGCCCAGCAGCACGAACAGCAGCAGCACAGCAGCACGAACAGCGCAGCACAGCAGCAACCCAAAGCAAGCACAACAACTAGCACAAAACAGCACAGCAGCATACGCTTGCACATCGAGCATGGCACGGCAGCAGAGCATGGGCACGGCAAGCCTCTCCACGAGGTGGAGCAACCGTGGCCAGAGAGGAGGAGGAAGAAGAAGAACAGGCACAGGAGAGTGAGAGAGAGGGTGGCACACGTACCGGGGCGAGCAGTCAAGCAGATGCGGCCATGACGGCCACGGCGGCGCGCGCCGAGTGCTCGGTAGCACCTGGCCAGGCCAGGCCATGCTCCGACAAGCGCCACAGCGCCCCACACCACCGCGGCGAGGCCCACGGCGGCGCCATCGCGCCTGGAGCCCAGGGAGCAGCGGGATCGCCACGATCCCGTAACCCTAGCACCAGAGAGGGTCGAGGATGAGAGCAGCAGGTCGCCCGCGTCAAATCGACGCGGATAGATTGACCGCCGTCGTGGGGCGCGTCGATTGCGCACCATGGCGGGGGCCAAGTCCGGCGGAGCTCGCCGGAATCGAGCGGCGACGGCGGAGGCGACGCAGGTCGCCAGAGAGGTTAGGGTTAGGGTTTCACACGCGCACGAGAGAGAGAGAAGTGAGGCTGGTCGAGCCGGACCAGGTGGGTCGGTTCGACCTAACCCCACTGGGTTACACCGACAGGTGGGCCCAGGGGTAATTTGGTCATTTCCAAATTCATTTAAAAACACAAACTTTGACCAAATTTTATAAAATCATTATAGCTCTAAAAAAATAATTAAAAATATGAAAACCACTCAGTATAAAAAACTCTATCATAATAAAATATGAAATAGAATTTTTGAAGTTAAACAAGAATAAGTTCAAATTTGATGATTTAAATAATCATTTAAATCACACATTTTATTTTCAATAATGAAAATAAGTCCATAAATTCATTTGGACTTTAAAAACACCTTGACAACATTTCAAGGTTGTATTTTACCCTAAATAGAGTATCCCTAAGTGATTCTTAGTATTAACCTCTCACATGAAATAATAAAGACATCGGAAGGGGGGAACAAACCCTAAAACTGGAATCATGCATCAATGCTTCTTTAACCATTGCCCTTATCGGACAATGATGCTATTTTTCAGAAACAGAGGACAAGGGTCAGTCCACACCTTCCAACTGCAAAACTTTGCAGTGTTCAGGCAAGTTCATCACTTGCTCATGTCATTTGAGTATTTCTATCAAATTACTTGCAAAGTATTATGGTTATCACTATTGCATAAAAATCAAAACCACTACTTTCATAACTATGAATATGACTATGTGGTGGGCAATGGAACCATGGATTGTGTTGATATGGTGGAGGTTCCATTGCAAGGGTTTATATCCATCTAGGATTAAACAACAAATGTCGCCAGTGATTCTTGTGCCGTAATAACCGTGTTAACCATAAGATCTGAAATGGGACGGACTAGTCAATCGTATTTCCACCTCTTGTACATCAACGGATGCGCTTACCGTAGCAGTTGTATCTTGCGGAGCAACTTGTGGGTGGGGAACCCATTCTAAGTCCCCACGGTTATGTTGTGCATACCGTAGCGGTTGCGGCTTGCGGAACAACTTGAGGGTGGGGATCCCACTCTAATTCCCCACGGTAATGTGGTCTATGATGGGTTGCAGCTACCGGCGAAGGAGTTTGGTTCGATCCCAGACTGTTGTCGTGGTCGGGGTCCGTCCTTAAATGGTGTAAGTGGACCGACGAGGACCCAGGGTCGGGGTTTGCAACAAAGGGTGGGTGTGCGAGGTAGCGGAGGAATATGATTGGCTATGACCTTATACCGGGCCTCACACCGAAGGAAGTGTGGACGGGAAAGCTGCCCGGTTGGCACCAAGGTTAAGATCTCTTATGGGTAAAGCAACACACCTCTGCAGAGTGTAAAGAATCGTGACCTGTCACTCCCTGTTCCGGGATGAGGAACTACGAACGCGGCCGGAAAGGAGCTCCATGAAGTTCTAGTAAACCGGTGAAGGCTGACGGACATAGCTCTTTGGAATAAAAGCAATCTCTTGAAGAAATGTTTATCAAAACTTGCATTGGTATTAGACTTTCTGGTCTAATATCGTAGCTAGAGCATTAAACACCTCTTATCTATAATGAACTTGTTGAGTACGCTCGTACTCATACCACTCTTAAATCCCATGCTTAGATTGTCTGAATCGTCTGGAGGAGGACTACGACAACAATGAAGGGGCCGAGATCATCGGCTATGAAGAACCAGACCTCTCTGGAGGTATAGAAGGCGTAGACTACCTCATCGTCTACGGATCCGGGGAGGCTTCCGGAGGAGATCAAGCCTAGAGACATCCAGTAGTAGTAGTAACCGAGCAGCCCGAACTCTTAGTATTTAGCTGCTCGAGGAAATAAATGTATAACTTAATGAGACTCTTATATTGTAAGCTAAGTTGGGTTCGCCTCGAACCCAGGAGTATTCCTCTTAGGACCCAAGAGGAGCTCCGAGACGACATGTGTATGATATTTGTAATAATAAATGAATGAGTTATGGACCTGCTATGTTCTGTTGTACTACTCTGAGGGATGTAATATTTGCGGAATGGTACTTTGTGAATGTTATATCAATGAGTGGCATACTACAACATGCAGTGGTATGCAGGGTCACCACAATTAGTCACTCTAATAAGAAGTTTTTGGGAGGTTTTTGAAATTTCCATGTTTGAAACCCAAAACCACTTCTCTTCAAGCTTGACTTCATAAGAGTTTAGGTTAGGTAGATACATGATTTGTATGGTTTGAATATGTCCAAACCTTGTTAATGCATCAACTTGAATGCTTACTATATGACATAAGAAGACTATGTACTTTGGTTTTTCATTTTTCTTTTTTTTGAATTTTGTGCCCATTTGAATCTTTTGGTCAAATCCTAGGTTTGACAAAGATTTAAACAAGTTTAAATCATGAAAATGAAAAGGTAAGCATGGATCCTTCTTAGTCACTCTAAAATAAAGCTTTTGGGAGGTTCTTGAAATTTCCATGTTTGAAACCCAAAACCACTTCTCTTCATGATTGACTTCATAAGACAAAGTTTAGGGTTAGGGGTAGATATATACATGAGTTGTCTGGTTTGAATATGTTTAGACCTTGTTTATCAATTTTAATGCTTACTATATATATGACATAAGAATGCTATGTGCATTGGTTTTTGATTTTTTCTGAATTTGTATGCCCATTTGAATCTTGGTCAAATCCTAGGCGGTTTGACCAAGATTTAAACAAGTTTAAAACATGAAAATGAAAAGGGAAGTTTGTATCCTTATTAGTCACTCTAAAATGAAGCTTTTGGGATGTTCTTGAAATTTCCATGTTTGAAACCCAAAACGACTTCTCTTAGACTTCATAAGACGAGTTTAGGGTTAGGGGGTAGATACATGATTTGTATGGTTTGAATATGTCCATACCTTGTTAATTCATCAACTTGAATGCTTACTATATGACATAATAAGACTATATGCTTTTGTTTTTCATTTTTCTGTTTTTTTTTTGAATTTTATGCCCATTTGAATCTTTTGGTCAAATCCTAGGTTTGACAAGATCTAGTCAAGTTTAACACGTGAAAACGAATAAGTAAGCATGGATCCTTCTTAGTCACTCCAAAATGTACCAATTGATAGATGTGTTAACTTTGCTTCATGGAAAAAATAATGTCATGTAAATGAGTTAACTTGGATTTCCTAGCCTTGAATCCATAGGAAACTTTGTTCTAATGCACTATAATAATCAACCGAGTTTTTACACCAACAGGTCTGTCACTTACGTGTGGTGCCCACGCGTGAGGTCCCACACATCACTGAGCACAAGTCACGTGCAATAATAGGTACGCAAACTCCCAGCCATCTTCTTTGTCAAGAGAAGACGCATCAGATGCGTATTGGAAGTCTCTGTCCTTCAGATCCTTCGGTTGTCCCTCTCACAAAAAAAAACAAATCTCTCTCATTCTCGGCCTCGCTCGACTCGCTCGCTCGCACCTCCTGCTCACGACAAACCCTGCACAATAGTCAACATCGTCACCCGAAAAAGGGGAGACACCATAATGCTCTCCCTTCTTCTCTCCTTCCGAGTGATCCCTCTTCCTCCGAGTTTCACTAGCTAGACGGGCAAACACACATGTGCTGCATAGTAATAATAAAAAGGTAGAAAAATTGATATACGAATCTATAATTAAATAGGTTAAACTAGGGTTTTGCCCAAGACTACAGATCAAGGTTCAAAAAATCCAACTACGGGGTTCGAACAACACGATTCTAATCCAAGAATTTTTTCTACCTCATCCAAATGGCCTCAAACTATAGGGTTAGCATCTATCTAGTGCAGTATGTGTGAAAATGTATGCACTATGTGTGCTATAACTTGTATGTCTTTCAAATTTGAACCAAATTTGAATAAGTTTGAAGTATTTGAAAAAGGGGCTTTTGGCTTAAACATTTGAAACCCAAAACGACTTCTCTTCATGCTAGACTTCACAAGACCGAGTTTAGGGTTAGGGGTAGATACATGATTTGTCTGGTTTGAATATGTCTAAACTTTGTTCATCAACTTTAATGCTAACTATATGACATAAGAAGACTATGTGCTTTGGTTTTTCTTTTTTTTTTGAATTTTATGCCCATATATTAGAATCTTGGTCAAATCCTAGGTTTGACAAAGATTTAAACACGTTTAAAACATGAAAACGAAAAGGGAAGCTTGTATCCCTCTTAATTAGTCACTCTAATATGAAGTTTTTGGGAGGTTTTTGAAATTTCCATGTTTGAAACCCAAAACGACTTCTCTTCAAGCTTGACTTCATAAGACAGAGCTTACGGTTAGGGGGTAGATACATGATTTGTATGGTTTGAATATGTCCAAACCTTGTTAATGCATCAACTTGAATGCTTACTATATGACATAAGAAGACTATGTACTTTGGTTTTTCATTTTTCTGCTTTTTTTGAATTTTGTGCCCATTTGAATCTTTTGGTCAAATCCTAGGTTTGAAAAAGATTTAAACAAGTTTAAATCATGAAAATGAAAAGGTAAGCATGTATCCTTCTTAGTCACTCTAAAATAAAGCTTTTGGGAGGTTCTTGAAATTTCCATGTTTGAAACCCAAAACCACTTCTCTTCATGATTGACTTCATAAGACAAAGTTTAGGGTTAGGGTAGATATATACATGAGTTGTCTGGTTTGAATATGTTTAGACCTTGTTTATCAACTTTAATGCTTACTATATATATGACATAAGAATGCTATGTGCATTGGTTTTTGATTTTTTTCTGAATTTGTATGCCCATTTGAATCTTGGTCAAATCCTAGGTGGTTTGACCAAGATTTAAACAAGTTTAAAACAAGAAAATGAAAAGGGAAGTTTGTATCCTTATTAGTCACTCTAAAATGAAGCTTTTGGGATGTTCTTGAAATTTCCATGTTTGAAACCCAAAACGACTTCTCTTCATGCTAGACTTCATAAGATCGACCGAGTTTATGCATGGTTAGGGGATAGATACATGATTTGTCTGGTTTGAACACATGTATAAACCTTCTTACTCACTCTAAAATTAAGCTTTCGGGAGGTTTTTGAAATTTCCATGTTTGAAACCCAAAACCACTTCTCTTCATGCTTGACTTCGTAAGACAGAGTTTAGGGTTAGGGGTAGATACATGCTTTTTCTGGTTTGAATATGTATAGACCTTGTTTATCAACTTGAATGGTTACTATATGACATAAGAAGGCTATATATGTGCTTTGGTTTTTCATTTTTTGATTTTTTCGAATTTTTATGCCCATTAAAATATTGGTCAAATCCTATGTTTGACCAAGATTTAAACAAGTTTAGAACATGAAAATGAAAAGGTAATCATGGATCTTTCTTAGTCACAGTACTCTAGAATGAAGCTTTTGGGAGGTTTTTGAAATTTCCATGTTTGAAACCCAAAACCACTTCTTTTCATGCTTGACTTCATAAGACCGAGAGTTTAGGGTTAGGGGTAGAGATACATGCTTTTTTTTGTTTGAATATGTCTAGACCTTGTTTATCAACTAATGCTTACTATATTACATAAGAAGGCTATGTTATTTGGTTTTTCATTTTTCTCTTTTTATTTCTAATTGTTTATGCCCATTTGAATCCTATGTTTGACCAATATTTAAACAAGCTTAAAACATGAAAATGAAAAGGTAAGCTTGGATCCTTCTTAGTCCCTCTAAAATTAAGCTTTTGGGAAGTTTTTGAAATTTCCATGTCTGAAACCCAAAACCACTTCTCTTCATGCTTGACTTCATAATTAAGACAGAGTTAAGCGTTAGGGGGTAGATACATGCTTTTTATGTTATGAATATGTCTAGACCGGCCATGTTCATCAAGTTGAATGTTGCTTACTATATATGACATTAGAAGGCTATGTGCTTTGGTTTTTCTTTTTTTTGATTTTTTTGAATTTTTAGGCCCATTTGAGTCTTGGTCAAATCCTAGGTTTGACCAAGATTTAAACAAGTTTAAAACATGTAAATGAAAAGATAAGCCTCGATCCTTCTTAGTCACTCTAAAATGAAGATTTGCGAGGGGTGTTCTTGAAATTAAGCTTGGGTCCTTCTTAGTCACTCTAAAATTAAGCTTTTGGGATGTTTTTGAAATTTCCATGTTTGAAACCCAAAACCATTTCTCTTCATGCTTGACTTCATAAGACATAGTTAAGGGTTAGGGGTAGATACATGCTTTTATGTTTTGAATATGTCTAGACCTTGTTCATCAACTTGAATGCTTACTATATATATATATGACATAAGAAGCTAGGCTATGTGCTTTGGTTTTCATTTTTTGATTTTTTTGAATGTTTATGCCCATTTGAATCTTGGTCAAATCCTAGGTTTGACCAAGATTTAAGCAAGTTTAAAACACATGAAAATGAAAAGGTAAGCATGGCTCCTTCTTAGTCACTCTAAAATAAAGCTTTTGGGAGGTTCTTGAAATTTCCACATGTTTGAAACCCAAAACCACTTCTCTTCATGATTGACTTCATAAGACAGAGTTTAGGGTTAGGGGGTAGATACATGATTTGTATGGTTTGAATATGTCCAAACCTTGTTTATTCATCAACTTGAATGCTTACTATATGACATAATAAGACTATATGCTTTTGTTTTTCATTTTTCTATTTTTTTGAATTTTATGCCCATTTGAATCTTTTGGTCAAATCCTAGGTTTGACCAAGATTTAGACAAGTTTAACACGTGAAAACGAATAAGTAAGCATGGATCCTTCTTAGTCACTCCAAAATGTACCAATTGATAGATGTGTTAAATTTGCTTCATGGAAAAAATAATTTCATGTAAATGAGTTAACTTGGATTTCCTAGCCTTGAATCCATAGGAAACTTTGTTCTAATGCACTATAATAATCAACCGAGTTTTTACACCAACAAGTCTGTCACTTACGTGTGGTGCCCACGCGTGAGGTCCCACACATCAGTGAGCACAAGTCACGTGCAATAATAGGTACGCAAACTCCCACCATCTTCTTTGTCAAGAGAAGACGATCAGGATGTGTATTGGAAGTCTCTAGGTCCTTTAGGATCCTTCGGTTGTCCCTCTCACACAAAAAAAAATCTCTCATTCTCGGCCTCGCCGACTCGCTCGCCGCTCGCACCTCCTCCTGCTCACCGACAAACCCTGCACAATAGTCAACATCGTCACCCGAAAAGGGGAGACACCATAATGCTCTCCCTTCTTCTGTCCTTCCGAGTGATCCCTCTTCCTCCGAGTTTCACTAGCTAGACGGGCAAACACACATGTGCTGCATAGTAATAATAAAAAGGTAGAAAAATCGATATACGAATGTATAATTAAATAGGTTAAACTAGGGTTTTGCCCAGTACTACAGATCAAGGTTCAAAATAATCCAACTACGGGGTTCGAACAACACGATTCTAATCCAAGAATTTTTTCTACCTCATCCAAATGGCCTCAAACTATAGGGTTAGCATCTATCTAGTGCAGTATGTGTGAAAATGTATGCACTATGTGTGCTATAACTTGTATGTCTTTCAAATTTGAACCAAATTTGAATAAGTTTGAAGTATTTGAAAAAGGGGCTTTTGGCTTAAACGTTTGAAACCCAAACGACTTCTCTTCATGCTAGACTTCACAAGACCGAGTTTAGGGTTAGGGGGTAGATACATGATTTGTCTGGTTTGAATATGTCTAAACTTTGTTCATCAACTTTAATGCTAACTATATGACATAAGAAGACTATGTGTTTTGGTTTTTCAATTTTTTTTTTGAATTTTATGCCCATATATTAGAATCTTGGCCAAATCCTAGGTTTGACAAAGATTTAAACATGTTTAAAACATGAAAACGAAAAGGGAAGCTTGTATCCCTCTTAATTAGTCACTCTAATATGAAGTTTTTGGGAGGTTTTTGAAATTTCCATGTTTGAAACCCAAAACCACTTCTTCAAGCTTGACTTCATAAGACAGAGCTTATTAGGGGGTAGATACATGATTTGTATGGTTTGAATATGTCCAAACCTTGTTAATGCATCAACTTGAATGCTTACTATATGACATAAGAAGACTATGTACTTTGGTTTTTCATTTTTCTGCTTTTTTTGAATTTTGTGCCCATTTGAATCTTTTGGTCAAATCCTAGGTTTGACAAAGATTTAAACAAGTTTAAATCATGAAAATGAAAAGGTAAGCATGGATCCTTCTTAGTCACTCTAAAATAAAGCTTTTGGGAGGTTCTTGAAATTTCCATGTTTGAAACCCAAACCACTTATCTTCATGATTGACTTCAAAAGACAAAGTTTAGGGTTAGGGGTAGATATATACATGTGTTATCTGGTTTGAATATGTTTAGACCTTGTTTATCAAGTTTAATGCTTACTATATATATGACATAAGAATGCTATGTGCATTGGTTTTTGATTTTTTTCTGAATTTGTATGCCCATTTGAATCTTGGTCAAATCCTAGGTTTGACCAAGATTTGAACAAGTTTAAAACATGAAAATGAAAAGGGAAGTTTGTATCCTTATTAGTCACTCTAAAATGAAGCTTTTGGGATGTTCTTGAAATTTCCATGTTTGAAACCCAAAACGACTTCTCTTCATGCTAGACTTCATAAGATCGACCGAGTTTATGCATGGTTAGGGGATAGATACATGATTTGTCTGGTTTGAACACATGTATAAACCTTCTTACTCACTCTAAAATTAAGCTTTCGGGAGGTTTTTGAAATTTCCATGTTTGAAACCCAAAACCACTTCTCTTCATGCTTGAGACAGAGTTTAGGGTTAGGGGTAGATACATGCTTTTTTTGGTTTGAATATGTATAGACCTTGTTTATCAACTTGAATGGTTACTATATGACATAAGAAGGCTATATATGTGCTTTGGTTTTTCATTTTTTGATTTTTTTCGAATTTTTTATGCCCATTAAAATCTTGGTCAAATCCTATGTTTGACCAAGATTTAAACAAGCTTAGAACATGAAAATGAAAAGGTAATCATGGATCTTTCTTAGTCACAGTACTCTAGAATGAAGCTTTTGGGAGGTTTTTGAAATTTCCATGTTTGAAACCCAAAACCACTTCTTTTCATGCTTGACTTCATAAGACCGAGAGTTTAGGGTTAGGGGTAGAGATACATGATTTTTTTTTGGTTTGAATATGTCTAGACCTTGTTTATCAACTAATGCTTACTATATTACATAAGAAGGCTATGTTATTTGGTTTTTCATTTTTTCTGTTTATTTCTAATTGTTTATGCCCATTTGAATCCTATGTTTGACCAATATTTAAACAAGCTTAAAACATGAAAATGAAAAGGTAAGCTTGGATCCTTCTTAGTCCCTCTAAAATTAAGCTTTTGGGAAGTTTTTGAAATTTCCATGTCTGAAACCCAAAACCACTTCTCTTCATGCTTGACTTCATAATTAAGACAGAGTTAAGCGTTAGGGGGTAGATACATGCTTTTTATGTTATGAATATGTCTAGACCGGCCATGTTCATCAAGTTGAATGCTGCTTACTATATATGACATTAGAAGGCTATGTGCTTTGGTTTTTCTTTTTTTTGATTTTTTTGAATTTTTAGGCCCATTTGAGTCTTGGTCAAATCCTAGGTTTGACCAAGATTTAAACAAGTTTAAAACATGTAAATGAAAAGATAAGCCTCGATCCTTCTTAGTCACTCTAAAATGAAGATTTGCGAGGGGTGTTCTTGAAATTAAGCTTGGGTCCTTCTTAGTCACTCTAAAATTAAGCTTTTGGGATGTTTTTGAAATTTCCATGTTTGAAACCCAAAACCATTTCTTTCATGCTTGACTTCATAAGACATAGTTAAGGGTTAGGGGTAGATACATGCTTTTATGTTTTGAATATGTCTAGACCTTGTTCATCAACTTGAATGCTTACTGTATATATATATATGACATAAGAAGCTAGGCTATGTGCTTTGGTTTTCATTTTTTGATTTTTTTGAATGTTTATGCCCATTTGAATCTTGGTCAAATCCTAGGTTTGACCAAGATTTAAGCAAGTTTAAAACAGATGAAAATGAAAAGGTAAGCATGGATCCTTCTTAGTCATTCTAAAATGAAGCTTTTGGGGGGTTCTTGAAATCTCAATGTTTGAAATCCAAAACATAGTTCATGGTTGACTTCATAAGACATAGTTGACTTCATAAGACATAGTTTAATTAGGGTTAGGGGTAGATACATGATTTGCCAGGTTTGAATATGTCTAGACCTTGTTTATCAACTTGAATGCTTACTATATGACATAATTAAGAAGACTATGTGCTTTTGTTTTGCATTCTTCTATTTTTTTGAATTTTATGCCCATTTGAATCTTGGTCAAATCCTAGCTAGGTTAATTTGACCAAGATTTAAACAAGTTTAAAACATAAAAATGAAAAGGTAAGCCTCGATCCTTCTTACTCACTCTAAAATTAAGCTTTTGGCATGTTTTTGAAATTTCCATGTTTGAAACGAAAACCACTTCTCTTCATGCTTGACTTCATAAGACATAGTTAATTAAGGGTTTAGGGGTAGATACATGCTTTTTCTGTTTTGAATATGTGTAGACCTTGATCATCAACTTGAAGGCTTACTATATATATATGACATAAGAAGGATATGTGCTTTAGTTTTTTTGTTTTTTCATTTTTTTTGAATTTTATGCCCATTTCAATCTTGGTCAAATACTAGCTAGGTTTGACCAAGATTTAAACAATTTTAAAACATGAAAATGAAAAGGCAAGCCTGGATCTTTTCCAGACACTCTAAAATGAAGCTTTTGTGAGGTTCTTGAAATTTCCATGTTTGAAACCCATACGACTTCTCTTCATGCTAGACTTCATAAGATCGACCGAGTTTATGGTTAGGGGGTAGATACATGATTTGTCTGGTTTGAACACATGTATAAACCTTGTTTATCAACTTGAATGCTTACTATATGACATAAGAAGACTATGTGCTTTTGTTTTTCATTCTTCTAATTTTTTGAATTTTATGCCCATTTGAATCTTGGTCAAATCCTAGGTTTGACCTATTTAAAACAAGTATAAAATATGAAAACGAAAAGGTAAGCCCGGATCCTTCTTAGTCACTCTAAAATGAAGCAGCTTTTGGGATGTTCTTGAAATTTTCATGTTTGAAACCCAAAAGCACTTCTCTTCATGATTGACTTCATAATTAAGACAGAGTTTAAGGTTAGGGGCAGATATATATACATGATTTTCTGGTTTGAATATGTCTAGACCTTGTTTATCAACTTTAATGCCTTACTATACGACATAAATAATGCTATGTACTTTGGTTTATCATTCTTTTTGTTTTTTCCTGAATTTTTATGCCCATTTGAATCTTGGTCAAATCCCAGGTTTGACAAAGATTTAAACAAGTTTAAAATATGAAAATGAAAAGGTAACCATGGATCCTTCTTAGTCACTCTAAAATGAATCTTTTGGGAGGTTCTTGAAATTTCCATGTTTGAAACCCAAAACCACTTCTCTCTTCATGATTGACTTCATAAGACAGAGTTTAGTGTTAGGGTTAGATACATGATTTGTCTAGTTTGAATATGTCTAGACCTTGTTTATCAACTAATGCTTACTTGATTACATAAGAAGGCTATGTTATTTGGTTTTTCATTTTTTCTGTTTTTTCTAATTTTTTATGCCCATTTGAATCTTGGTCAAATCCTAGGTTTAAGTAGTCACTGTAAAATGAAGCTTTTGGGAGGTTTGTGAAATTTCCATGTTTGAAACCCAAAACCACTTAAGACAGAGTTTAGGGTTAGGGGTAGATACATGCTTTTTCTGGTTTGAATATGTATAGACCTTGTTTATCAACTTGAATGGTTACTATATGACATAAGAAGGCTATATATGTGCTTTGGGTTTTCATTTTTTGATTTTTTTCGATTTTTATGCCCATTTAAATCTTGGTCAAATCCTAGGTTTGACCAAGGTTTAAACAAGTTTAAAACATGAAAATGAAAAGGCAAGCATGAATCATTTCTTAATTAGTCACTAGCTCTAAAATGAAGGTACTTGAATTTTTTTATGTTTGAAACCCAAAACCCCAGTTCTCTTCATATGTTTGACTTCATAAGACAGAGTTTAGGGTTAGGGGTAGATATGATACATGATATTTCTGGTTTGAATATGTTTAGACCTTGTTTATCAACTTGAATGCTTACTATATGACATAAGAAGACTATATATGTGCTTTGGTTTTTCATTTTTTGATTTTTTATGAATTTTTATGCCCATTTGAATCTTGGTCAAATCCTAGGTTTAACCAAGGTTTAAACAAGTTTAAAACATGAAAATGAAAAGGTAAGCATGGATCCTTCTTAGTCACTCTAAAATGAATCTTTTGGGAGGTTTTTGAAATCTCAATGTTTGAAATTAACCCAAAACCACTTCTCTTCATGCTTGGCTTCATAAGACAGAGTTTATTGTTAGGGGTAGATACATGCTTTTTTGTGGTTTGAATTTGTCTAGACCTTGTTTATCAACTTGAATGCTTACTATATATATGACATAAGAAGGCTATGTTATTTGGTTTTTCATTTTTCTGATTTTTTATGCCCATTTGAATCTTGGTCAAATCCTAGGATTGACCAAGATTTAAACAAGTTTAAAACATGGAAATGAAAAGGTAAGCCTGGATCCTCCTTAGTCACTGTTTAATGAAGCTTTTGGGAGGTTTGTGAAATTTCCATGTTTGAAACCCAAAACCACTTAAGACAGAGTTTATGGTTAGGTGTAGATACATGATTTTTTTGGTTTGAATGTGTCTAGACCTTGTTTATCAACTTGAATGCTTACTATATATTAAATAAGAAGGCTATGTTCTTTGGTTTTTCATTCTTCCTGATTTTTTGTCCATTTGAATCTTGGTCAAATCCTAGGTTTGACCAAGATTTAAACAAGTTTAAAACATGAAAATGAAAAGGTAAGTCTGGATCCTTCTTAATCACTCTAAAATGAAGCTTTTGGGAGGTTTTTGAAATTTCCATGTTTGAAACCCAAAACCACTTCTTCATATTTGACTTCATAAGACATAGTTTAGGGGTTAGGGCTAGATACATGATTTTTCTTGTTAGAATATGTCTAGACCTTGTTTATCAACTTGAATGCTTACTATATGACATATGCAAATCTTGATAATCCATATCAATCATTTTAGAAGTGATAAGGTAGGAGTAGTTAAATTTAATCCATCAAATATGTACCATGGTGATTTTATATGCAGCTGGGCACCAGACATCACGTGCAAACTATATCAATGCGCAGCAGTACTTGCTCCAGAAAACCCACATTTTTGTACCTGGACGTTACGCTAAAATGAACTGCGAAAACAACGAACAGCACTTTTGTAGTACTGTACTCGGTACTCCGTACTTGCTCCAGATAATCCCCATTGCTTCACTACTACAGTACTACCCTGGCGTTCATTGTTTCCACTGACTATTCAGAGCTTTGGACGTCCATCAGAGTAGTACTAGTAGTCAGTAGTACAGCTGCTAGCTCGATTAATGGCGTGCTATAAAATTCTATACTAGCCGACAGATGTCCATTCCTCGGGTTGCGCGCCAGAGCCTTCGAAGAGAAGGTAGCCGCTCTGTCCCGTTGATTTACGGTGGACGGACAGGATAGAACGGACCGCTCTCGATTCATTCTTCTGCTCCGCCTCCAAGAGCAGAGGTTTGTAGAACAGCAGCAAGTTTTCCCTTAAGTGGATCACCCAAGGTTTATCGAACTCAGGGAGGAAGAGGTCAAAGATATCCCTCTCATGCAACCCCGCAACCACAAAGCAAGAAGTCTCTTGTGTCCCCAACACACCAAATAGGTGCACTAGTTCGCGAAGAGATAGTGAAATACAGGTGGTATAAATATATATGAGCAGTAGCAACGGTGCCGAAGTAGCTTGTGTAGTTGATGGTGGTAGTATTGCAACAGTAGTAACACAGTAAAACAAAACAGCGATAGCAGTATTTAGGAACAAGGCCTAGGGATTACACTTTCACTAGTGGACACTCTCAACATTGATCACATAACAGAATAGATAAATGCATACTCTACACTTTTGTTGGATGATGAACATATTGCGTAGGATTACACGAACCCTCAATGCCGGAGTTAACAAGCTCCACAATAATGCTCATGTTTAAGTAACCTTTAGTGTAAGATAGATCAACAGACTAAACCAAGTACTAGCATAGCATGCACACTGTCACCTTCATGCATATGTAGGAGGAATAGATCACATCAATATTATCATAGCAATAGTTAACTTCGCAATCTACAAGAGATCATGATCATAGCATAAACCAAGTACTAACACGGTGCACACACTGTCACCTTTACACACGTGCAGGAGGAATAGAACTACTTTAATAACTTTGCTAGAGTAGCACATAGATAGTAGTGATACAAACTCATATGAATCTCAATCATGTAAAGCAGCTCATGAGATCATTGTATTGAAGTACATAGTAGAGAGATTAACCACATAGCTACCGGTACAGCCCGAGCCTCGATGGAGAACTACTCCTCCTCATGGGAGCAGCAGCGGTGATGAAGATGGCGGTGGAGATGGCAGTGGTGTCGATGGAGGAGCCTTCCGGGCACTTCCCCTCCGGCCAGCCGGAACAGAGACTCTCCCCCATCTTGGCGTTGATGGCGGCGGCTCGGAAGGTTTCGTGGTTTTCGCCGAACGTATCGTGGTTTTCGATCCAGGGGCTTTATATAGGCGAAGAGGCGGCGCAGAGGGTCGAGGGGCGATGACACCATAGGCGGCGCGCCAGGCCCGCCGCGCCGGCCTATGGTCCGGGGGCCCAGTCCCCCTCCGGTCCTTCCCGGTGTTCTGGATGCTTCCGGTGAAAATAGGAACTTGGGCGTTGATTTCGTCCGATTCCGAGAATATTTCGTTACTAGGATTTCTGAAACCAAAAACAGCAGAAAACAGGAACTGGCACTTCGGCATCTTGTTAATAGGTTAGTTCCAAAAAATGCACGAATATGACATAAAGTGTGCATAAAACATGTAGATAACATCAATAATGTGGCATGGAACATAAGAAATTATCGATACGTCGGAGACGTATCAGCATCCCCAAGCTTAGTTCTGCTCGTCCCGAGCAGGTAAAACGATAACAAAGATAATTTCTGAGTGACATGCCATCATAATTTTGATCATACTATTTGTAAAGCATATGTAGTGAATGCAGCGATCAAAACAATGTATATGACATGAGTAAACAAGTGAATCATATAGCAAAGACTTTTCATGAATAGCACTTCAAGACAAGCATCAATAAGTCTTGCATAAGAGTTAACTCATAAAGCAATAATTCAAAGTAAAGGCATTGAAGCAACACAAAGGAAGATTAAGTTTCAGCGGTTGCTTTCAACTTATAACATGTATATCTCATGGATAATTGTCAATGCAAAGCAATATAACAAATGCAATATGCAAATATGTAAGAATCAATGCAAAGTTCACACAAGTGTTTGCTTCTTGAGGTGGAGAGAAATAGGTGAACTGACTCAACAATAAAAGTAAAAGAATGGTCCTTCAAAGAGGAAAGCATCGATTGCTATATTTGTGCTAGAGCTTTTATTTTGAAAACATGAAACAATTTTGTCAACGGTAGTAATAAAGCATATGTATCATGTAAATTATATCTTACAAGTTGCAAGCCTCATGCATAGTATACTAATAGTGCCCGCACCTTGTCCTAATTAGCTTGGACTACCGGATCATCACAATGCACATGTTTTAACCAAGTGTCACAAAGGGGTACCTCTATGCCGCCTGTACAAAGGTCTAAGGAGAAAGCTCGCATTGGATTTCTCGCTATTGATTATTCTTCAACTTAGACATCCATACCGGGACAACATAGACAACAGATAATGGACTCCTCTTTTATGCATAAGCATGTAACAACAATTAATAATTTTCTCATTTGAGATTGAGGATATATGTCCAAAACTGAAACTTCCACCATGGATCATGGCTTTAGTTAGCGGCCCAATGTTCTTCTCTAACAATATGCATGCTTAACCATAAGGTGGTAGATCTCTCTTACTTCAGACAAGACGAACATGCATAGCAACTCACATGAAATTCAACAAAGAGTAGTTGATGGCGTCCCCAGTGAACATGGTTATCGCACAACAAGCAACTTAATAAGAGATAAAGTGCATAATTACATATTCAATACCACAATAGTTTTTAAGCTATTTGTCCCATGAGCTATATATTGTAAGGTGAATGATGGAATTTTAAAGGTAGCACTCAAGCAATTTACTTTGGAATGGCGGAAAAATACCATGTAGTAGGTAGGTATGGTGGACACAAATGGCATAGTGGTTGGCTCAAGTATTTTGGATGCATGAGAAGTATTCCCTCTCGATACAAGGTTTAGGCTAGCAAGGTTATTTGAAACAAACACAAGGATGAACCGGTGCAGCAAAACTCACATAAAAGACATATTGTAAACATTATAAGACTCTACACCGTCTTCCTTGTTGTTCCAAACTCAATACTAGAAATTATCTAAACCTTAGAGAGACCAAATATGCAAACCAAATTTTAGCATGCTCTATGTATTTCTTCATTAATGGGTGCAAAGTATATGATGCAAGAGCTTAAACATGAGCACAACAATTGCCAAGTATCACATTATCCAAGACATTATAGCAATTACTACATGTATCATTTTCCAATTCCAACCATATAACAATTTAACGAAGAAGAAACTTCGCCATGAATACTATGAGTAAAGCCTAAGGACATACTTGTCCATATGCTACAGCGGAGCGTGTCTCTCTCCCACAAAGTGAATGCTAGGATCCATTTTATTCAAACAAAACAAAAACAAAAAAAACCGACGCTCCAAGTAAAGTACATAAGATGTGACGGAATAAAAATATAGTTTCAGGGGAGGAACCTTATAATGTTGTCGATGAAGAAGGGGATGCCTTGGGCATCCCCAAGCTTAGATGCTTGAGTCTTCTTGAAATATGCAGGGATGAACCACCGGGGCATCCCCAAGCTTAGACTCTTCACTCTTCTTGATCATAGTATATCATCCTCCTCTCTTGACCCTTGAAAACTTCCTTCACACCAAACTCAAAACAACTCATTAGAGGGTTAGTGCACAATAAAAATTAACATATTCAGAGGTGACACAATCATTCTTAACACTTATGGACATTGCATAATGCTACTGGACATTAGTGGATCAAAGAAATTCATCCAACATAGCAAAAGAGGCAATGCGAAATAAAAGGCAGAATCTGTCAAAACAGAACAGTTCGTATTGACGAATTTTAAAATGGCACCAGACTTGCTCAAATGAAAATGCCCAAATTGAATGAAAGTTGCGTACATATCTGAGGATCACTCACGTAAATTGGCTTAATTTTCTTGAGCTACCTACAGGGAGGTGGACCCAGATTCGTGACAGCAATGAAATCTGGAACTGTGCAGTAATCCAAATCTAGTACTTACTTTTCTATCAACGGCTTAACTTGGCACAACAAAACACAAAACTAAGATAAGGAGAGGTTGCTACAGTAGTAAACAACTTCCAAGACACAAATATAAAACAAAGTACTGTAGCAAAATAATACATGGGTTATCTCCCAAGAAGTTCTTTCTTTATAGCCATTAAGATGGGCTCAGCAGTTTTAATGATCCACTCGCAGGAAATAGTATTTGAAGCAAAAGAGAGCATCAAGAGGCAAATTCAAAACACATTTAAGTCTAACATGCTTCCTATGCATAGGAATCTTGTAAATAAACAAGTTCATGAAGCATAATGCAACAAGCATATAAAGATAAAACAAGTGTAGCTTCAAAAATTTCAGCACATAGAGAGGTGTTTTAGTAACATGAAAATTTCTACAACCATATTTTCCTCTCTCATAATAGCTTTCAGTAGTGTCATGAGCAAACTCAACAATATAACTATCACATAAAGCATTCTTATCATGAGTCTCATGCATAAAATAATTACTCTCCACATAAGCATAATCAATTTTATTAGTAATAGTGGGAGCAAATTCAACAAAGTAGCTATCATTATTATTCTCATCAAGTGTTGGAGGCATATTGTAATCATAATCAAATTTATCCTCCATAACAGGTGGCAACAAAAGACTTCTATCATTATAATCATCATAAATAGGAGGCAAAGTATCATCAAAGTAAATTTCCTCCTCAATGCTTGGGGGACTAAAAAGATCATGCTCATCAAAGCCAGCTTCCCAAGCTTAGAATTTTCCATATCATTAGCAACAATGGTGTTCAAAGCGTTCATACTAATATCATTGCTACTAGCATGCAAATAAGATTCCATAGGTTTTTTAATTTTCGCATTAAACCATTCATGTCTTGACTCAGGAAATAGAATAAAAAGCTCACAGATGTTTTCCATTATGCCTTACTAGTGTAAACAAGAAACAAAAAGTTGCAATTGTAGGATCTAAAGGAAATAGCTTCGAGTACTTACGGCGCCGGGAAATAGCTTAGTAGCCGAGATCCGGAGTGTGAGTACCTTTTACCTTTCCTCCCGGCAACGGCGCCAGAAAAGTGCTTGATGTCTACGTTCCCCCTCCTTTCTAGACAGTGTTGGGCCTCCAAGAGCAGAGGTTTGTAGAACAGCAGCAAGTTTTCCCTTAAGTGGATCACCCAAGGTTTATCGAACTCAGGAGGAAGAGGTCAAAGATATCCCTCTCATGCAACCCTGCAACCACAAAGCAAGAAGTCTCTTGTGTCCCCAACACACCAAATAGGTGCACTAGTTCGGCGAAGAGATAGTGAAATACAGGTGGTATAAATATATATGAGCAGTAGCAACGGTGCCAGAAGTAGCTTGCTGGCGTGTAGTTGATGGTGGTAGTATTGCAGTAGTAACACAGTAAAACAGTAAACAAGCAGCGATAGCAGTATTTAGGAACAAGGCCTAGGGATTACACTTTCACTAGTGGACACTCTCAACATTGATCACATAACAGAATAGATAAATGCATACTCTACACTTTTGTTGGATGATGAACATATTGCGTAGGATTACACGAACCCTCAATGCCGGAGTTAACAAGCTCCACAATAATGCTCATGTTTAAGTAACCTTTAGTGTAAGATAGATCAACAGACTAAACCAAGTACTAGCATAGCATGCACACTGTCACCTTCATGCATATGTAGGAGGAATAGATCACATCAATATTATCATAGCAATAGTTAACTTCGCAATCTACAAGAGATCATGATCATAGCATAAACCAAGTACTAACACGGTGCACACACTGTCACCTTTACACACGTGCAGGAGGAATAGAACTACTTTAATAACTTTGCTAGAGTAGCACATAGATAGTAGTGATACAAACTCATATGAATCTCAATCATGTAAAGCAGCTCATGAGATCATTGTATTGAAGTACATAGTAGAGAGATTAACCACATAGCTACCGGTACAGCCCCGAGCCTCGATGGAGAACTACTCCCTCCTCATGGGAGCAGCAGCGGTGATGAAGATGGCGGTGGAGATGGTAGTGGTGTCGATGGAGGAGCCTTCCGGGGCACTTCCCCGCCCGGCAGTGCCGAACAGAGACTCGTCCCCGATCTTGGCATTGCGATGGCGGCGCTCGAAGGTTTCGTGGTTTTCGCCGAACGTATCGTGGTTTTCGATCCAGGGGCTTTATATAGGCGAAGAGGCGGCGCAGAGGGTCGAAGGGCGACGACACCACAGGGCGGCGCGGCCAGGGCCCGGCCGCGCGGCCTATGGTCCGGGGGCCCAGCCCTCCGGTCCTTCCCGGTGTTCGGATGCTTCCGGTGAAAATAGGAACTTGGGCGTTGATTTCGTCCGATTCCGAGAATATTTCGTTACTAGGATTTCTGAAACCAAAAACAAAACAGGAACTGGCACTTCGGCATCTTGTTAATAGGTTAGTTCCAGAAAATGCACGAATATGACATAAAGTGTGCATAAAACATGTAGATAACATCAATAATGTGGCATGGAACATAAGAAATTATCGATACGTCGGAGACGTATCAAACGTCTCTGTGTTGAAGCATACGTACTACTCCGGACCGCTCTCGATTCATTTGCTTCTTCTCCCGAGTCCTGACCAGGGACTGAGATCCAGTGACTCCAGTAAGAGAAGTCACCATGCAACTTCGTCTTAATGTAAAGTTTTTTTTTCGATAAAGGGATTTTTTTCTGAGCAACATAAATTTTAGTTTCAAATTTTAGATCAACCATGTGCGTTGGATCTTAATCTGATGGCTCGTATAGGTAAAGTTCATGGTAACTTCTGTTGGGTAAGTCACTGGATCTGAGTTCGCAAGGGAGCCCCCTCTCGGCCGTTGATTTAGGATGGGCGGACCAGGTTGCTCGAAGCGAGGGCAGGAGACGGTTGTCTGGTTTTAATAGGGGGAGTACTTCTTCCATTCCCTTCTTGCTTCACTTCCAGTCTCCTTCCACTTCCCGCGATGCCTCCGAAGTCAAGGCCACCATCTCGCTTGAAGAAGCACCATCTAGTGTTGACCAGGGACGCGGAGAGTTCCCGCCGGCGGTCTATCCAGATGCTGGCCGCGAGAAAGGACCCGCCAGAAAACGAAGGCCCTGCTTCGCGCTCGTCTCGGAACGGCGTCCGTCGTGCGGTCGAAGATTCCTGGTTAGTTTCCATCGCCATGTTTCTTGATTCTTCCTGGCCCGGAGGTCCCAACTCTTTATTCCGTATTAATCCTTTTTATACATATCTCAGTGCCCCACGACGCACCCTGCCATCTTCTCATGACGACTTCAACCCCTGTCTCGTGCGCTTAGAGGTTACCACTGATTGGACATTTTCGTCTTCCTCTCGTCACTTTGTTTGGTACTGATGATATTGCCATGCAGGAAGCGTCGGCGTGTTTCAGAGATGAGCTTAAAACTCTCGTGGAACTCGCCTCCAACTTTCGCGATGATCTCGATACTTTGAAGGACGAGGTCACCGGCCGGGGCAAGCTGCATGATGTGAGCATTCCATCAAGTGAGGAAACGAACACTGTCATCAAGAAGCTTAAGGGCGAGAATTTGATGCTTAAGATCGAGTGCGGCTTTCTTCGCGAAGAAAACGTCGAGCTATCAAACATGTGCGTTCAAGCTCTCAACGGGAGCCTCAACACCCAACATGATGCGGTGAAGAAGATGATGGATGACAACATCTTGAAGAAAAACAATATGGTGGAGGACACGCGCGGGATGGTCGATCCAATCCAGGCACCGCAGAAGGAAGTCGATGTGCTCCGAGTCCAGCCACCTTTGCGTAGGTCACCGAGGCGCCCTCGCGCAGGTTGCTGAGGAGCGCACGTCGCCGAGTAGGCTGGGGGATAAGGAGTTCCAGGGAGAGAAGCGGAATCACCACCTGACCTGATGGAGGGCCGCTCCGCCAGGTAGGCTGGGGGAGAGAAGCACTGACTCTCATTGTTCTTTAGCTAGTCCTCCGATCCATATTACTTGATGTTAAAATGGATGTATCTACAACTGAAATATGTCAAGATACATATATTTCAACGTTTATATTGCCTAAGTCATATTATCCATCCCTAAGCTGGGTCGCTTTTGTAACTACTGATTTGCAGATTCGACTCTTCTGACGAAAGATTTGTGGCCATGTGTCTTACAAGTCTAGTTCCAACTGACATTATTTGTACTCGATAAAAACGTATTATTCAGTACCCCCTCTGAATAATACTTTCGTAGTATGTGCTTCTAAAATTGTAGATGTTGATATTTTTTATGTAGAGTTCCTCAATCTTTTGAATTTTGACTTGGCTGAAAAAATATATGTATCGTAATTAGGGAAGGAGATAGTAGCAAGTTGGGATGCATCTGGATTTGGATGTTTGGCGTCACTCGAACCTCTGTTAATAGGATTTTTCTTTTGTGAGAGGGACAACCGATACGCATCCTGATGCGTCTTCTCTTGACAAAGAAGATGGCTGGGAGTTTGCGTACCTATTGCACGTGACTTGTGCTCACCGAAGTGTGGGACCTCATAGGCACCACACGTAAGTGACAGACCTGTTGGTGTAAAAACTCGATTGATTATTATAGTGCATTAGAAAAAAGTTTCCTATGGATTCAAGGGTAGGAAATCCAAGTTAACTCATTTACATGACATTATTTTTTCATGAAGCAAAGTTAACACATCTATCAATTGGTACATTTTGGAGTGACTAAGAAGGATCCAAGCTTACTTATTCGTTTTCATGTGTTAAACTTGTTAAATCTTGGTCAAACCTAGGATTTGACCAAGATTCAAAAGGGAAGAACAAAAAACATAAAAATGAAAAACCAAATCACATACTCTGTCTTATGAAGTCAAGCATGAAGAGAAGTGGTTTTGGGTTTCAAACATGGAAATTTCAAAACCTCCCAAAAACTTCATTTTAGAGTGATTAAGAAGGATACATGCTTCCCTTTTCATTTCATGTTCTAAACTTATTTAAATTATCTTGGTCAAGCCTAGGATTTGACAAGATTCAATTGGGCATCAAATTTAAAAAAAAAAAAAAAAATGAAAAACAAAAGCAAATAGTTTTCTTATGTCATATAGTAAGCATTAAAGTTGATAAACAAGGTCTAGACATAATTAAACTGCACAAATCATGTATAGGTCTACCCTAACCCTAGACTCCGTCTTATGAAGTCAACCATGGAAATTTCAAGAACATCCCAAAAGCTTCATTTTAGAGTGACTAAGAAGGATACAGACCCTTTCATTTTCATGTTTTAAACTTGTTTAAATCTTGGTCAAACCTAGGATTTGACCGAGATTCAAATAAGTTTAAAACATGACAATGAAAAGGTAAGCATCGATCCTTCTTAGTCACTCTAAAATGTAGCTTTTGGGATGTTCTTGAAATTTCCATGGTTTAAACCCAAAAGCACTTCTCTTCATGCTTGACTTCATAAGACAGAGTTTAGGGTTAGGCCTTAGGGGTAGATACATGATTTTTCTGGTTTGAATATGTCTAGACCTTGTTTATCAATTTGAATGCTTACTATATGACATATGAAGGCTATGTGCTTTGGTTTTTCATTCTTTCGATTTTTTTCTGAATTTTTATGCCCATTTGAATCTTGGTCAAATCCCAGGTTTGACCAAGATTTAAACAAGTTTAAAACATGACAATGAAAATGTAATTAATCCTGGATCCTTCTTAATTTAAAAGTAAGTCTAATTAAAATGAAGCTTTTGGGAGGTTTTTGAAGTTTACATGTTTGAAACCCAAAACCACACTCTTCATGCTTGACTTCATATATGAGATAGAGTTTAGGGTTAGGGGTACATGATTTGTCTGGTTTGAATATGTCTAGACCTTGTTTATGAACTTCAATGATTACTACATGACATAAGAAGACTATGTGCTTTGGTTTTTATTTTTTTATTTTATGCCCATTTGAATATTGGTCAAATCCTAGGTTTGACCAAGATTTAAACAAGTTTAAAACATGAAAATGAAAAGGTAAGCCTGGATCCTTCTTAATTAGTCACTCTAAAATGAAGCTTGTGGGAGGTTTTTGAAATTTCCGTGTTTGAAACCAAAAACCACTTGTCTTCATGCTTGACTTCATATATAAGACAGAGTTTAGGGTTAGGGGTAGATACACGATTTGTATTATTTGAATATGTCTAGACCTTGTTTATCAACTTTTGAATGCTTACTATATATATGACATAAGAATACTATGTGCTTTTGTTTTTCATTTTTCTGATCTTTTTTAATTTTATGCCCATTTGAATCTTGGTCAAATCCTAGGCTTGACAATGATTTAAATACGTTTAAAATATGAAAATGAAAAGGTAAGCATGGATCCTTCTTAGTCACTCTAAAATAAAGCTTTTGGGAGGTTTTTGAAATTTCCATGTTTGAAACCCAAAACCACTTCTCTTCATGCTTAACTACATAAGACAAAGTTTAGGGGTAGGGGTAGATACATGATTTTTCTTGTTTGAATATGTCTAGGCCTTGTTTATCAACTTTAATGCTTACTATATGACATAAGAAAACTATGTGCTTTGGTTTTTCATTTTCTTTTTTTGGAATTTTGATGCACATTTGAATCTTGTAAAATCCTAGGTTTGACCAAGATTTAAACAAGTATAAACATGAAAATGAAAAGGGGAGAATGTATCCTTCTTAGTCACTCCAAAATGAAGTTTTGGGAGTTTTTTTAAATTTCCATGTTTGAAACCCAAACTATGCACTTCTCTTCATGCTTGACTTCATAAGACAGAGTTTAGGGGTTAGGGGTAGATACATGATTTGTCTAGTCTGAATATGTCTAGACCTTGTTTATCAACGTTAATGTTTACTATATGACAGAAGACTATGTGCTTTGGTTTTTCATTTTTTTATTTTATGTCCATATGAATCTTGGTCAAATCCTTGATTTGACCAGGATTTAAACAAGTTTAAAACATGAAAATGAAAAGGTAAGGATCCTTCTTAGTCACTCTAAAATGAAGATTTTTGACATGTTCATGAAATTTCCATGTTTGAAACCCAAAACGTCTTCTCTTCATGCTAGACTTCATAAGATCGACATGGGGTAGATACATGATTTGTCTGGTTTGGATATATCTAGACCTTGTTTATCAATTTGAATGCTTACGATATGACACAAGAAGACTATGTGCTTTTGTTTTTCATTTTTCTGATTTTTTTAATTTTGTGCCCATTTGTATGTTGGTCAAATCCTAGGGTTGACAATGATTTAAACTAGTTTAAAATATGAAAATGCAAAGGTAAGCATGGATCCTTCTTAGTCACTCTAAAATGAAGCTTGTTGGGAGGTTTTTGAATTTCTATGTTTGAAACCCAAAACCAATTCTCTTCATGCTTGACTTCATAAGACAGAGTTTAGGGGTTAGGGGTATAGATACATGATTTGTCTGGTTTGAATATGTATAGACCTTGTTTATCAACTTGAATGCTTACTATATGACATAAGAAAAACTATGTGCATTGGTTTTTCATTTTTGTGATTTTTTTAAATTTTGATGCCCATTTGAATCTTGGTTAAATACTAGGATTGACCAAGATTTAAACAAGTTTAAAACATGAAAATGAAAAGGGAAGCATGTATCCTTCTTAGTCACTCTAAAATGAAGTTTTTGGGAGGTGTTTGAAATTTCCATGTTTGAAACCCAAAACCACTTCTCTTCATGCTTGACTTCATAAGACATAGTTTAGGGGTTAGAGGGTAGATACATGATTTGTATGGTTTGAATATGTCTAGACCTTGTTTATCAAATGTAATGCTTACTATATGACATAACAAGACTATGTGCTTTGGTTTTTCATTTTTCTGTTTTTTTTAGAATTTTCTGCCCTTTTGAATGTTGATCAAATCCTAGGTTTGACCAAGATTTAGACAAGTTTAACACGTGAAAACGAATAAGTAAGCTTGATAATCCCATTTGTTGACTCATTTAACTAGTTAATCCCATTTGTTGACTATCTGTTGACCATCCACTTGAGGTGAAACTGAGTACGGAGTATATTGCACTAGCCAGTATTAGTACTCAAGGGGAAAACTGAGCACACAAAAAATGCTAAATTTCCAGGGTTAGACTCGAGTACGCGTGTTGCGGTGCAGAAGTGGAAGACGTGCAATTGTTGACGCGTAGACGCGGGTCGCGGTGCAGAAGTCGAAGACGTGCAATCGTGGACTCGTGTCGCGTTGCAGAAGCCCAAGACGTGCAGACGATCAATGGTGGACGCGTAGGACGCGGGTTGCATTAACCACCCCTCGCCTTTATAGACGCCTCCTCGCACTCTCTCTGTCTCTCTCACTAGCTCATGCAACGCCTCCTCTCACGTCCCATCATCATCTTCTCCAAAGAGAAAAACCCTCTCCCTCTCTGCCGGCGAGATGTGCAAGGAGAATGCGAATCCCATCGTCCATGACGCCGTCGGCTCCAAGCGCGACGCCTCCCTCTTCGATGCCGTCCCCTCAACGGCCGTCGCCGCCGCCGGTGGCGGTCGGATCCCGCCGGGATGGGACCCCTATGAGGAGGTGCCGTACATCCCGCCTCCGAACCCCTACGACACCTGCATGGACGACCCATGGAACGAGGTAACTATGGTTTGCTCCCTTTTTTGTTCCCCATTCCTCTTTGAACCCTATTTTTGCTGGTTCCCTAGTAACTATTAGTGCCGATCTGTAGATGGATGAGTATTGGGTTAATATTTGCGCCGATTTTATTCCATTTTGCTTTGACCCCTTCTTGATTTCGTCGAAGATTTGGAGTTCGGCCGTTCGGTTAATTTATGCAAGTAATAATGAGATCTCAATCAGTTAATTTATGCAAGTAATCATGGGATCTCAATCAGTTATTTTATGCACGAATCAAAAGATATCAACCGTTTAATTTTGCAAATAATCTGGAATCTGTTCAAATTCAGATCTGGAATCTGTTTCTTTGCCTATGATGAATCGTTGGGCACAAATTTTTACAGAGTGGGTTCAGCGAACCATTGCTGTGTACAAATCTGTTGTGCATGAGCTTTGGTTCGCTAACACCATCCCTGTAGACATATAATCGTCTCCACTCTAACTGAGGCTGGCTCTGTTTTTCCTTACTTTGTTATCATGCACGTTAGACATCGTTGCAACTCCTTCACTCAAGTTCCAGTTTGATATGGATCAGGTGTCTGGCAGCGACGTCGGCAGCGACGACGAGGACCATGACACCAAGACTCGCCAGGTGCTGCGGAGGCTGCAGGTCGGCCAGTACGTCTCCTACCTCGACGTCGCCAAGGGTGTCTACAGGTGCCCCTTCTGCACTAGGAGACTCGGCGGCACTGACTTCAACTGCCTCCTCACGCATGCCGAGAACATCGGCAACACCAACCCCAAGGTCGGCGCGTCGGTGAACCCCCACTCCTTCCGCGCCAAGCACATGGCGCTCGGCATGCACCTCCGCAGCATCCAGCGGGTGGAGATCTCCGCCGGGCGCATGCCTCCGCTCAAGCCCAAGGCTCCCAAGGGGAGCAACAAGTGGAGGCAGAGGCAGATGGGGTAGGCGGAGTCCTGGACGTGTGCTGCTGCTGCCAGCCTATTTTGTTGTTAGCTAGGGATCCCTTGTTGTTATGTTGTTAGTATGATGGTGTTGTGAAGAACCTCGAACCTGTTACTATGTTGGCTGCTGTGTATGCAGCTTATTATCTAGGGAGGGATCCCTATTATCTATCCCTATTCTACTATATTTTGTTGGCCCTACTTTGTTTTCTCGATTTACTATGACTGTGAATTTGTCGTTCATTACCCTGGAGATTTGCTTCTAGATTTAACTACATACATATGGACCAGAGGGAGTACTAGATTTGCTGCCATATTGGGCAAACAACGAGGGCCAAAAGGCACAAATAATTGAAGAAAGACAGAAATGCAAGCTTCTCTAGATTTGATACTAATTTGGTTAAAAAAGACAAAGAGACAGAGGGGGAAAAGGTGCTCTTAAAAATGCCAATTCGCGCCGAGAGAGACAGAACCCAGCTCCTGCTGACGTACAACCAAACGCGGTCTCGTCCTGTCCCACGCGGTCCCTTTCTACTAGCCCCACACGTCAGCACGGAACGGTCAACTAAACTGGAATCCTCCCGTCTGAGCTCCTTCTGCGGGTTGCAAATAAGGGCTTGGCGAAAACTGAGGAAAAACATAAGGCAATCTTATTGACTAATATAGCTGCTTAATTAATAAAAGGATTAGCTACAACGTGCTCAGTTTGCCCATTTATTAAGGTATAAGACTGGCAGGAGAGAAAGTAATCGCTAGTTTCCTCATTTTGCCCCTGCATGCTCGCACGATTAAAGCACCTTCCGCACGCGCTGGACTCCTCGTTTCCTTAAACCTCCTCGTTTCTCGGGATAGACCAACAGTTTTTCAGGATCTTGGGTTAATGTGGCCAGGTTTCGACTTTCGACTAGTGGAAACGGGAAAGCAGGTGCAAATTAGGGAGATAACTGAACCACAACCACCCGCGCCTTAAGCATCGAGTAATATCGGGAAAAAATGCGCCGTAAGTAGTGAGACGGAGGGAGTAGTTCACAATTCCAATACGGAGTATAATTTTACCTGCCATATTTTCTTAATTTTTGTGCAGTCTACAATATATACTAAGATTTTCACATTGAGATTTTGCACGTAGCAGGATATTTTTCATTGGTTTCGAAACTTAAAACTATGATTACGATTTGACAAGGGCTCCCATCAGTATGGGGTGAACAAGCCCTCCCATCAGTATATCAGAGGAATTTGACAAGGGCTACAGGACGACTAGATACATCACCAAAAAAGGTGATGCATGTCTCCTTCACCAAAACAGCTGAAACAAGTACATGAACGCAAGTACACCACCATAATAATACTACTACATCAACACAAGTACGAGTAATATAATAAAGTAAGAGTACTACTCCCTCTAATCTAATTTAAACCAAAATAAAACTTAAACTTCATCCTAAATTTGAACTAGTGCCTCGTCCTCGTTCTTCGCTCATTTTCTGATCCAAGACGGCGCAGAGTGCCAGAGTGCATGGCACGGAACTCTTCATCGGCGGTCAAAAAATTTGAATTTAGGCCGCATGTCACACGTTGACATGCAAAAGGTGCATGTCACCTGGTGGTGGTAGGCAACTACCCTCATTTACGGCGGCGTAGGCGACTGGACGCCGCGTGGCCAGCCGCTGCCTCGTGGCCGCCTCGGTTTCCACGCGGGAGACCATTAAACGCCGACGACCAACCTTCCCGCGTCACGGTTAGCGACTATGACTATAAGGGCAAAACGCTAAACTCTCTCGTTCCATTCACTTTCTTCCTCTCTCCACCTAACAAACATTTGTTCGTCGCTCTCTCCTCCAGCAATGTCTTCAAAATTCAGGTCGTCGGCGGTCAAGTACGCGGAGAAAAAACGCCGGCTCGAAATTTCGAGAGACGCTTCCAGAAACCAAGTGGGCTCGCCGTCGCCGCCGCCGAAACGCGTCCGTGCTGTGCTCACCGGGTTAGTTTCCTTCGCCATGTACTTTCGTTTCTTCTTCCCGGGCTCAAGCTCTTTAAGAGTCTCTATGGTTATACATCTTAAAGGGTTGGAAGTTCCAACGACGCCCGTACTGCACCAACTTCCACGACCAAGGAATCATCGTCGTCCGATGATTTCAACCCGGCCCTACCCCGGCGAAATGAGGTAGCACCAAGCACTGTGTAGTTATCTTCTTCTTCTTCTTCTTCCTTTGCGCTTACTTGCTACCGATGATTTCGCCCTGAAGGAAGCGGCGCCGACTATCGACACCACTGTCGCCATCTTGATGGAAAAAACGAGGAGCTCAGCTTAGAGTGTGATCGCCTCCGAGACGATTTGGCTGCCAAGAAGAAGAATTCGAAAACTCTTGTGGAGCTCATTTGCAGCCTTCGCAATGAGCGCGACATGTTGAAGAACGAGCTGATTAAGCAGAAAGAGAGGAACATTGCATCAGCGGAGGAAGCCAGCAGCATACTCAAGACTGTGTGCCTCGGAAGAGACAAGTCTGATATAGAGTACAAAATCCTTCTTCAGGATAAAGTAGAGCTCCAAAAGTTGATCCTTGAATATGCTGACATCGCCATCCTTGCCCTTCTCGATAAGCAGAAGGCACAAGATAAGTTGATGCACCTGATGTTGGAGAGCTGCAGTGAAAGAGAAGAGACATTGAAAGAAATGAGCAGTTTGGTGGGATACATGAGTGACGTCGGGCGAACTTCGCAGAATCCGCCCCGGCTGAGCTCAAATTCCAGCGGAACCAGCTTTCAGCAATGCATGTTATGCGCACCTACAACTTCTACTCATTGATTAGAGGTCGCACGACATGGCATTTTCCCTCGAAATAGTAGTACTGTACTAATAGTTGTACTACTTAGTATGTACCTTTTTGTAAAATAATTTCTTACATGTATTAGAAACTACCCCTCTCCTTTCTGGATGCACCCGGGACATTGTCATCCGGCCCTCTTCTGGACAAACCCCCTCGGGAAGGACAGTATATTTTGCACATTTCGCTACTAGTACTTCTAATTCCACCGCTTATTTTTCTAATCCGTTAAATCGTTAATTAGATGACCAACTGATGGAAGCTGCGATAGATTAGACCAACAAGTGGTGAATTGTGCAAAAGATATGTCCGTGTTTTATGCAAAAGAGTGATATGGGGATCTGGTGGAATCTTGAATTTCCTCTTCAGTGGTAGGCATGCTTCACTTATAGCTGGAGTACATTGCGGACCTGGTGCATTTCGTCAGTACCGATCAGCTATTTTTGCTTATCCGGGAAGAAAAGGTAGTACTAGCCTTTTCAGTGAGATGTCTTTTCAGTGCTACGGAGTTGTCTGTTCACTGCTTGCTTTGTCTGTCGGTGACTTTGCCAAGCTGACTTTGCCATGACTTTGGGTGACTGATATGTGGACCATTCTCTCAAAAAAAAGATATGTGGACCACAGTGACTCAAAGTCACTGACTTTGGGGACTCCTGAATGCTTCGTATATTTCTGACGGTTTCTGAATTATGTACTCCGTACAACTTTTGTAATATTGGTCAAACTAGTTTTGACCAGGGTTTGTGTAGGGTGGTTTTTTTTGGTTGGTCCAAATGGTGTTGTGTGGTCCAAATGTGATGTATCATCACACCACCATGTGCCCCCCCCCCCCACCCCACCCCTAGGTTTTGGTAATGCCATTCTAATACATGCTTCTTAGAAGGAGTACATTTTTTCCGCTAGTTGGAGTAGACGGGCATGATCGGATTGGCATAGGGGATTTATTTTTTGAAGGATGTTATTTTTCATAGACAATATCTGACACAAAAAAAATGTTAAGGTCTCATATTATTCTGAATGATTTTGAATTACTTATGACGTTTGGAAGTATTGGTGTACATGAGCCCCACATGAAGTTAAATGGTCCAAAAAAAAGTTTCGTACACGTTTCCCAGAAAGTGGAAAGTCGAGTACATGCACGACTTCACGCGTCCACTACTGGATACAGAGAGTCAGAGGCTATAAAATAATCGGCCTCATCATCTCTCGCGAGCTCGTCCTCTCCACTCCCCCAACTTGCCTCCCCCACACTGTGAAAAAACCCCATCCACTCACCGCACCTCTGATACATCGACTTCCCCGTTTCCAACCGCAGCAGCATGAAGACAGGTATTGCATACGAGGCGGAGCAATCGGCGGCCGCCCGCGCAGAGGATGCCTCTACGGTAGTGGCCGTCGCGGTGGGTGAGGCTTCACCGGGCACCCAGGCCGCTCGTCTCCTCTGCTTGTCGGATTCTTCGACCTCGGTCGAAATGGGCGTCCTGGCCGTCACGACGGGTGAGGCTTCACCGGGCACCCATGCCGCTCGTCTCCTCTGCTTGTCTGATTCTTCGACCTCGGTCGAAACGGGCGTCCTGGCCGTCGAGCAGAAGGTGGATACCAACGTTGTTGATCCCGCCGAAGATGTGCACGGCGTTGCAGGCCACCACGGCGAGGTCTTCCTAGGCCTGGTGCTGGACGCGAACCTCGACCCCTTCGACGATTTCGGCCCAAACGTTCAGTTCCAGGAGGATGTTGAGGGTGATGACGAGGAGGTACTACTCTTTTACCGAAACTGTCCCAATCCTCTTTGTGTCATATTGCTGTTCACATGGTTTGCACGAGCCTGGTTCTTGATTGATTTGATATCCTACCTTGTTCTTGTAGATGTAATTGATTCTACGATTCGTAAGATCAGATTCTAGTTTAATTTCGACTAATCTGCCATGTAGTCATATAATCAATTTATGTGTTCATACTTAGTGGACTTGCAATTGTTGTGGCTTATGTTCATGGTTGTTCATAGGGTTTCTCATGATTTATTACGATTTCTTCTGCCATTTACTTGTTCTACACATTTAATTTTAGGGTTTCTAAGGTTTGATTATGTTAGTGGAGTATTTATTCGATCTGTCATAAAAACCTGATTATGTAGTACTTAATAATTCATAGGAGTATTCTGATGACATGGACAACAACAAGGTGCGCAGGGACCGGAAAAGCCGCTATGTTCTCAAGCGGCTGAAGGGTGGTGAAATTCGTTTCTGCATGCGCGGGGAGCTATTTTGCCCATTATGTGGCAAAATTCTCCAGAAGGACATCCGCAGCCTGATCCAACATGCGATGGGTGTAGGCCTAAGTACATCGGGGAAGCACCGCCCTGCAACCAAGGCCAAGCACGCATCATATGGCCTCTTCCTCCAGAATTACGTCTTGCCTAGCTTATTCCACGTCAACGCCCCTGCTGCTGGCCCTCATGCCCCTGGTCATGTTTAAAGTTCATATGTGTAATCTTAATCCCTTTGGAAGTTCAGCATTAAACTCTACTAGTACAACCGTGGTGGTCTTGTGATGTAGTACTCTTTTGATGCATTTGTGATGTAGTAGTACTTTTTTTGAAATGATATAGTACTATCTAAGAAAAGTACTCCCTCCGATTCACATTCATTTCACACCAAGAAATATGGATCAGAGCGAGGGAGTAAATTAAACATGGCATCTCGTGCATGAAGCTTGACATATCGATCAGGTTGGCTAGAATAGCAATACAATGCTGCTCATTAGGCAAATGCATGCCATGTACGATAGTATACATCAAGTAAAGAAGTCTATACTGACATAAAAAACTACTTTGGGGATGAGAGTCAATTGGGGCATCTACAATATAGAAAATCTTGCTCGTAGATGATTTTGGCTAAGAGGGTTTTACTCACATTACACGTGCCACTTTCCTTGTCTGCAAAACAAGTTCCAATAAAGGGAGATGAAAGAAGAGGGTATTGTGGGCGAGATTGAACACCTTTTTTATGTGTTAAGCTGAGGACTCGTTTAGATGAGGATTTCGACTTATGCCTAACAGCTCAACACACCCACAAATAATTCTCCTTGCGCGCACCACCGTTCATTAAAAATAACAATATTAGCTCGCAAGATTAAGAACGAAGTGAATTTAAGTAACTTGGTAAGATTTTCAAGCAATATATTCAGAGAAAGAGCACACATGTTCGGCTCGAAATAATCATAAGAGAAGAACAATAAATCTAAGGCACCCACTTCATCGGCAGAAGGGGCGCGACACCACATGGATTCATACCTTGAGTCGACGCTGGCTCGTAGAAGGGCGGCCGCAATGGGTGTGCAAATAAAATCATTGTTGTTGGTGCTAATAAAATCACACAACTTAGTATTCTCAGGAGTAGCCATTTACTAAAAATAATGCAAGCAACAGAAATAAAAGCTATACTAATTTTTTTGGATGCGCCTCGAGGATGCCGGGGACGTCTCCACCTCGGTCTCACATGTGACTGCTTATCGGCGGGTGGTGCGCCGCGCCATGTAGAAGATCTATCAAGAGAGGAGAGCCCGATGACGCTACCGACGCCTCAACCTTGATAGCACCGACCTGTTGCTCCGCACCGAGATGCGCCACGTGCAAGATTTAGCGGATGCACCAATTTTAGAGATATGTCATGATCATTGTAACAAATTTCAACGTGATGATGATTTGATCTTGTACTCGGCCTTGAACATAAGAACTAGTACAATCTCACAATTTTTTTATCATTATCCTTTGCGAGATTTAGCGGATGCGCCAAATTCAGAGAAATATCATGATCATGGTAACACAATTTTCAATGTAATGATGATTTGATGTTGCACTCGACCTTGAACATAAGTACTAGTATGGTCTCACAAATTTGTATCATTATACTTTGCAAGTTTTAGCGGATGCGCCCATTTTCAGAGGTAGATCATGATCATGGTAAGTTGGTAACAAATTTTCAACGTGATGATGATTTGATGTTGTACTCGGCCTAGAAGAGAAGTACTAGTACGGTCTCACAATTCTTTTTATCATTACACTTTGCAAGATCTAGCGGATACACTAATTTCAGAGATAGATCATGATCATGGTACTGACCGATATTCAAGGTGATGATGATTTGATTTTGCACTCGGCCTTGAACAGAGGTACTAGTACGGTCTCACAATTTTTTATCATTATACTTGGACCTTAGCCAAATTCAAAATCTCATAGCGGCAAAACTTCCCGCCCACAAAATATAAAAATTTCACACGCTTCCAAATTCCCAGTCTACCCCTGTGGAGATGACAGCAAAGTCGGTTTGTGGGGGGGTCTGCCATTTTTTGGATCACCACCTCCCTAGCCGGAAACCCTCCCAAAAAAAATTCATTTCCCTCAGCCACCCACCGGAACTTCCCAAGTCCCTCTCTCCCACCTCCACGACCACCGCACCGGAACATCCCCGCCGGACTTCCCTGGCCTACCCGAGGCCTCGCGATCCTCGTCATCCGGCTGCATGCCGGAGCCGCTTCATCGATGCTGTCATCAACCGGACCGGATCATCCCCGCCGAACCTCGAAACCATATGCTCATCCAGCAGTCTACCGCAGTCGCTTCAGCTGCGGTATCGTCCACCCCACCGGAGCCGCTTCGCCGGATCCGCCGTCCACCGCATCGGATCTTGCTCACCGACACCGCTGTGCATGAACCGGATCTGCTTCACCGCCGTGCATGATCTAAACTCTTCTACTGTCGCTTTTCTATTGCTTGCCTGCAAGTTCTTGTTTAATCTTGGGGGAACCTGTTTGTGCTAACGACGCGCCGTTACGTTTTTGCAGATGAGATGAGTAACCATGAAGTGTAATGGCCGTCTCTCCAACCCCAAGTAGCACATGTAGCGTACTTCATCACCGGATCTATCAACCCCAGGAAGATCTGCTGTGACTCCCACAGAGTGCTTCTCCTAATGTAAGTCCCTTGTTTTAGCGCCATGTTCTGGGTTCAGATGCTTGTTTGTCTGAAGCTCTTTTAGTTCATTCCTAGCTATGACCGTAACACCTTGCTATTTTCTAGTTCATTGCTAACTTTAAGCGATTGAACATTTTGGTTTGCATTCCCTGCTCTGTAGATGTAGCCATCATAACTTCTATCTTGCTCAGTCGTTGTTACAAAATTATAGGTATTATAGTAACATCCTGCTATTATTTAGTTCATGGCCAATTTTAAGTAATTGCACATGTTGGTTCGCATTCCCTGCTCTATAGCTTTTGCATCGTAACTTCTATATTTGGTTTACATTGCCTGCTCTGTAGATCTAGCCATCATAACTTTATCTTGCTCAGTCGTTGTTACAAAAATTATGGCCTGCTACTATGTTGTTTGCGCCAATTTTTTACTCCATGAACATGTTGGCTTGCATTCCCTGTACTACATGTGATGCCATTGTTTTGTATCTAGTTCATTGTAAGCTAACAAAGTAAGGACTTAGTTTGGCATGCTATCACTCTGCTATCTAGCCCGTAGTACAAATAAACTTGTCATACTACTAGATAATAATTTTGTGTGCCATCTTGTTCTTCAAAAGCTGCATTATTGACTTGTTTCTCTGACTTGGCATGACGCTCACATATGGAATGCTGAACATATTGGTTTGCATTCCCTCTTATACAAGTTCACAGGTGATCCCACTATATTCTGTATCTGGTCCATCCTAAGCTCCAGCATTAACTATCCTCTATGTGTTACTCATTACAAGTTTATATCCCGAAACATCTTGATTTGCATCCCCTTCACTATAAGTTCGGGAGTATTATTTAGTTCATGGCCAAAATGAAGTAATTGCACTTGGCACATGTTGGTTCACATTCCCTCCTCTTTAGCTTTTGCCATCGTAACTTCTATTTTTGGTTTACATTCCCTGCTCTGTAGATGTAGCCATCATAACTTCATCTTGCTCAGTCGTTGTTACAAAATTTATAGCCTGCTACTATGTTGTTCATGCCAATTTTGTACTCCCTGAACATGTTGGTTTGCATGGGACTCGACAGTAGTAAGTCTGCTGTTTCATTCTAACATGCTCTGTTATATTGGCTGTTGGTATGCGGCATGCACTCTTTGTTTGCTTATTGTGCGCATTACAATGATCTTGTTATAACGACGAAATGATGAGTTCCAAATTCTTTGGCAAACAATATTGTAGTGTCTTTGCCTTTCCATTGTTGCTGTCTTAACTTGTAATGTCTTTGTTTCGGATATAGGTGCTGCATGGACAACTTAAAAGATTGCTGGATCCCTTCATTATATTGCTAGGTTTAATTACCATTCAATTTCTCTGGGTTCTGTAATATTTTTCAAAGCCTTGCAGCTGATGTAATATTTATTTAGTTTTTATAGTTCTTTCGCGCATTTTTTCTTTTTTGCTTGTGGTAAGTGAGGCTATCCGACAGAAATCATTGCTGCGTAAATATTCTCAGTATCTAAAACACGAATTCACATCCCTTAAACGGCCCAATTAACCGAAATCACATATGCCGCCCGCAAATTCTAAAGCGCCAATTATGCCGCATATAAATGTAAACTAAACGGGCCGACCCACTTACTTATTGGGCCACCAATTGATTTACTATGGACCCACACTCTAATTGGGCCGGCCCACTTGCTTTAAGGTGGACCCCACTCCTCCGGGCCGGCCACTAACTAGTTGGGCCACCAATTGCTTTTGTGGTGGATCCCACATACTAAATGGGCCGGCCCTTTAAGAGGAAAGTGGGACTCGCCGTGTTTTTGGCCCGGCCCACTATCTTGTTGGGCCGGCCCACTTGCTATAAGGTGGACCCTACATACTAAATGGGCCAGCCCTTTAACAGAAAGGGGACCCACCTGTTTTTGGCCCGCCCACTATCTTGTTGGGCCGGCCCACTTGCAACATGCGGGACCCCACATACTAAATGGGCCGCTTTAAGAGGAAAGTGGGACCCACCTGTTTGGCCCCACCACTGCGTGGGCTACCCACTTGCCATATGATGGACCCCACATACTAAATGGGTCGGCCCTTTAACGGGAAGTGGGACCACCGTGCTTTTGGCCCGCCCACTATCTTGCCGGGCCGCCCACTTGCTATATGGTGGACCCCACATACTAAATGGCCGGCCCTTTAACAGGAAGTGGGACCCACCCGTGCTTTTTGGCCCGGCCCACTAGCTTGTTGGGCCGGCCCATTTGATCTAATGTGGACCCCACGCACCGAATGGGCCGCCCGATAGCAGGAAAGTGGGCCCACATGCTAATTGGGCCGGCCCAATAATTTCTTGGGCCGACCCACTTGCTTTAAGGTGGACCCCACTTGGTAAATGGACCGGCCCGATAACATGAAAGTGGGTCCCACATGTTTTGTGGGCCGGCCCTTTTGCCTGTTGACCGGTCAAACGAGTGCATTCGGCCCGGCCCACATGCTTAGGGGCGGCCCATTAATGTTTTGACCAGTCAACCTTAGAGGTTAGGCCCGCCCACGTAACTAATGGACCAGCCCAGCTATATAGTTGACCGGTCAAACCTAGTCATCTGGCCCGGCCCGCAAACGGGGTCGGGCTCGCTAAGACGGGGCCTCGTGTGGGCCTACCATCTACCACGGGTTTTGTTAACGCCGTTAATCGCGACCTGTCGCCACGTGCGCTTGCATGACGTCAGCAGTCAACGAGCTCCCGGAACACTTCTAACGGTCCGATTTTCCGTGGCGAAGGGCACCCAAGCGCGACGGACCGAAAAATACGTGGTAGGACTTTGCCTGACGCAGTTTCGACAATGGAACCCATATCGTCGGGTTAGGCCCATAGGCGACGAAAAATACCCCTTAGCGGACGATTTTGAGACGTTGTCTATTTGAACTTTTCTTGTAGTGATACCGGCTTAATGTTTATTCCGGAGCCTCAAGTTAAGCTTTGGGCTAAGTAAGTCTATACCGGTATTCCAAAGAGGAGTATACCGGTATAAGCTAAGAAGACACCGTGGTTCTAAGTGCACCGTAGCACGTCGCAAGACCGGTCAAAGATTCTCTCCAGCTAGAGGACAAAGATGAGCTAAGCAAAGTAGCTTTAAACGAAGCCCTGGCGCCAAAGAGGAAGGTGACGCCAAAAGCAACCGGAGGACGTCAGCTGTAACGGCCCAGGATCATACCCCTATTAGATTTGTTTTTTGTTTTGTTTTTCGCGTCATTATGACGTCATCATGCAGATTTTTCTGTTATATTTTCAACCGCGAAAATTATTTTCCGAAAAACCTTATTTTGTTTTATTAAAATACCGGGCGAATTATAAAGCCACCCCGCTCTTTCCTTATTTTCAAAAATTCGAAACAAAATAATATTTTCCGATCCGTTACTTTAAATAAAATGTTGTGCTAAAATTGTTTCGTCGTTTGCTAAATAAAAACTGGCGAAAGCGTGACAAAGTTTTGGCCAAAACTAGCCCAAGCCCACCTAATCCTTTGGCCTATTTAAGGACAGCTCTCCCCACTTCTTCCCCAAACCCTAGCTCCCAAATTAGATCTGACATCCCCTTCTTTTGCTCCAGAAATCCCTACCCAAAATCCTCCCCTTTCTTCCCCAAATCTCTGTCAAAATCGGGTTCCATTTCTGCGCCGGTCGCCGTCCTTGCTCAGCTTCCTGTGCGCGCCGTACACCGCAGCGTTTTTTTTCCGCCCGGCCGACCGCCTCGGTCGCCGCGTGCGTGCCGCTCACCACCGCATCGCGCGCCCGCTCCTGCCTCGCCTCGGGCCGGCCGCCGCGCCAGGCCACACGCCCGCGCGCGCATGCAGCGCCGACCGCACCCGCCCCTGCCTCGCTCGCCGCGCCTCCTTTCCCGCCTCCCGCTCGCAAGCAGTAGCTGCAGCTGCGCGCGCCCAAGCCAGCAACCGCCCCGCTTCTTTTTCCCTTGCATGCACGCGCGTGCAAACGCCACACCAAGCCGCGCGCCAGCAGCGCAGCAACTACTGCAGTGGCACAGCAGGCCAGGCTACTTTCAACTCCAGGCTGCATCTCCACAAAACCAACCAGTTGCTTGTTTCTTTTTTTAATCGAGCACATCTCTTTGACCAAACAGCAGTTCAGCAGCAGCAGTGCACGGGCGCACTCTTTTGTCCAGATTTTTGTCTCGTGTTTTGGACAGTCGCCACGTGCTCGACAAAACACCCGCATGATTTTGGCCTCCGGCGACCGTGTCCGTTTATTCCTATCCGGCGTGATCGCTACCCCTTCACCGACGCCCGTCTCTCCGACAAGTGCTTCTCCGACCTCGGCGACGATTCAAGTTCGGCATCGACTACCGCGCCGAGTTCGCCGACGTCTCACCGCCCATGTCTACTTCTCGGCGTCCGACGCATCGACTACTTCCGCTACGACACGGAGACGATGACATGGACCGAAGACCCCGGCTTCAACTACCTCCTCGACATCGTCGACTTCCGCCACATCCGCTCCGCTCCGGCGACCACCTTTCTTCCGATACTATGAGACCCCGACCATAAGCCCTATTTTCTAAATGTGCTATTTTGATCTTGCGGCATCTTTCATACATGTGTGCATCACATATCATCTTGTTGCATCGCATCGCGCATCTTGTGGTTGTTCCGGGTAAATAGCGAATCACCTAATAACTAAATATGGAATTGTGCGGGATTGCTATTCTTGTCCCGGTTCCATTTAAATTTGCGTAGCGCACCCATGCCATGTTTATACCATGCTAATCAACATTTAATATGCGGGGTAGAAAAATAACTTGAACCTAATATTTGCATATCGGGACTCCGGTTCCGATTAATTTGGATAAGTTGCATTGCACCATCTTTGTCATGTCATGCATATCATCTTGATCATGCCGGTTCTTATTCCGTAGTTGTAAGATTTGCATCCGTTGATTGTTCCAGCATTTGCTTCTTCCCGGATAGGATCACGAAGTGGTGATGTGAGATACGACAAGTTCTCCGGATGTTCCTCGGCAAGCTTTAACATGCAAGCATTTCCTATACTCCTGTCCCTGCAGGAGTCGCTCACCTATTTTATTTTGCCTTCTCCCTCATGCTATCCTTAAGTTGCGTTCTTGTCACGTGTCCTTTCCACTTGTTACCTCAAGCAGCCCATATTGCCACCACCACCTCCTACGGCTATTGTTTGGTTATCGGGTCTGCCTTGCGAGTCGTAGTGCATGCTAGTGCTGTTTTATCTCGTTACCGTTGTTGTTATCTTATCGGGTTATATGTTGGGAAGAATCATGGTTATTTTAGTTGTTGATATTTGTTTAGCGGAGGCATCGGTGGGTCAGCTGATCGTTTTGTGACGGCTCACTTGTGTTTCCTAAATAACTTAGGACCCGAGTTCTTGTTATCTGTTCCGAGACTGAGCGCTCTAACCACACGTGGGTATGCTTACCGGGTCTCCCCTCGACCACTGCCGGAATCTACATCTTTGTCCAGTGGCCACAATTAGTTTGAATGTTTTGTTTCTCTCGGGCGTGCAAGCTTGTTTCTTTGTGTTCAGATGATATGATGTTACTTTTGGGGAAGCCGTGTTGCCTTGTAACCCCGTTGTCTCTTGCACGCTCGTAGGATGCGGTACGTATTGTTAAGAGGTCATCCTCTAGTGGGCTCTGATCCTCTTAGCCGTAGACGCAAACAGCTAAGTCCGCTTCGGAGCACGGCCGGACTTCGATACGGGTTAACTTAGTTAGGTGGCTTCCTGGACATTGTTGTCGTGAAGGAGAGTGCGAGTCGTGATATCCACCTGTCGTAAGTGGGTTGAGCGTGCGTGTGGGCACATTTGGGCACCCCTGCAGGGTTACAATCTTATCGATAAGCCGTGTCCGCGGTTATGGATGACTTGGAGCTGTATGACTCGACCATAGACAACTTACACCTGTTGTTTCAATCATAATAACTTGTGTAGTAAGTTAGCACAACTCTAATAATAAATGGTTAAAACTTGTCAACAGTGTGAGTGCCTTTGCCAGTACCTCTTTGCGAAGGGTGAACACGTTGGCTGTGTTATGTTTGCAGAGTATAGAACTGTTAGTTTATGCGCTCTCTCACCTTCTCTGATTAGACGAATGTTGTAGAGTGTCTCTATAGGTTTTTAGTGCTTGCGCGCTGCCGCTTAACTCCACCATATTGCCTATGACGTTCCTCTTGCGTCCTCTAAGTCCCCTGCGTGCCTCAAGTACAAAGGACGACTGGTTGACGAATGCTTATACGTCTTGAAGTCTTGTTAAGTACGAACCCGTACTTATTGCTGCTTCTACGGGATATAACCGGGCAGGTATGAAGATATGTTCGATGAAGACGACGTTAGCAAGGTTACCCTTCCGGCTTGGCCTGGGCAGGGTTATGGACGCCACTGGTTATCTTCAGGACTCTTAGTCCAATTTGTATCTTGTCCGTACTCGGATGTATTCGATCTTCTGTATGATTCGGATCTTTGTATTGTATATTTGTATCTTGACTCGTTGGAGTCGTTGTTGTAATATATGTATCTTGTGGCTCTATTGTAAACCTGTTGTAATGTTACTACTCGTGGTAATTCCTCTGGCATCACGTGTGCTTTGTCACGCACGTCGTGTCGGAGGGCGTGTCGGAATCGATATCGTGCGGATTTCGGCGGGATTGATGGGATCCTCAGGGTACCGGTTCCGGGGCGTCACATCAGCCTCCCTGATTAAAGAAGACACCGGCGTCACCTATGATTAAAGTTACTTTGTAAAGTAGTTTGTCTAGTCAAAGATGCCATTAGGGTTTACTAGGGTTTCTTCCCCTGTAAGCCACCCTCTCCCTATATAAGGAGAGGGGCACCCCCATCACGGGAGAGGTTATGTTGCGAGCTATGTTGTATGCGTAAACTTGTAACCTCATCGATCAATGAATAGAAGGATCTAGAGCAAGTTCTTCCTTGTGTCTTTCTTCTTCTACCTCTGGCCTTGGGAAAGCACCCGGAAGTTCATCCAATCTAATCCAAAACCCTCACCCGAATCCTCTAGCGTCCATCCGGCCCCAACTTAAGCCATCCCATGGCATCTGCTCGTTCGCCACGACGACAGTTGGCGCCCACCGTGGGGCAAGAAGCGGCGCTTGACGGAGTTCACATTCGGGCGGGCCTCCTCGACGTCGCCGGCCAGCGTACGGTGTCCGCGCTGGTGCAGCGCATCTACTCCATGGATTTCATCAACGACAACGCGGGCTGCTTCGCCAACGGCGGCATCTTCCCCAAGAACGGCCGCATCATCGAGTTCGGCAGCCACCGCGTCCTACTTCGTCCCTGTGCGCCAGCCCTTCGCCGGTGCTGGTGGCGCCGGATCCGCCAAGGTGGCTATGTGCTGGCCGCGCCGCCGGCAGCGTGGAGGTGATGATGGCGGCGCAGGCTGCAAGGAAGTTGTGGAAGAAGGAGCTGGGTGCGGCATCAACCCGTGCGGCGCTCACCGCTGAGCGCGAGGCAAAGCGCTCCAAACATCTTCCGCGCTATCCGAAACACCGCTTCAGCGGCGATGAGCGCTCCCGCCACGCCATCGCGCGCAACATCGACCCGCAGCGGGCGCAGCGGAGCTGGAGGCGCAACGCAGGCTTCAGAACGGCAAGGACATCGCTGGCGTGAGCGATGAACCTAACCTTACATGAGTATAACGCGCCTATGGCTTTGCTTCGTGAAGCTGCTGCCAGGATACCGGAAAACCGCTTTAGAGCTCGCAATCTAGATCGGATTTGCGAAGGAGATTCTTGCCGGAAAGTTGCGTGCATCTCAGAGCATCGAGAAAACCTAAGCATGAGTCTTGATAAAACTATAAAAGCTGCGGCTATGAGAGGAGGTGTGAATCGCTTCCGGAGACGCCTGCAAAACAGCAGAGCGTGTCGAGTTGCTTGATACCATCGAAGCAGAAAACGCTGAGCAGCTTGCTAAGAACACAGGCGTTTCAAAATCCGCGCGTCAACAAAGAATGCCGGAGCAAGTCCCATGGGCAGGCATCGCCCCCCCATCCGGATAGAAGGAAAGAAAGAGAAATGAATGAGCAAAGAATGATCGTATGATCCGGCCCCAAAAACAACAAGCCGGGCAACACGATACCGGTAGAAAAGCCAAGGGGCAGATCGAGGCTACGCCAGAAGAGTCCATGCCGGAAACAATCATGCCGGAACATGAGACCGGGCAAAATTATCGAGCAAGGGCAGCGTATGAAGAGGAGGAAATGCTTCCCCCAAGATACCGGCAGGCAAGGGCCACGGCACGGACCTTACGATGAAGCTGATTCGACAAGAAAGACTCACGGCATACCGGAACCCTTTGGGAGAACGCGTGGGAGAGACACCGCCGAACGGGATGCAAGGCACCGTCTGGATAGAGTGTATTTGTCAGAAATGATCGAGGCAGAAGGTCCTCCGGGCCCAAAATGTTTTGGTCCAAGGATCATGAAAGAGGAACCACCGGTTCGCAACTTCCAGTTGCCCCGTGACACAAAAACATATGATGGCACCACTAAGCCGGAAGACTGGCTCGCGGATTATGTAACCGCGGTATACGTCGCTGGTGGCGGAGGAACTGTAACTGGTGGAGGAAACCGGCGTTGGGCCGTGAGAATTGTACCATCATTCTTGGTGGGACCGGCACGAATCTGGTTGAACAACTTGCCGGCAGGAAGCATAAATGGTTGGTTGGATTTTGAGGAAGCTTTGTGAGCAACTTCAGTAGCACCTACCGGAGGCCCAACAGGCCGCAGCAGCTCGCTTTGTGCGTGCAACGCCCAAGTGAAACAGACCGGGATTACCTGATCTTGGAACTCCATAAGAAACTCTTGTGAAGGAGTAATCGAGGCACAAGCCATTGCTTGGTTCAGTCAGAGGATGCCGGAGGCAAAAGCTACAGAGGAACATGCCAACAACTATGTAAAATGATACGAGTGGCGGATAACTATGCTGGGAGACCCAATGCAACCGGGCAGACAAGCCGAGTCAACAAACAAACCATCCTCAACAGTGCCAAGAGTGATACCGGGACAACCGACACAACAAGAGAAGGGAAGATTTTCCGGATCGAAGGTACGGTCCACAGTAAGTAGCTGCGGTGCAGGATAACCCTGGCCCCAGCCGAGCCAAAGGCAAAAAACCGATCGCAGCCGTGGTCCTAAAAACAATGGGTTAAAAAGGAACCCTGGGGCCAGAAAAACAATTGGCAAGAACATCTGAGATATACCATGGAAGCAGCAATGGAGCAACCATGCCGGTTTCACACTCCGAATCCGACGAGGCCGGCAAACCATTTGACAAAAGATTGTTCTTGGATCAAGCACTTGATGCTGAGAGGTGCGGCAAAAGATGCGCAAGCACAAGGGTGCTCCACAATACTGCAGCCCTCGCATGACATGTTACATCAACACCCGTTACCACCACCACCACCGCCACCGGAGCAAGCTCACCGTACAGCCTCGAAGACCAAGGCAAGTTCACCGGTGGCTGATGGCAATGGCCACCACCACCGCCGGCACCTCGTGCTCAATGATATCACGACCCGGATATGTGCGTGTTGTGTCTGCCATTGAGCCAACCGACAAACAAAGCCTGCGCCGCCGTTCCATGGAAGTGAATGCGGTGATGCCGGCAGTTCAAAATACATGTGTGGTCTGATCAGGAAATTACCTGGTCGTTCAAGGATCACCCCAAGATAATGCCTAACCCGGGTGGTTATGCTCTTGTGGTAGACCCAATCATGCATGGGCCAACGACTCGAGTCAAGTTCAGCAAAGTGCTGATAGACAATGGAAGTAGCATAAACATCATGTACCGGCACACCATGCATACGCTGGGCATAATTAGGAAAACATGCTGCAACCGACTCGCACAATTGTTTCACGGAATCGCCCGGCTTGTCCTGTGCGCCGGTAGGAAAAGTCCGGGTGGATGTATCGTTTGGAGGGTGTGATAATTGCCGGGTTGAAAACCTTGAGTTTGAGGTGGTGGATCTAGATAGTCCCTACCATGCATTGCTGGGGAGACAGGCATTGGCAGCTTTCATGGCCTCAACTCACACGGCCTATCTCAAGATGAAGATGTCGGCACCTCGAGGACCTTTAACTGTGGTGGGAAACTACAAAGTCTCACTGAAACCGCTTCACCGGATCAAATCGCAGACCGCTGGTGATTGCAGAGGAAAAGAAGAGGATGCAAACTACGGTTGCGCTGGCTCAGTCCTCACAGCTAAGCTTGGCGGCAATGAGCGCAAACTTGGGCACACCGGCGTTCAAGCCGACAAAAGAAACAAAGGACATCGTGCTGGACCCGGCTTACCCTGAGCGCACCGTTCGTATCGGTGCCGGCATGAATGAAGCATAGGAAAGCGCGCTCGTCAGCTTCCTCCGTGAGAATCGGAATATCTTTGCCTGGTCTACTGATGACTTGGTAGGTGTTCCGAGGGAGCTGGCTGAGCACTCTTTAAATGTCCGGAAGGATGCTAAGCCGGTAAGGCAGCCGCTGCGCCGGTTTGCTGAAGACAGGAGAAAGATCATTGGAGAAGAAGTGGCAAAGTTGCTGGTTGCTGGTTGCCGGTTTCATCATGGAAGTGCTGCATACTGAGTGGCTAGCCAATCCGGTGCTGGTCGAAAAGAAGAAAGAAGAGAACCTGGAAGCAAAAGCTCCAAAGGTGTGGCGCATGTGCATCGACTACACCAACCTGAACAAAGCTTGCCCAAAAGACCCTTTCCCTTTACCCCGGATCGATCAAGTGATTGATTCCACTGCTGGTTGTGTTGTCTTTCTTGGATGCTTATTCCGGTTTCCACCAAATCCCCTTGAAAAAGGAAGATCAAATAAAACTGCGTTCATTACCCCACACGGGGCTTATTGCTATGTCACTATGCCTTTTGGTTTGCGCAACGCTGGTGCAACATACCAACGCTGTATGCAAAAATGCTTGTTCGATCAAATTGGAAAAATGTGCAAGTTTATGTGGATGATGTCGTGTAAAAACTAAGGTAAAGAAACCTTAATCGATGACCTCCGGCAAACATTTGATAACTTGAGAAGATTCCGATGAAACTCAATCCGGCAAAAATGCACTTCGGTGTTCCCGCCGGCAAACTGCTTTTCTCGTATCAAGCCGGGCATTGAGGTTAATCCGGTAAAAATCCGGCAATCGAAAGAATGACTATACCGCGATCTCAAGGACGTGCAAAAGTTCACCGGAAGCTTGGCATCGCTAAGCCGGTTCATAAGCAGGTTGGGAGAGAAGGCTTGCCGCTCTACGCTTGATAAAAAATCCGTTGTCTGCCTGGACCCTCAGCAGACGCAGCGTTCAAAGAGCAAAAAACAATGCTGGCCACATCGCCTATATTGGCTTCACCTCTAGAAAGAGAGCCTATGCTATTATACATAGCAGCAACAAACCGGGTCGTGAGTGTGGTAGTTGTAGTTGAAAGAGAAGAGGAAGGAAAAACCGTGCAGAGGCCGGTATACTACCTGAGCGAGGTGCTCTCCCTCTCAAAACAAAACTACCCGCACTTCCAGAAAATGACTTATGGCGTGTTCATGGCCGCCACAAAGCTTAAGCATTACTTTGAAGAGCACCCCATGAAAGTGGTGAGTGAGGCACCCATTTCCGATATCATGTGCAACAAAGATGCTAGCGGTAGGATTGCAAAATGGGCAATCCAGATATCACCATACGTACCGGTATACGAAAGAAGGGATGCCATAAAATCGCAAGCTTTGGCTGATTTCCTCGTCGATTGGGCGAAAATGCAATACAAGCCGCCATACCAAAAAATAGAATACTGGAAGATGCACTTTGACAGATCCAAACTCAAAGAGGGTCTAGGTGCCGGTGTAGTACTTACTTCACCTAAAGGAAACCACCTCCAGTATGTTTTGCAAGTGCATTTCAGCATCCAATAATGTCGGAATACGAGGCTTTGATTCATGGGCTTAAGGTCGCAAAAGAAATCGATGCGCATCGGATCATTTGCTACGGAGATTCAGATCTCGTGGTGCAACAATGTTCCGGAGATTGGGACGCAAAAGATGCCAACATGGCTTCATACCGGTTTCACGTGCAAAAGATTGCCGGCTTCTTTGAGGGCTGTGAGTTTCACCATGTGCCACGAGCGGAAAATGAAGCCGCGGATGCTTTGTCCAAGCTGGGCTCGTCTAGGCAAGAAATTCCTCCCGGAATAGCCTTGGCACACTTGAGAGTACCATCGATCAAGCCGAGTCCGGAGTCGGAATCTATTTTTGTACCGGAATCGCATGTTGTACCAATGGATGTTGATGAAGGAAACCCGGGGGCTGTTCCGGCAAGCTCGGGACTGCTGCGTCCATACCGGAAGAAGCAACGCTGGTGGATAACATGGAGATAGACGCACCGGTGTTTCTGGTTCGAGAAGCACCATCTTGGGTTAAACCTATTAAGGAATTCCTGATCAACGGCACCTTGCCGGTTGACGAAAATGAATCCAGAAGAATCCAAAGAAGGTCCAAAGCATACACCATCATCAATGGCGAGGTGTACAAGAGAAGTGTTACCGGTGTCCTTCAAAGATGTGTGGAACCGGAAGAAGGAAAAGAAATGCTTGTGGAGATCCACCAAGGGGAATGTGGGCACCACGCTTCATCAAGGGCATTGGTAGCAAAAGTATTCCGGCATGGGTTCTATTGGCCCACGGCTTTGGAAAATGCAGAGGATCTGGTATGAAAATGCAATGGGTGCCAGAGGTACGCCAAGCAAAATCATACCCCAGCATCCGGTTTAAAAACCATACCGCTAACTTGGCCATTTGCTGTTTGGTGCCTTGACATGGTTGGCCCATTCAAAACTGCAAGAAGCAGCATGACCCACATCTTGGTTATGGTGGATAAATTCACCAAATGGCTAGAAGTAAAACCTATTGCAAAATGCGATGGGCGCACAACGGTGAAATTCTTAAAGGATGTCATTCTGCGGTACGGGTACCCACATAGTATCATAACTGACAATGGCACAAACTTTGCCCAGGGTGAGTGATACATCTCCGACGTATCGATAATTTCTTATGTTCCATGCCACATTATTGATGATATCTACATGTTTTATGCACACTTTTATGTCATATTCGTGCATTTTCTGGAACTAACCTATTAACAAGATGCCGGTGCGCTGTCGTCGTTGTTTTTGGTTTCAAATCCTAGTAAGGAAGTATTCTCAATTGGACGAAATCAACGCCTTGGTCCTATTTTGCCACTAAGCTCCGTAAGACCGAAGAGTCAACGAGTGGGGCCACGAGGTGGCTGAGGAGGGTAGGCGGCGCGGCCCCACCCTTGGCCGCGCCGACCTGCCTCCGGGCCCTCGTGACGCCCCCGACCTACCCTTCCGCCCACAAATAGCCTTCGTCGCGAAACCCCCGTACCGAGAGCCACGATACGAAAACCTTCAGACGCCGCCGCCGCTCAATCCCATCTCTCGGGATTCAGAGATCGCCCAAGACTTCGCCGAGAGGGAATCATCTCCTGAGGACTCTACGCCGCCATGGTCGCCTCTCGGAGTGATGAGTGAGTAGTCTACCCTGGACTATGGGTCCATAGCGTAGCTAGATGGTTGTCTTCTCCTCATTGTGCTTAATTGTCGGGTCTTGTGAGCTGCCGAACATGATCAAGATCATCTATCTGTAATTCTATATGTTGTGTTTGTTGGGCCGATGAATAGAGAATACCATGTTATGTTGATTATCAATTTATATCTATGTGTTGTTTATGATCTTGCATGCTCTCCATTATTAGTAGAGGCTCTGGCCAAGTTTTTGCTAGTAACTCCAAGAGGGGGTATTTATGCTCGATAGTGGGTTCATGTCTCCATTGGAAGTGACAGAAATCTCTAAGATTATGGATGTGCTGTTGCCACTAGGGGTAAAACATTGATGCTATGTCGAGGATGTAGTTATTGATTACATTACGTGCAATACTTAATGCAATTGTCTGTTGCTTGCAACTTAATACTCGAAGGGGTTCGGATGATAACCTGAAGGTGGACTTTTTAGGCATAGATGCATGCTGGATAGCGGTCTATGTACTTTGTCGTAATGCCCAATTAAATCTCACTATACTCATCGTAATATGTATGTGCATGGTCATGCCCTTTATTTGTCAATTGCTCAACTGTAATTTGTTCACCCAACATGTCGTTTATCTTATGGGAGAGACACCTCTAGTGAACTGTGGACCCCGGTCCACCTCTATACTGAAATACAATCTACTTCAATACTTGTTCTACTGTTTTCTCGTAAACAATCATCATCCACACTATACATCTAATCCTTTGTTACAGCAAGCCAGTGAGATTGACAACCTCACTGTTTCGTTGGGGCAAAGTACTTGGTTTGTGTTGTGCAGGTTCCACGTTGGCACCGGAATCCCTGGTGTTGCGCCGCACTACATCTCGCCGCCATCAACCTTCAATGTGCTTCTTGACTCCTACTAGTTCGATAAACCTTGGTTTCTAACTGAGGGAAACTTACTGCTGTACGCATCACACCTTCCACTTGGGGTTCCCAACGGTCGCGTGCTGTACGCGTGTCAAGCTAAATTTCTGGCGCCGTTGCCGGGAGATCAAGACACGCTGCAAGGGGAGTCTCCACATCCCAATCTCTTTACTTTGTTTTTGTCTTGCTTAGTTTTATTTACTACTTTGTTTGCTGCACTAAATCAAAATACAAAAAATTAGTTGCTAGTTTTACTTTATTTACTATCTTGTTTGCTATATCAAAAACACAAAAAAATTAGTTACTTGCATTTACTTTATCTAGTTTGTTTTATTTACTACTGCTAAAATGGGTACTCCTGAAAATACTAAGTTGTGTGACTTCACAACCACAAATAATAATGATTTCTTATGCACACCTATTGCTCCACCTGCTACTACAGCAGAATTCTTTGAAATTAAACCTGCTTTACTAAATCTTGTTATGCGAGAGCAATTTTCTGGTGTTAGTTCTGATGATGCTGCTGCCCATCTCAATAATTTTGTTGAACTTTGTGAAATGCAAAAGTATAAAGATGTAGATGGTGACATTATAAAATTAAAATTGTTCCCTTTCTTATTAAGAGGAAGAGCTAAAGATTGGTTGCTATCTCTACCTAAGAATAGTATTGATTCATGGACTAAATGCAAGGATGCTTTTTATTGGTAGATATTATCCCCCCGCTAAAATTATATCTTTGAGAGGAGAGCATAATGAATTTTAAACAATTGGATACTGAGCATGTTGCACAAGCATGGGAAAGAATGAAATCTTTGGTTAAAAATTGCCCAACCCATGGACCGACTACTTGGATGATCATCCAAACCTTTATGCAGACTAAATTTTTCTTCTCATGAACCTATTGGATTCAGCTGCTGGAGGTACCTTTATGTCCATCACTCTTGTGCGAGGCGACAAAGCTTCTTGATAATATGATGATCAACTACTCTGAATGGCACACGGAAAGAGCTCCACAAGGTAAGAAGGTAAATTCTCGAAGAAACCTCTTCCTTGAGTGATAAGATTGATGCTATTATGTCTATGCTTGTGAATGATAGGACTAATGTTGATCCTAATAATGTTCCGTTAGCTTCATTGGTTGCTCAAGAAGAACATGTTGATGTAAACTTCATTAAAAATAATAATTTCAACAACAATGCTTATCGGAACAATTCTAGTAACAACTATAGGCCATATCCTTATAATAATGGCAACGGCTATGGTAATTCTTATGGGAATTCTTACAACAATAATAGGAATTCACCCCTGGACTTGAAGCCATGCTTAAAGAATTTATTAGTACACAAACTGCTTTTAACAAATCTGTTGAAGAAAAGCTTGGGAAAATTGATATACTTGCTTCTAAAGTCGATAGTCTTGCCGCTGATGTTGATCTTTTGAAATCGAAAGTTATGCCTAATGAAAATCATCATAATAAAATTACTACTACAGCAAATTCCATCCAAGTTAGAATTAATGAGAATATAAGATTGATGGCCGAATTGCGTGCTAGGTGGGAAAGAGAAGAAAATGAAAAAGAAGATAATATAGCTAAAGTTTGGACTATTACCACCACTAGTAATGTTAATTCTACACAAGTTGCTGCACCTCCTACTATTACTAATAAAAGAATTGGTGTTAGCAATGTTTCCACTTCCAATGCAAAGCGAGAAAATGCTCGAAACTCGCTAAAACTGCTGAAACTGCCTGTGATAAAACTGCTGAAATTTTTTCCAACATTGGGGATGATGATCCCATTGCTTTAGATTATAATGGTTTGAATTTTGATGATTGCCACATCTCTGAAGTTATAAAGTTCTTACAAAAACTTGCTAAGAGTCCTAATGCTAGTGCTATAAATTTGGCTTTCACGAAACATATTACAAATGCTCTCATAAAAGCTAGAGAAGAGAAACTAGAGCGTGAAGCTTCTATTCCTAGGAAGCTAGAGGATGGTTGGGAGCCCATCATTAAGATGAAGGTCAATGACTTTGATTGTAATGCTTTATGTGATATTGGTGCAAGTATTTCTGTTATGCCTAAGAAAATTTATAATATGCTTGACTTGCCACCGCTGAAAAATTGTTATTTGGATGTTAATCTTGCTGATCATTCTACAAAGAAATCTTTGGGGAAAGTTGATAATGTTCGCATTACCGTTAACAATAACCTTGTACCCGTTGATTTTGTTGTCTTGGATATTGAATGCAATGCATCTTGTCCCATTATATTGGGAAGACCTTTTCTTCGAACTGTTGGTGCTATTATTGATATGAAGGAAGGTAATATTAAATATCAATTTCCTCTCAAGAAAGGTATGGAACACTTCCTAGAAAGAGAATGAAGTTACCTTTTGATTCTATTATTAGAACAAATTATGATGTTGACACTTCGTCTCTTGATAATACTTGATATACACTTTCTGCGCCTAGCTGAAAGGCGTTAAAGAAAAGCGCTTTATGGGAGACAACCCATGTTTTTACTACAGTATTTTGTTTTATATTTGTGTCTTGGAAGTTTTTTACTACTGTATCAACCTCTCCTTATCTTAGTTTAGTGTTTTATTGTGCCAAGTAAAGTCGTTGATAGTAAGGTTCATACTAGATTTGGATTACTGCGCAGAAAAACAGATTTCTTTGCTGTCACGAATCTGGGCAAAATTTCTGTAGGTAACTCAGAAAATTATGCCAATTTACGTGAGTGATCCCCAGATATGTACGCAACTTTCATTCAATTTGAGCATTTTCATTTGAGCAAGTCTGGTGCCTCAATAAAATTCGTCATTACGAACTGTTCTGTTTTGACAGATTCAGCCTTTTATTTCGCATTGCCTGTTTTGATATGCTTGATGGATATTTCGATTCCATTGACTTTCAGTAGCTTTGTTCAATGTCCAGAAGTGTTAAGAATGATTATGTCACCTCTGAACATGTATATTTTGATTGTGCACTAACCCTCTAATGAGTTGTTTTGAGTTTGGTGTGGAGGAAGTTTTCAAGGATCAAGAGAGGGAGATGATACAACATGATCAAGGAGAGTAAAAGCTCTAAGCTTGGGGATGCCCCAGTGGTTCACCCTGCATATATCAAGAAGACTAAGCTTTAAGCTTGGGGATGCCCAAGGCATCCCCTTCTTCATCGACAACATTATCAGGTTCCTCCCCTGAAACTATATTTTTATTCACACATCTTATGTGCTTTGCTTGGAGCGTCGGTTTGTTTTTTTTGTTTTGTTTGAATAAAATGGATCCTAGCATTCTTTGTGTGGGAGAGAGACACGCTCCGCTGTTGCATATGGACAAGTATGTCCTTAGTCTCTACTCATAATATTCATGGCGAAGTTTCTTGTTCGTTAAATTGTTATATGGTTGGAATTGGAAAATGATACATGTAGTAATTGCTATAATGTCTTGGATAATGTGATACTTGGCAATTGTTGTGCTCATGTTTAAGCTCTTGCATCATATGTTTTGCACTTATTAATGAAGAAATACATAGAGCATGCTAAAATTTGGTTTGCATATTTGGTCTCTCTAAAGTCTAGATAATTTCTAGTATTGAGTTTGAACAACAAGGAAGACGGTGTAGAGTCTTATAATGTTTACACTATGTCTTTTATGTGAGTTTTGCTGCACCGCTTCATCCTTGTGTTTGTTTCAAATAACCTTGCTAGCCTAAACCTTGTATCGAGAGGGAATACTTCTCATGCATCCAAAATACTTGAGCCAACCACTATGCCATTTGTGTCCACCATACCTACCTACTACATGGTATTTCTCCGCCATTCCAAAGTAAATTGCTTGAGTGCTACCTTTAAATTTCTATCCTCTACCTTTACAATATATAGCTCATGGGACAAATAGCTTAAAAACTATTGTGGTATTGAATATGTACTTATGCACTTTATCTCTTATTAAGTTGCTTGTTGTGCGATAACCATGTTCCTGGGGACGCCATCAACTACTCTTTTGTTGAATATCATGTGAGTTGCTATGCATGTTCGTCTTGTCTGAAGTAAGGGAGATTTACCACCTTATGGTTAGAGCATGCATGTTGTTAGAGAAGAACATTGGGCCGCTAACTAAAGCCATGATCCATGGTGGAAGTTTCAGTTTTGGGACATATATCGTCAATCTCATATGAGAAAATTAATTGTTGCTACATGCTTATGCATAAAAGAGGAGTCCATTATCTGTTGTCTATGTTGTCCCGGTATGGATGTCTAAGTTGAGAATAATCAATAGCGAGAAATCCAATGCGAGCTTTCTCCCTTAGACCTTTGTACAGGCGGCATAGAGGTACCCCTTGTGACACTTGGTTAAAACATGTGCATTGCGATAATCCCGGTAATCCGAGCTAATTAGGACAAGGTGCGGGCACTATTAGTATACTATGCATGAGGCTTGCAACTTGTAAGATATAATTTACATAACACATATGCTTTATTACTACCGTTGACAAAATTGTTTCTTGTTTTCAAAACCAAAGCTCTAGCACAAATATAGCAATCGATGCTTTCCTCTTTGAAGGACCTTTCTTTTACTTTTATGTTGAGTCAGTTCACCTATCTCTCTCCACCTCAAGAAGCAAACACTTGTGTGAACTGTGCATTGATTCCTACATACTTGCATATTGCACTTGTTATATTACTTTACATTGACAATATCCATGAGATATACATGTTATAAGTTGAAAGCAAACGCCTGAAACTTAATCTTCCTTTGTGTTGCTTCAATGCCTTTACTTTGAATTATTGCTTTATGAGTTAACTCTTATGCAAGACTTATTGATACTTGTCTTGAAGTACTATTCATGAAAAGTCTTTGCTATATGATTCATTTGTTTACTCATGTCATTTACATTGTTTTGATCGCTGCATTCATTACATATGCTTACAATAGTATGATCAAGGTTATGATGGCATGTCACTCCAGAAATTATCTTTGTTATCGTTTACCTGCTCGGGACGAGCAGCAACTAAGCTTGGGGATGCTGATACGTCTCCGACGTATCGATAATTTCTTATGTTCCATGCCACATTATTGATGATATCTACATGTTTTATGCACACTTTATGTCATATTCGTGCATTTTCTCGAACTAACCTATTAACAAGATGCCTAAGTGCCAGTTGCCTGCTTTTTGGTTTCAGAAATCCTAGTAAGGAAATATTCTCTAATTGGACGAAATCAACGCCTAGGGTCCTATTTTGCCAATGGCTTCCAGAAGACCGAAGAGTCAACGAAGTGGGGCCACGAGGTGGCCAGGAGGGTAGGCGGCGCGGCCCCACCCCTTGGCCGCGCCGACCGTCTCCCCGGGCCCTCGTGACGCCCCCGACCTACCCTTCCGCCTACAAATAGCCTTCGTCGCGAAACCCCAAGACCGAGAGCCACGACACGGAAAACCTTCCAGCCGCCGCCGCCGCCAATCCCATCTCGGGGATTCAGGAGATCGCTCTCCGGCACCCCGCTGAGAGGGGAATCATTCTGAGGACTCTACGCGCCATGGTCGCCTCCTGAGTGATGAGTGAGTAGTCTACCCTGACTATGGGTCCATAGCAGTAGCTAGATGGTTGTCTTCTCCTCATTGTGCTTAATTGTCGGGTCTTGTGAGCTGTCGAACATGATCAAGATCATCTATCTGTAATTCTATATGTTGTGTTTGTTGGGATCCAATGAATAGAGAATACCATGTTATGTTGATTATCAATTTATATCTATGTGTTGTTTATGATCTTGCATGCTCTCCGTTATTAGTAGAGGCTCGGCCAAGTTTTTGCTAGTAACTCCAAGAGGGGGTATTTATGCTCGATAGTGGGTTCATGTCTCCGTGAATCTGGGGGAGTGACAGAAACCTCTAAGGTTATGGATGTGCTGTTGCCACTAGGGGTAAAACATTGATGCTATGTCCGAGGATGTAGTTATTGATTACATTACGCGCAATACTTAATGCAATTGTCTGTTGTTAGCAACTTAATACCGGAGGGGGTTCGGATGAAACCTGAAGGTGGACTTTTTAGGCATAGATGCATGCGGATAGCGGTCTATGTACTTTGTCGAATGCCCAATTAAATCTCACTATACTCATCGTAATATGTATGTGCATGGTCATGCCCTCTTTATTTGTCAATTGCTCAACTGTAATTTGTTCACCCAACATGTTGTTTATCTTATGGGAGAGACACCTCTAGTGAACCGTGGACCCCGGTCCAATTCTCTATACTGAAATACAATCTACTGCAATACTTGTTCTACTGTTTTCTGCAAACAATCATCATCCACACTATACATCTAATCCTTTGTTACAGCAGCCGGTGAGATTGACAACCTACTGTTTCGTTGGGGCAAAGTACTTGGTTGTGTTGTGCAGGTTCCACGTTGGCGCCGGAATCCCTGGTGTTGCGCCGCACTACATCTCGCCGCCATCAACCTTCAACGTGTTTGACTCCTACCGGTTCGATAAACCTTGGTTTCTAACTGAGGGAAACTTGCGCCGTACGCATCACACCTTCCACTTGGGTTCAAACGGTCGCGTTGCCGCGTGTCGTTGAGTTCAAGCGATTCTGTGAGGATAACAATATCCGGTTGGATTTGTGCTCAGTGGCACACCCGCAAGGCAATGGCCAAGTGGAAAGAACAAATGCGCTGGTGCTTTCCGGTATAAAACCAAGGCTCATTGAACCACTCGAAAAGACACCGGGTGTTGGCTTGATGAACTACCATCAGTGTTGTGGAGCATAAGAACGACTCCGAACCGGTCCACCGGATACACTCCATTTTTCATGGTTTACGGAGCAGAAGCGGTCATACCAACCGACATTCTCCATGACTCACCAAGGGTGCAACTCTATACCGAACAAGAGGTAAAAGAGGCCCGAGAAAACGATGTGGACTTGCTAGAAGAAGCAAGAGAATTGGCATTGGCAAGAACAGCCATTTACCAGCAAAACCTCAGACGCTATCACAGCCGGAAGGTTAACCCGAGAGTATTCCGGGAAGGAGATCTGGTGCTACGCCTAGTGCAGCGCACTGAAGGCCGGCATAAGCTATCACCCCCATGGGAGGGACCTTTCATTGTGAGCAAAGCTCTCCACAATGATGCCTATTACCTGATTGATGCACAGGAATGGAAAGAGGGCAAGGCGGACAGATCCGGAGATGAAACCAAGCGTTTGTGGAACGTAGCTCTATTGCGTCCTTTCTACTCATGAAGTTGTGGTGTAAGAAGTTCCTTTTTGTACCTTATTTTCTATGAATAAAAGATGTTGGAACCTCGAATGAATCTCTGGGACTGCCCCTACCTAAATTGCATGCAATATGTTTATTTTTTTCAGTTTACCGGTTGCTTGTTGAACATTTTTTCTTTCCGGTTTAGTAGCGTGCTAAGACCTACCGGAGTCTTCGACTCTGCTGCTATCCGCAACCCGACTTCATGGCAAGCAAGATAAACCGGTAGGGATTAAGCACGTGAACTGCGAAAAGAGAGAGTGGGAACGAACAATCCGGAAAATTTAACTAACCCCGGTTAAACAGGTTTTTTGTAAAAATTTCGAGTTGTTTCTAAGTTCAAGAAAGTGCTTGCTTGGTAAAAGAACTTTGTGCCTCATACGCCAAAACACCCAAAAGAGGTAGGCAGAGCCAAAGTAAAAGAGCCAAGTGTGCATCGGATTGGATGCAAAACATTCCGCAATCTTATGCAGATCAAGCAAACGATAAGCAAGGTGTTAAAGCGATAGACAAACACAACTTAATAACCTACCGGTAAAACACACCGGCAGGCAACATGGTAGCATAGCCAAAAGAGCAGCTAAGTGTTATATTACATCATAAATTCTCGCATACCGGGGTCGAATTAATGAAAATTGTTTTGAGTCAAACAGGACACAATCAAACAGGATAAGCATGTTCAAGCAACAGGAGCTTCGGGAGGAACGTTACTGGCATCAGGGCCTTCCGGAGGTGCATCTTCTCCGGCATCCTCATCCTCATCTTCTTCTTCTTTCGAAGTCACCGAGATAACTGACGCAGTGGAGGAGGAGAATGAAGGTGCGGATCGCCATATTCAGCTATCCGGTAGGCGCGATCCTTCCGCTTGGCGGAGGCCGGATCTGTCGGAGGAGCATCTTGGCGCGCGGCGACGAAGGCGTCCAGTGTCCAAGTCCTCATACCAAGAACAAAGGTGCGTAACGCTCTCGGCCCTAAGACGTGGCCGGGCCGACCACCGCCACTCCCGATCCTCCGGCCGGCACCTTAGCGGTCGGAGGTGAGCGACAAGTTACCGGCACCTCCTCCTCAGGCCAAAGCACCAAGAGCTGGATCGCCACCTCGGGATGTCGGCAAGGTTCCGGTCCACCGCGCGCATGTGGGAGACCCGGCAGAGCGCGACTCAGTGGTCATAAGGGTCCCGTGGCGCATCCAGATTCTTATACGCTTGCGCGATCCGGCGCTCTCTTACCTTCTTCACCGCATACGCCGTGAGTCCGGAAAGAGCCCCGCAAGACAAAGGAAAAAGATAAGGACATGCTACCGTAAGAGTTATTAAGCTTATGCTGGAAAAGAAATAAGAAAACTTACGAAGGGCGAGCGCGCTTGGCTTGCATGACCAATAGGTCATACTCCTTCCGCTTCCGCCTAGGAGGGCAGCCCGGCCTTCTTGCTCCGCGCTTGCCTCCCTCCTCGATCTCCCGCACAGACGGCAAAGGGAGTTGACAGAGTCATCCAGGGCCTCCTTTAGCCGCGCCTCACCCGCAGCCTCTTGGCGTCCCCGCCTCGGCCATGCCGGAGCCCACTTGCATGAGCTCTGGTCTTCGCCTCTCTAATGGTAGTCATGTCCAACGCCTTATGATGCTCCCGGATGAGCTGCTCCTTCTCATCTAGAGTACGGAAAGAAATGTTAACGGTTGTAATGGGCACAACGTAGAAAACGAGTTAACCGGAAAAGAAGCAATACCTTGGAGGGTGCTGAGCTGGCCTTGAGGGCCTCAATGGAGGCTTCCCGGAATGGCTGTTATGCGAAAAATTTGTAAGAAACAAAGAGAAAACCAACCTGAAAAGAAGCCTGAGGAAAAAGAGCTTACCTGGCAGTTGGTCAGTCTCTTTAAAGGTCCTTGCTCCCACATAAGCTCCTCAAAGAGGCTCTTCCGGGCATCCGCGTGCTCTATTCAAGTAAAAATGGTTATGAGAAGTAGCTGGTTTCTTTTGGTTAGATGTTTTCGCGCTAAGAGCCACGCTCTCAACACGAAACTCGGGACCGAGGAGATATACATAATCCGGAAAGAGAGAACCGGCAAGAATTGAAGAAGTTGCAAAGTTTGGTGCAACTTACCACAACGTTGTTGGTGGCATCGTCACGCGTTGTCGAGCTCCTTCACCGCGTCGCAGCTCGGATAAAGTGTTTCTGGGCACCGGGCCGGCGGGGTCGCGCCTGAAGCGGTCCTTCCCCTGCCGCGTGTGACGCGGACACATCTGCTTGGTTCCACTTTTCGCATATGAAAGCAGATGGCCCAGCTCGCGCCTTCGCGCTCACCTGTTATCCGCCAAGCAGCCTGGTGGTCATCTCACCGCTGCGATAGGGCCAGCCGACGTGGAGCGTCGCCGTGGAGCTGCAAAGAGTTGCCGAAGCCGTCGCCTTCCCCTGAAAGGTTCCGCTGGAGAAGCTTGAGGCTCTCTAGCGGCTGCGCTGGCCGCAGCAGGCCCTTGGCCAGCAAATGGCGCGGCTCTACGCTCGAAGGTCCTTGGCTTGGCGGTGGCGTTGGCATGGCCCCGGTTACTCAAAGAGCTCCTGGAGGCGCGGACGAAGTCCCGCGCGCAGCGAAGGCCAGGAGCATACTGGCCCGGTGTGGAACTTGCCGGCGCGGAAGAGTCCGGCTCGGACTTGGAGGGGGAAGACTCTGTGGTCTTCTTCTTCTTTTAGGGACGGGAGGAACCAGAGGTTCCGCCCTCCCGGCATCTGCAGTCGGCGCGATGTTGCCGGCGCTGTCTTGTGTCTCAGGAGGGGAGACATGCCTCCTCCGCGCGGTGATCTGGAGGTGTAGGGGCCGCGCGCCCCGAACTTGGAGTGCCTCCCGCAGGGGAGGCAGAGGTGGTGCCGGTACCAGATGGAGCCGGGCTTGAGTGAAAAGGAGATGAGGTCCTGGCAGATCCCCAGAGCCCTCAGGCCTGGAGCCGAGCTTGAGCGCAGGGCTGAACAAGAGAAAGAGAAAGGTTGGAAAAAGCAACCGGAAGAAAGTTTGTAAAACAAAAGCACGAAGAGAAACGAAGACTTACCCGGAAGCGACGACATCTATTTGCCTTGTGGCGCTTCTTGCTACCGCTTCCCCGATAACTTCGGTCCGGAAGCGCTTGGCATGGAGGGCCTGGCTTGAACCGGCTTCGCTTGCCGGCCTTGTGCTTCTTTTGCCCCGGGAGGTCCGCTTCTCCATATACTCGGCCAACTCGGCCTCGCAGAGGAGCAACGTGCTCATGAACCTGTGGGTGGGTGCTAGCTGAGGTAGCATCTACAGCATAAACAATAAAGCATGAGAAACCGGAAGAGAAAACTACCAAGGATAACCACCTCATCGTCGAACAAGCTTCATGAGAAGTTACCGGGACGCGGGGTGGGTGCGGCCCATCTTGAGGTCGGTCCAGATAAGGATCGGGGTCCTTGCTTAATCCCAAGTATAGGGGACGCATAGTCTTCGAGGGAACTAAAACCCAAATTTATTGATTCGACACAAGGGGAGGTAAAGAATACTTATAAGCCTTAACAACGAGTTGTCAATTCAGCTGCACCCGAAAAGCACTAGCAAATAAGTGATGTGAAAGTGTTAAAGAGAATATGAGAGCAGGTAGCAGTAACAAGAGCGTAATAGCAATATGAGAGCAATGGCACCAAAAAATAGTTGATACTACTTCCAATGACATATAGAACGAGTATATAATGATACGGGGTCCACCGCGATCTACACTAGTGGTAACTCTCCAATAAGAAGTGACAAGTGTTGGGTGAACAAATTACAGTTGGGCAATTGACAGGATTGATAAAGCATAAGAAAGAACATCAATTCATTAATCATGTAGGCATGTTTTCCATATATAGTCGTACGTGCTCGCAATGAGAAACTTGCACAACATCTTTTGTCCTACCAGGTGGCAGCCGGGCCTCAAGGGAATCTACTGGATATTAAGGTACTCCTTTTAATAGAGTACCGGAGCAAAGCATTAACACTCCGTGAAAACATGTGTCCCTCACATCACCGCCATCCCCTCCGGTTGTCCCGATTCTTGTCACTTCGGGGCCATTGGTTCCGGACAGCGACATGTGCATACAACTTGTAGATACAATCTAAGCAATAATTATAGAGCTTAAATCTAAGATCATGCCACTCGGCCCTAGTGACAAGCATTAAGCATAACAAGATTGCAGCAACAATAACTTCACAAACTTTATAGATAGACTAATCATAATGTATCATCCATCGGATCCCAACAAACACAACACCGATTACATCAGATGAATCTCAATCATGTAAGGCAGCTCATGAGATCATTGTATTGAAGTACATGGAGGAGAGAATACCAACTAGCTCAGCTAGAACCCATAGTCCATGGGGGAACTACTCACGGAGCATGATGGAGGCGATGGCGTTGATGGAGATGGCTTCCGGGGCACTTCCCCGTCCCGGCAGGGTGCCGGAACGAGACTTCGTCCCCCGAATTGGAGTTTCGCGATGGATGGCGGCACCCCTGGAGTCTTTCTCGAGTTTCACAATTGGTAGCGTTTTTAGGTCGAAAGGGGTTATAAGGCGAAGAGGCGGCGCATGAGGGTCGACAGGGTGGCCTCCATGGGGGCGCGGCCGGGCTGGCCCGCGCGGCCCACCCTCCGGTGGCCCCCCGGCTCTCCTCCGACTCTTTCGGTGTTCGGATGCTTCCGGGAAAAATAGGATGTTTGGCGTTGATTTCGTCCAATTCCGAGAATATTGCCCGAACAGCCTTTCTGGAACCAAAAACAGCAGAAAACAGGAACTGGCACTGTGACATCTTGTTAATAGGTTAGTTCCGGAAAACGCATAAAATCATTATAAAGTGCAAGCAAAACATGTAAGTATTGTCATAAAACAAGCATGGAACATCGTAAATTATGGATACGTTGGAGACGTATCGCATCCCCGTTTAGTTCTCGTCGTCCAGCAAACGATAAAAAGAATAATTTCAAGACTATAGTTGCTAACAAATAGATAACATATAGCAAAACTTTTCATGAAGAGTACTTTCAAGACAAGCATCAAAAGTCTTGCACAAGAGTGAACTCATAAAGCAATAAATTCAAAGTAAAGGTATCGAAGCAACACAAAGGAAGATATAAGTTTCAGCAGTTGCTTTCAACTTTTAACATGTATATCTCATGGATATTGTCAACACAAAGTAATATGATGAATGCAAATAAGCAAGTATGTAAGAATCAATGCACAGCTGACACAAGTGTTTGCTTCTAAGATGGAAGGAAGTAGGTAAACTGACTCAACATAAAGTAAAAGAAAGGTCCTTCAAAGAGGAAAGCATCGATTGCTATATTTGTGCTAGAGCTTTGGTTTTGAAAACATAAAGAGAGCATAAAAGTAAAGTTTTGAGAGGTGTTTGTTGTTGTCAACGAATGGTAGTGGGCACTCTAACCCCCTTGCCAGACAAACCTTCAAAGAGCGGCTCCCATTTTATTTTATTTTTGTGTGGCACTCCTTCCAACCTTTCTTTCACAAACCATGGCTAACCGAATCCTCGGTGCCTGCCAACAATCTCATACCATGAAGGAGTGCCTTTTATTTTAGTTTTTAATGACACTCCTCCCAACCTTGCTTACACAAGCCATGGCTAACCGAATCCTTCGGGTGCCGTCCAACAATCACATACCATGGAGGAGTGTCTATTTTGTTAATTAATTTGGGACTGGGAATCCCATTGCCAGCTCTAATTATTGGATAAGCGGATGAAGCCACTAGTCCATTGGTGAAAGTTGCCCAAAAAGATTGAAAGATAAACACCACATACTTCCTCATGAGCTATAAAACATTGACACAAATTGAGAAGCATTTTGAATTGTTTAAAGGTAGCACTCAAGCAATTTACTTTGGAATGGCGGAGAAATACCATGTAGTAGGTAGGTATGGTGGACACAAATGGCATAGTGGTTGGCTCAAGGATTTTGGATGCCTGAGAAGTATTCCCTCTCGATACAAGGTTTAGGCTAGCAAGGCTATTTGAAGCAAACACAAGTATGAACCGGACAGCAAAACTTACATAAGAACATATTGCAAGCATTATAATACTCTACACTGTGTTCCTTGTTGCTCAAACACTTTTACCAGGAAAATATCTAGACCTTAAGAGAGACCAATCATGCAAACCAATTTTAACAAGCTCTACGGTAGTTCTCCACTAATAGGTTTAAACTACATGAAAAAAACTTAATCATGATCTACTTGAGAGCTCAAAACAATTGCCAAGTGTCAAATTATCCCGACATTATGAGGCATTTTTCCAACCAAATAAGTATTGTAGCTTCCAACTTTTATCATTGAACATTAAAAGTAACGAAGAACAAGTGTTCATATGAAAAAGCGGAGCGTGTCTCTCCTACACAAGGATTGCTAGGATCCACTTTATTCAAACAAAACAAAAATAAAAAGCACACAGACGCTCCAAGTAAAGCACATATGATGTGACCGAATAAAAATATAGTTTCAATAGAAGTGACCTGATAAGTTGATGAAGAAGGGATGCCTTGGGCATCCCCAAGCTTAGACGCTTGGGTATCCTTGAAATATGCAGGGATGAACCACGGGGCATCCCCAGACTTTTCACTTTTCTTGATCATATATCATCCTCCTCTCTTGACCCTTGAAAACTTCCTTCACACCAAACTTCTCAAAACTTCATTAGAGGGGTTAGTACTCAAAAAAAATTGAATCCACCTTGGTCCTGTAGTGACACATTGCAAGAACTCAATAAAATATTAGCTACAGCTCTCCACGTGTAGAAAGCCTTGCTTAAAGTCCACAAGAGACAATGCAAAAAACAGAGACATAATCTGCCAAAACAGAACAGCCAGTAAAGACGAATTTTAATAAATACTTCCGTTGCTCAAATCAGAAAACTCAAAACTAATGAAAGTTGCGTACATATCTGAGGAACACGCACGTAAATTGGCATATTTTTCTGAGTTACTTACAGAGAAAACAGCCCAGATTCGTGACAGATAGAAATCTGTTTCTGCGCAGAAATCCAAATCTAGTATCAACCTTCGATTAGAGGCTTCACTTGGCACAACAAAACACAAAACTAAGATAAGGAGAGGTTGCTACAGTAGTAAACAACTTCCAAGACACAAATATAAAACAAAGTAGTAGCAAAATAGCACATGGGTTATCTCCCAAGAAGTTCTTTCTTTATAGCCATTAAGATGGGCTCAGCAGTTTTAATGATGCACTTGCAAGAAATAGTATTTGAAGCAAAAGAGGGCATCAAGAGGCAAATTCAAAGCACATTTAAGTCTAACCCACTTCCTATGCATAAGAATCTTGTACACAAATAAATTCATGAAGAACAAAGTGACAAGCATGGGAAGATAAAACAGGAGTAACTTCAACAATTTCAGCATATAGAGAGGTATTGTAAATGAAAATTTCTACAACCATATTTCCCTCTCTCATAATTTTAGTAGCTTCATGAACAAACTCAACAATATAACTATCACATGCAGCATACTTTTCATGATCCACAAACATATAATTTTTATCAAGCTCAAAAATAGTGGAATTAAAACTTTCAAACTCACTTTTATCAATAATATAACAAGGTGATCGATCAATCTCAAGAGATATGGGACACATAGATAAAGTCAAGAACTCTCCAATCCCATTTTCATTAGTAGTACAATTAATATTATCAAGTAACATAGGACCATCATCTAGAGATTTATCATAAACATTTGCTACGCAAAACTCTTTAGTACCATGCATTTCGACATCAGGCACAAACAAAGCATTATCATAAGATTTATCAAAGTAGCATGGATTATCATATATAACAGTAGCATAATTATTCTCACAAGTTTTACTATAGTACTATTTCAAGAGAATCCACAGGAACATAACATTCAACCTCTTTCGGTAAGCATGGAGGACAATCAAATAGTGTAAGAGATAAAGAGTTACTCTCATTAGAAGGTTGGCATGGGTAGCTAATCCATTCTTCCTCCTTTTGTTCGTTGTCTCCTCTTTCTTTTCATCCAATGAGCTTTCAAGTTCATCAATTTCTCCTCCGTTTCATCCAATGAGCTTTCGTGTTCATCAATTTCTTCTTCCACGGTTCCTGCAAATTGTGAGTGCATTCTTGTGCATTAATGAGTCTCTCTTTATAATCAATGATATAAGGATTATCACCGTAGCTTTCTATGCAAAATTAAGGATAGAAGAGACATAATCTTTAAGGTCCTTACAAACAACACAAGTTTCATAATTTTTAACCATGAAGGATTCTATCTCAGAGGCTCCCATAAATACGACAAATTGTTCTACCTCTTCAACCCATAATGAATATAGCAATTCCGATTATAGCTCTTAATTAAAAATTCCTCACTAAAGCCACATTGAAATTTAAGATGTTTAGTGTCCTGTTGAGAGCAACAGTTTATATCATGGCGTTAAGCAAGATTTTAGCAATTGTTTTCAATTTTTCTATCACAGCACTCATTACTTTACCAGTTCTTGATTCTCTATAATTATTATAACATTCTATAAGCTCCAAGTAGGTTGTTGGTTCTCCCATAACAGCAGTTTTTAATTTTTAGGTTTTTCAAATTTTTATGGATTTTCAGGTATATGAGAAAAATAAAACAAAACAGAAATAAACTAGACAAAAGTAAACTAAGCAAAGTAATACTAGACAGAAATAAACTAAGCACAAATAAACTAGGAAAAAGTAAACTAAGCAAAGCAAAACAAAATAAAACAGAGAGAGGTAGAGTGTACTCCCATGTGAACTTATGAGTAGAGCTATGTCTCCCCGGCAACGGCAGAAAATAGCCGATGACCCACAAGTATAGGGGATCGCATCAGTCTTCGAGGAAGTAAAACCCAAATTTATCGATTCGACACAAGGGGAGGTAAAGAATACTTATAAGCCTTAACAACTGAGTTGTCAATTCAGCTGCACCTGGAAAAGCACTAGCAACAGGGGTGATGTGAAAGTAGCAGTAATATGAGAGCAATAGTAATAGAACACACAATAGTAACAGCAATATGAGAGCAATGGCACCATAAAATAGTGATACTACTTCCAATGACATATAGAACGAGTATATAATGATGAGAGATGGACCGGGGTTCCCAGCGATCTACACTAGTGGTAACTCTCCAATAAGAAGTGACAAGTGTTGGGTACAAATTACATGGGCAATTGATGATTGATAAAGCATATAAGAAACATCAATTCATTAACATGTAGGCATGTTTTCCATATATAGTCGCACGTGCTCGCAATGAGAAATTGCACAACATCTTATCCCACTGCACCACAAGTAGGGCCTCAAGGGAATCTATCGGGATATTAAGGTACCCTTTAATAGAGTACCGAGCAAAGCATTAACACTCCGTGAAACATGTGTCCCTCATCACTTCATTCCCTCCGGTTGTCCCGATTTTTGTCACTTCTGCCTTTGGTTCCGACAAACACATGTGCATACAACTTGTAGATACAATCTAAGCAATAATTATAGAGCTTAAATCTAAGATCATGCCACTCGGGCCCTAGTGACAAGCATTAAGCATAACAAGATTGCAGCAACAATAACTTCACAAACTTTATAGATAGACTAATCATAATGTATCCTCCATCGGATCCCAACAAACACAACACCGATTACATCAGATGAATCTCAATCATGTAAGGCAGCTCATGAGATCATTGTATTGAAGTACATGGAGGAGAGAATACCAACTAGCTACTGCTAGAACCCATAGTCCATGGGGGAACTACTCACGGAGCATGATGGAGGCGATGGCATTGATGGAGATGGCTTTCGGGCACTTCCCCGCCAGAACAGAGACTTCTGTCCCCGAATTGGAGTTTCGCGGCGGCGGCGCCCGGAGTCTTTCTCGAGTTTCGTCAATTGGTATCGCATTTTTAGGTCGAAAGGGGTTATAGGCGAAGAGGCGGCAGAGGGTCGACAGGTGGCCTCCCCATGGGGGTGCGCCGGGGTTGGCCCGCGGCCCACCCTCCCGGTGGCCCCCGGCTCTCCTCCGACTCTTTCTGTTCGGATGCTTCCAGGCCAGATGTTTGGCGTTGATTTCGCCCAATTCCGAGAATATTGCCTTGAACAGCCTTTCTGAACCAAAAACAGCAGAAACAAATGGCACACATCTTGTTAATAGGTTAGTTCCGGAAAACGCATAAAATCATTATAAAGTGCAAGCAAAACATGTAAGTATTGTCATAAAACAAGCGGAACATCGTAAATTATGGATACGTTGAGACGTATCGACTCGTCAAGATCCTCTGCCTGGGTCGCTCTTTTCTCCGCTAATGCAGGAAAAAGCGCTCCTTGGCCCGGGTGTTTAATGAAATAGTTAGCCACAATGTAAAGTTAATGTGCAACAACTCGGATTACACAATCTCTTACTAGTTAGCTGAGGGTTGGTGGAGCTGAGAGGCAGGAAGCCCCACTCCCAGTCATCCGGCATGTCCGTTTGGCAGATTGCTTGGCCTTGAGGACAACGTCCTTCTTGCTGAGAGGCAGGCCGGTGATCTTGGTGGGATCACGAGGGTTACATCTCGCTATCTTATGCGCCCGGCACTGAGGAAGCACCAAGCGTGAGATGAAGGTGCGGACGATGTTGTCGTAGCAAATGTCCATATCCTTCTTCTCAGTCCATGAAGCGGATGGGGATCCGCTTGGTTTCCACATGGTTGGTCTTAGGATTAAAGGTCCGCTTGACCTCGTGGGCACCGCCGATTGGTGCTCACAGGTTGATGACATCATCCCCGCCGGTGTTCTTCACATAGAAGAAGGTCTCTTGCCATGCCCGGCATGACTCGAGACCGGAAAACTTAAAGAAGGCCTGGCGGGAGCCGATGATGCAAGACCCGCATTGAACGGGGGGTTTGGGCTTAGGAATCTCCTTGCTTGGAATCGAGAAAGGATCCAAAGGCTAAAGAAACGAGCAAAAGTCTCTCATGGGGGCGGAGGCCAATGTAGCCCTCCATGAAGGAGACATAGCAAGAAGATAAAAAATGCGTTAAGCCGGGAAGGTGATGAGGCCGGAGTCCATAGAAATCTAAGAACTCATGGAAGAAATCATGTGAAGGCCGGGTCGCGTCAAGTGAGCAAGAAACGACGAACTCACCCCGGGTTCTAGTGCACGTCTCGATCTCGCCGCGAAAGCCGGCAGGAGACGCCGCCGTATCCTTCGGGGAACGATAGAGCCAACTATCTCGTGTCAGACGCTCTTAACCTTTCCAGTTCCTGCGCGGTGACGCCGGAGAGATCTACCCCGAACCCTCGCCGGAGCGCCGGCTTCTTGGCCCCTTCCCAGATCGGAGTCCATCCTGGAAATTTCAGCAGAAAGGCTATCGGAAGAGTTGCTCTGGCGGCCGCCCGAAGAGGACCTTGAAGAATACCCCTCGCTAGACATGAGGGCAGAACGATGCTGATTCTACCGCAAAACAGTTTCCCAAGATCTACCCTTGCGCGAAGATCTACGAGTAAGAGGAAAAGCAATAAAAAGGGAAATAAATAATTCTCACCGGCCCAAGATCTAAAGAGCAAAAGAAGAAAGAGGCAAATGTGTATTGGGCCTAACCTGAGCAATGGGAGGCGCTGAGGAAGAAGATCGCCGGAGCACGGCGGGAGCGCCGGACGTCTGGGCGAGGGTCGGCGACGAAGAGGGGTGAAAGCCGCCGCAGAAAGCTCGGAGGCCGCGGCGGCGAAGAAGCACCGGCGGAATCTCCCGCGGCGAGGAGCTTCAGCGCAGCAAGAACAACGGCGCAAGTTCATCGGGAGCAGGGCTCTGACGGCGACCGGCGACGATGAGTGCGCAAGGGGCGCAGAGCTCAAAGCGCAGAGGAAGTAGGGGAATGCGGGGAAAGAGACGAAGTGGAACCGCACTCCCTCTTATAGGAGAAGGAGTTAGTGGGCTGGTAACCGTTGGCCACGACTGCTCAGTTCGTGGGCCGCTGTGTGGCGCGATGATACACGCGCTGTGCAACAGAGAGCCACGGGTAGCCGCACGATCCTAACGGCAGCGTGGATCCGGTGTGGCGCACGAATGAAAAAAGTATAGAAGCCGAAGGGAAGGACCGGCACAAAGGTTGGCCAGAAACAAAGGCGCATGTCTCCTATAGGCAATCGTGCTCCGAGAAATTCTCGACTTAACCGAGGAAGAGTTTAATGACAAAGACATCGAACATAAGACACGGAGTACTTTGCAAAGAAAAGCGTAAGATGTAAGTCCCGCAAAGATGCCGAAAAGATCAAAACTGAACACCGAAAGGATTAAACCGGTACCTTGAGATATAAGAACCTGGCATGGTCCGTCGGATAAAATCCACCGGACTATACCAGCTTCGGGGACTAATGTTGGGGGGACCCCATGCCAAAGGCATGCCAAACCGGATGCTTTGAGCCTCGAAGATACCGGCTTAATGTTTATTCAGAGTCTTCCCAGGTTGCTTTCACAGGAATGATACCGGTATCCCAAAGAGGGGTATACCGGAACCAGGAAGGAAAGACACCGGAGCGCCGGAAGAAGTGCAATCGTAGCACGTCGGCAAGATCAAACAAAGATTCTCTCCAGAGCTAGAGGACAAAGATGAGCTAAGCAAAGTAGCTTTAAACGGGCTCCAGCCTCAAAGAGGAAGGTGACGCTGTAAAAGCAACCTAGAGGACGCCAGCCTCCCCGACAAAGAAGACACCGGCGCTACCTATGATTAAAGTTATTTTGTAAAGTAGTTTGTCTAGTCAAAGATGCCATTAGGGTTTATTAGGGTTCTTCCCCGTAAGCCACCCTCTCCCTATATAAGGAGAGGGGGCACTCTCATCACTTGGGAGAGGTTATGTTGCAGCTATGTTGCATGCGTAAAACTCGTAACCTCTGAGATCAATGAATAGAAGGATCTAGGAGCAGTAGTTCTTTCCTTGTGTCTTTCTTCTTCTACCTCTAGTTCTGAGGAAACCACCCGGAAGTTCATCCAATCTAATCCAAAACCCTCACCCGAATCCTCTAGCGTCCATCCGGCCCCAACTTAAGCCATCCCATGGCATCTGCTCGTTCACCACGACGACAGTTGGCGCCCACCGTGGGGCATGACGAACATGCATAGCAACTCACATGATATTCAACAAAGGTGTAATAGTTGATGGCGTCCCCATAAACATGGTTACCGCTCAACAAGCAACTTATAAGAAATAAGATACATAAGCTACATATTCTTTACCACAATAGTTTTTAAGCTACTTTCCCATGAGCTATATATTGCAAAGACAAGGAATGAAATTTTAAAGGTAGCACGCAAGCAATTTACTTGGAATGGAGAAAAATACCACATAGTAGGTGGATATGATGGTTGACACAAATGGCATAGGTTTTGGCTCAAGGTTTGGATGCACGAGAAGCATTCCCTCTCGGACAAGGTTTTGGCTAGCAAGGTTGTTTGAAGCAAACACAAGTATGAACCGAGACAGCAAAACTTACATAAGAACATATTGCAAGCATTATAAGACCTCTACACTGCCTTCCTTGTTGTTCAAACACTTTTACCAAATATCTAGACTTTAGAGAGACCAATCATGCAAACCAGTTTCAACAAGCTCTACGGTGCACTCTCCACTAATAGGTTCAACTACATGATGCAAGAGCTTTAAAATGATCTATTTGAGAGCTCAAAACAATTGCCAAGTATCAAATTATTCAAGATAATATACTCAATTACCACATGAAGCATTTTCTCAAGCCTAACCAAATAACAATGAACGAAGCAGTTTCAACCTTCGCCATGAACATTAAAAGTAAAGCTAAGAACACCAGTGTTCATATGAACAAGCGCGTCTCTCTCCCACACAAGGAATGCTAGGATCCGACTTTATTCAAACACAAACAAAAATAAAAACATATGACGCTCCAAGTAAAGCACATAAGATGTGACAGAATAAAAATATAGTTTCACTAGGAGGTTACTCTATAAGTTATCGATGAAGAAGGGATGTCTTGGGCATCCCCAAGCTTAGATGCTTGAGTCTTCTTGAAATATGCGGGGGATGAACCATGGGGGCATCCCCAAGCTTAGACTTTTCTACTCTTCTTGATCATATTATATCATCCTCCTCTGACCCTTGAAAACTTCCTCCACACCAAACTCAAAACAATCTCATTAGAGAGTTAGTGCATAATCAAAAATTCACATGTTCAGAGAGGACATAATCGTTCCTAACACTTCTGGACATTACCCAAAGCTACTAAAAGCTAATGGAGCAAAGAAACCACTCAACACGTAAAAGAGGCAATGTGAAATAAAAGGCAGAATCTGTCAAAATAATAGTACGTAAAGAAGAATTTTTTAGAGGCACTTAACATGCTCAGATGAAGAAGCTCAAATTGAATGAAAGTTGCGACATATCTAAGGATTACTCATGATTTTTCGCAGATTTTTCTCAGTTTCACAGAGAGATCTACCTCAAATTCGTGACAACTAGAAATCTGTTTCGCAGAAATTCAAATCTAGTATCAACCTTACTATCAAAGACTTTACTTGGCACAACAATGCAATAAAGTAAAGATAAGGACAGGTTGCTACAGTAGTAACAACTTACAAGACACAAATATAAAACAAAATTGCAGAAGTAAAATAATGGGTTGTCTCCCATAAGCGCTTTTCTTTAACGCCTTTTAGCTAGACGCAGAAAGTGTAAATCAAGTAACATCAAGAGATGAAGCATCAACATCATAATTTGTTCTAATAATAGAATCAAAAAGCAACTTCATTCTCTTTCTAGGGAAGTGTTCCATACCTTTCTTAAGAGGGAATTGATACTTAATATTCCCTTCCTTCATATCAATAATAGCACCAACAGTTCGAAGAAAGGGTCTTCCCAAAATAATAGGACAAGATGCATTGCATTCAATATCCAAGACAACAAAATCAACGGGGAAAAGGTTATTGTTAACCATAATGTTAACATTATCAATCCTCCCAAAGGTTTCTTTATAGAATTATCAACAAGATTAACATCCAAATAACAATATTTCAAAGGTGGCAAGTCAAGCATATCATAGAGTTTCTTAGGCATAACATAAATACTTGCACCAAGATCACATAAAGCATTACAATCAAAATCATTGACCTTCATTTTAATGATGGGCTCCCAACCATCTTCCAACTTCCTAGGAATAGAAGTTTCAAGTTTTAATTTCTCTTCTCTAGCTTTTATGAGAGCATTTGTAATATGTTTCGTAAAGGCCAAATTTATACACTAGCATTAGGACTTCTAGCAAGTTTTTGCAAGAACTTAATAACTTAAGAGATATGACAATTATCAAAATCTAAACCATTATGATCTAAAGCAATGGGATCATTGTCCCCAATATTTTGAAAAATTTCAGCACTTTTATCACAAATAGTTTCAGCAGTTTCAGGCAATTTTGTACGCTTTGTATTAGAAGTAGAAACATTGCCAACACCAATTATTTTACCATTTATAGTAGGAGGTTTAGCAACATGTGAAGCATCAACATTACTAGTGGTGGTAATTGTCTAAACTTTAACTACATTATTCTCTTTAGCAAGTTTTTCTTCTTCCCACCTAGCATGCAATTCAGCCATCATTCTAATATTTTCATTAATTCGAACTTGGATAGCGTTTGCTGTAGCAAATGACTTAATATCTTTATCTTCATTAGGCATAACTTTCAGTTTTAAAAGATCAACATCAGCAGCAGGACTATCAACCTTAGAAGCAAGAACATCAATTTTACCAAGCTTTTCTTCAACATATTTGTTAAAAGTAGTTTGTGTACTAATAAATTCTTTAAGCATGACTTCAAGACCAGAGGGTACACTCCTACTATTGTTGTAAGAACTACCATAAGAATTACCATAACCATTACCATTATTAGAAGGATATGGCCTATAGTTGTTACCAAAATTATTCCTATAAGCATTGTTGTTGAAATTATTACTTTTAATGAAGTTCACATCAACATGCTCTTCTTGAGCAACATATGAAGCTAAAGGAACATTATTAGGATCAACATTAGATCTACCATTAACAAGCATAGACATAATTTACCTTCTTACCTTGTGGAGTCCTTTCAGTGTGCCATTCAGAGTAGTTGATCATCATATCATCAATAAGCTTTGTTGCGGCACCCAAAGTGATGGACATAAAAGTACCTCCAGCAGTTGAATCCAATAGGTTCCTCGAAGAAAAATTTAATCTTGCATAAAAGGTTTGGATGATCATCCAAGTAGTTAGTCCATGGGTAGGGCAATTATTTACCAAAGATTTCATTATTTCCCATGCTTGGGCAACATGTTCATTATCCAATTGCTTAAAATTCATTATGCTACTTCTCAAATATATAATTTTAGCAGGAGGATAATATCTACCAATGAAAGCATCTTTACATTTAGTCCATGAATCAATACTATTCTTAGGCAAAGATAGCAAACAATCTTTAGCTCTTCCTCTTAAGGAGAAAGGAAACAATTTCAGTTTTATAATGTCCCCATCTACATCCTTATACTTTTGCATTTCACAAAGTTCAACAAAATTATTAAGATGGGCAGCAGCATCATCAGTACTAACACCAGAAAATTGCTCTCTCATAACAAGATTTAGTAAAGCAGGTTTAATTTCATAAAATTCTGCTGTAGTAGCAGGTGGAGCAATAGGTGTGCATATGAAATCATAATTATTTGTGCTAGTGAAGTCACACTACATAGTGTTCTCAGGAGTATTCATTTTAGCAATAGTAAATAAGTAAAGCAAACTGAATTAAATAAATTAAATGCAAGTAACTAATTTTTGTGTTTTTTATATAAAGAAAGCAAACAAAACAGAAAATAAAATAAAGTAAAGCAAGACAATAAACAAAGTAAAGAGATTGGATGTGAGAGACTCCCCTTGCAGCGTTTGATCTCAAACGGCCGAAAAGAGCTTGATAACGCGTGAAGCACACGTCCGTTGGGAACCCCAAGAGGAAGGTGATGCGTACAACATCAAGTTTTCCCGCAAGAAACCAAGGTTATCGAAACAGGAGATGAAGGCCACGTGAAGGTTGTTGGTGAAGGAGTGTAGTGCGGCGCAACACCAGGGATTTCGGTGCCAACGTGGAACCTGCACAACACAATCAAAATACTTTGCCCCAACTTAACAGTGAGGTTGTCAATCTCACCGGCTTGCTGAAAACAAAGGATTAAACATATGGTGTGGAGAATGATGTTTGTTTGCAAAGAACAGCAGAGAACAATGATTGCAGTAGATTGTATTTCAGATGTAAAAGAATGGACCGGGGTCCACAGTTCACTAGTGGTGTCTCTCCAATAAGATAAATAGCATGTTGGGTGAACAAATTACAGTTGGGCAATTGACAAATAGAGAGAGCATAGCAATGCACATACATATCATGGTGACTAATATGAGATTTACATAGGGCATTACGACAAAGAACATAGACCGCTATCCAGCATGCATCTATGCCTAAATAGTCCACCTTCGGGTTAGCATCTGCACCCCTTCCAATATTATGTTACAAACAATGCATAATTGCATTAAGTAATGCGCGTAATGTAAACAATACAAATATCCTTAGACAAAGCATTGTTGTTTTATCCCTAGTGGCAACAGCACATCCATAACCTTAGAACTTTCTGTCACTCACTACAAGAAAAACCTTCCATAGAGACATTTTACTAGAGACACTTCCTACTTTGCCTCATTAAAAATCACATTGAGACACTTTGCATATTGTACTGGCACTTTTTGAGACACTTCAGAAATAGTCTCAAATGTAGGGACATTAGTTGAGACATTTCTGTAAGGTATTGCAATTTTCATTCTATAGACAACTTATGAGACACTCCAAAAGTGTCACAGATAAGTTATCAAGAGGCAATCCATGAGACACTTCATTGTATGTCTTTACTTTTCCTCTAGAGGCAATGTTTGAGGCATTTTGCTTGTTCTCTAGAGACATTTGTTCTATGTTTGGGCCATGGTGGGCAATACTAATTAGAAATTTGTTCCAAGTATCAACATATACTTGTGAAAGGGTGAGATGGTTAATGGATTAAGTCTTAATCATTAAGGTCATGAGTTCGAGTATTGCTTTTCACATGGTTTCTTCACATTTATTTACACTAGAGACACAATATAATGCCTCTTTTATGTCTTCTAAAATGTAAAGACATTATTACTATTGTCCTTAGCACGTAGAGACACCGCCCGTAGTGACACTTTTGAGACAATATGGAAAGTGCCTCTATAACTATGTAAGAGCAATTTAAGTGTCTCTACTGGACCAAAATAGTGTCTCTACATGCCAATTCTCTTGTAGTGACTTTAAGGAGTGCTTATGCAGCCCTATCGAGCATAAATACTCCCTCTTGGAGTTACAAGTATCAACTTGGCCAGAGCCTCTACTAGCAACGGAGAGCATGCAAGATCATAAACAACACATATATGATAGATCAATAATCAAGTTGACATAGTATTCCATATTCATCGGATCCCAACAAACACAACATGTAGCATTACAAATAGATGATCTTGATCATGATAGGCAGCTCACAAGATCTAAACATGATAGCACAAGAGGAGAAGACAACCATCTAGCTACTGCTATAGACCCATAGTCCAAGGAAGAACTACTCACGCATTAGTCCCGAGGCGGGCATGGTGATGTAGAGTCCTCCGGTGATGATTCCCCTCCCCAGGTGCCGGAGGCGATCTCCTGAATCCCCCGAGATGGGATTGGCGGCGGCGGCATCTCTCGGGAACTTTTCGTATCGTGGCTCCTGGTAATAGGGTTTTCGCGATGGAGAGAATATATAGGCGAAGGGTAGAGTCGGAGGCCTCGAGGGCCCACCCCATAGGGCGGCGCGGCCAGGTGGGGCCGCGCCCCCTAGGGTGTGGCCGCCTCGTCGCCCCTTTGTCTCCTCTCCGGACTTCTGGAAGGCTCCGTGGAAAATAAGACCGTGGGCTTTTGTTTCCAATTCCGAGAATATTTCCGTGTAGGATTTCTGAAACCAAAAAAGCAGAAAACAGAACTGGCGCTTCGACATCTTGTTAATAGGTTAGTGCCGGAAAATGCATAAAAATGATATAAAGTGTATATAAAACATGTGAGTATTGTCATAAAACTAGCATGGAACATAAGAAATTATAGATACGTTTGAGGCGTATCACTAGCCTCACACAAGAGGCTAGGCGGCCACACCACGAAGGAAGGCCTCACCTTCTTCCTCGAGAGAGCTCCACAAAGGGGCTCCCCCTTCTCCACTAAGGCACCGGTCGAGGCGGTGGTTCCTTCACAAGGTTGGGGCGAGCTCCACAACACTAGGAGGCTCCCAACAACCTATGGGGCTAGCACAACACCAAGCTAGCCTCCATAGGTGCACTTCTTCCAAGATCCCACCATAGGAACCCTACCAACAAGATCCACTAAGGACTACCACGAATCGGTGAAATTTCTCTTGGTAGAACGATAGATCGGGGCCTCCTCCACCACTCCTCAAAGTATGAGCAAGATTGATTGGGTAGGGGGGAGATCCACTAAGTTTGAGCTCAGCAACAATGGAGGAGAGAAGAGAGAAGAGCTAAAAACGAGTTGGGGAAGAAGGCCCTTTAAATAGGTCTCTCAAATCCAACCGTTATGTGCAGTTCTTTCCGAACTAGACACGTGGACACATAGCTTTTACGGCTATAGTACCACTTTGTATTGAATGGCGGGCAACTCTATAAGGTATCTTTAGGGTAGAAAGGGTAGTGGTATTATCGTCCGGTATCATAGTAACTGCTTTTTCCTCTTTTCCTCTCCAACCATGTCACCTCGCGATACACAACAAAACCAGAAAACCTTAAGATCAACCGATCTTGACGTGTTCAGCGAGCACTGCACTTGCAAATCTATCAACACAATCTTTGCACGGTTAAATTCATGTCATGTTGTCACAAACACACAAAACACGGGATATAGATCTTGCTTCTTCATCTCTCCCTTTTTGGTGTTTGATGACAACACAAGAATTTGCAACGTAGCATAGGATATTATGATAAGGTTCTTGATTTGCAAAAGAAGACGGAGCTCCCCCTAGATGTGTGCATATTTGGAATATGCATTTGTATACAAATGCACACATCCTAGAGGAACAACTCCCCCTAGATTCTACAAACCATGCACATATGCAACAAGGATACTTGACATGTTCATATAGCATATGCACACTATGGAGGCAACTGATACGTCTCCAACGTATCTATAATTTATGATGTTCCATGCTTATATTATACCAATTGCTACATGTTTTATATACACTTTATATCATTTTTATGCATTTTCCGGGACTAACCTATTAACAAGATGCCGAAGCGCCAGTTTTCTGCTGTTTTGGTTTCAGAAATTCTACACAGAAATATTCTCGAATTGGACCCCACGAAGCATTTAAGTCAATATTTTGCCGAGATGGACATAGAGAGCCGAGAAGGGCCGTGGGGGCCAAGGGGCTCCACACCATACCATGGCGCGGGCCCACCCCTGGCTGCGCCGCCATGTGGTGAGGACACCCTGGGGCCCCTCCGAGGCCGCCCTTCCGCCTATATATTCTCCCAGATGCGAAAACCCTATTATGATCGGTCTTCCTCCATGAAAAGTTACGTAGCCGCCGCCATCGCGAAGCCAAGTTCGGGGACGAAGTCTCGCCGCACGCCGCCGGGACAGGGAAGTGCCCCCGGAATCCATCTCCACCGACTCCATCACCATCTTCATCGCCGTTGCTGTCTCCCATGATGAGGAGGGAGTAGTTCTCCCCGAGGCTGAGGGCTCTACGGTAGCTATGTCGTTCATCTCTCTCCCATGGTGTGATCTTTATGTGATCATGAGCTTTGTAATCTAGTTGAATATGTAGATGTTGCTCTTGTCTATTATGCACTCTAGAGGTTACTTGAATATGAACTCCGGAGTCACTCTCCACGGTGTGATGGTGACAGTGTGCGCATCGTGTGTGATTCCTTTATGACGTTGTGGAGCTTGTTTACTCCGGCTTGAGGTGTCTTGTAGCCCTACAAAATGAATGGTGTTTGTTATCCAACAAGAGAGTGTTTGAGAGTAGCATTTATTTATTCAATTATGTGATCATTGTTGAGAGTGTCCACTAGTGAAAGTATGATCCCTAGGCCTTGTTTCTAAGCATTGAAACACCGTTTCCAACAAGTTCTGCTACATGTTCGCTTGCTGCCATTTTTATTTCAGATTGCAATTACTACTTATAATCATCCATATTACTTGTATTTCACTATCTCTTTGCCGAACTAGTGCACCTATACATCTGACAAGTGTATTAGGTGTGTTGGGGACACAAGAGACTTCTTGTATCTTAATTGCAGGGTTGCTTAAGAGGGATATCTTTGACCTCTACCTCCCTGAGTTCGGTAAACCTTGGGTGATTCACTTAAGGGAAACTTGCTGCTGTTCTACAAACCTCTGCTCTTGGAGGCCCAACACTGTCTACAGGAATAGAAGCGTGCGCAACTTTCATTCAATTTGAGCTTTTTCATCTGAGCATGTTAAGTGCCTCGAAAAAATTCGTCTTTACGGACTGTTCTGTTTTGACAGATTCTGCCTTTTATTTCACATTGCCTCTTTTACCGTGTTTGAGTGGATTTCTTTGCTCCATTAAATTTTAGTAGCCTTGGGTAATGTCCAGAAGTGTTGGGAATGATTGTGTCCTCTCTGAACATGTGAATTTTTTATTATGCACTAACCTCTAATGAGATTGTTTTGAGTCTTGGTGTGGAGGAAGTTTTCAAGGATCAAGAGAGGAGGATGATATAATATGATCAAGAAGAGTGAAAAGTCTAAGATTGGGGATGCCCTCGTGGTTCACCTGCATATTTCAAGAAGACTCAAGCATCTAAGCTTGGGGATGCCCAAGGCATCCCCTTCTTCATCAACAACTTATCAGGTCACCTCTAGTGAAACTATATTTTTATTCTGTCACATCTTATGTGCTTTACTTGGAGCGTCCTGTGTGCTTTTATTTTTGTTTATGTTTGAATAAATTCGGATCCTAGCAATCCTTGTGTGGGAGAAAGACACGCTCTGCTGTTTCATATGAACCCTGGTGTTCTTAGTTTTACTTTTAATGTTCATGGCGAAAGTTGAAAGCCGCTCCATTGCTATTTGGTTGGAAACGGAAAATGCTTCATGTGGTAGTTGGTATATTGTCTTGAATAATTTGATGTTTGGCAATTGTTTTGAGCTCTCAAGTAGATCATGTTTAAGCTCTTGCATCATGTAGTTTAAACCTATTAGTGGAGAACTACCGTAGAGCTTGTTGAAATTTGGTTTGCATGATTGGTCTCTCTAAGGTCTAGATATTTTCTGGTAAAAGTGTTTGAGCAACAAGGAAGACAATGTAGAGTGTTATAATGCTTGCAATATGTTCTTATGTAAGTTTTGCTGACCGGTTCATACTTGTGTTTGCTTCAAACAACCTTGCTAGCCAAAGCCTTGTACCGAGAGGGAATGCTTCTCGTGCATCCAAAACCTTGAGCCAAAACCTATGCCATTTGTGTCCACCATAACTACCTACTATGTGGTATTTTTCTGCCATTCCAAGTAAATACTTCATGTGCTACCTTTAAACAATTCAAAACTTTATTACTCCTTATTTGTGTCAATGTTTTATAGCTCATGAGGAAGTATGTGGTGTTTTATCTTTCAATCTTGTTGGGGAGACTTTCACCAATGGACTAGTGGCTTCATCCGCTTATCCAATAATTTTGCAAAAAGAGCTGGCAACGGGGTTCCCAGCCCCAATTAATTAACTTTCATTAATAATTCTCTTCACAACGTTTTGCCCTGATTCATCAGTAAGCAACTTAATTTTGCAAATAGACACTTCTCGATGGTATGTGAAATGTTGGAAGGCACCCGAGGATTCGGTTAGCCATGGCTTGTGAAAGCAAAAGGTTGGGAGGAGTGTCATCTATAAATAAACTAAAATACATGTGTAAACAAAAGAGAAGAGGGATGATCTACCTTGCCGGTAGAGATAACGTCCTTCATGGGAGCCGCTCTTTGAAAGTCTGTTTGACAAGGGGGTTAGAGTGCCCACTACCATTCGTTGACAACAACAAACAACTCTCAAAACTTTACTTTTATGCTCTCTATATGATTTCAAAACTTGAAAAGCTCTAGCACATGATTTAATCCCTGCTTCCCTGCGAAGGGCCTTTCTTTTACTTTATGTTGAGTCAGTTTACCTACTCTTTCTATCTTAGAAGCAAACACTTGTGTCAACTGTGTGCATTGATTCTTACATGCTTGCTTATTGCACTCATCATATTACTTTGTGTTGACAATTATCCATGAGATATACATGTTGAAAGTTGAAAGCAATTGCTGAAACTTAAATCTTCCTTTGTGTTGTTTCAAAACCTTCTATTAAGAATCTATTGCTTTATGAGTTAACTCTTATGCAAGACTTTTTGATGCTTGTCTTGAAAGTACTATTCATGAAAAGTTTTTGCTATATGATTCAGTTGTTTAGTCATTATCTTTTTGTTAGCAAACTATAGACCATTGCTTTGAGTCACTTCATTCATGTCATATGCTTTACAATAGTATTGATCAAGATTATGTTGGTAGCATGTCACTTCAGAAATTATTCTTTTTATCGTTTACCTACTCGAGGGCGAGTAGGAACTAAGCTTGGGGATGCTTGATACGTCTCCAACGTATCTATAATTTCTGATGTTCCATGCTTATATTATACCAATTGCTACATGTTTTATATACACTTTATATCATTTTTATGCATTTTCCGGGACTAACATATTAACAAGATGCCGAAGCGCCAGGTCCTGTTTTCTGATTTTTTTGGTTTCAGAAATTCTACATGAAATATTCTCGGAATTGGACCCCACGAAGACAGAAGTCAATATTTTGCCGAGACGGACCCAGAGAGCCAGAGAAGGGCCAGAGGGGGGCCAAGGGGCCCCCACACCATACCATGGCACGGGCCCACCCCTGGCCGCGCCGCCATGTGGTGAGGGCACCCCGGGCCCTCCGGCCGCCCTTCCGCCTATATTCTCCTGTATGCGAAAACCCTATTACGATCAGTCTTCCTCCATGAAAAGTTATGTAGCCGCCGCCATCGCGAAGCCAAGTTCGGGGGACAGAAGTCTCTATTTTGGCACGCCGCCGGGACGGGGAAGTGCCCCCGGAATCCATCTCCATTGACTCCATCGCCATCTTCATCGCCGTTGCTGTCTCCCATGATGAGGAGGGAGTAGTTCTCCCCCGAGGCTGAGGGCTCTACCGGTAGCTATGTGGTTCATCTCTCTCCCCCATGGTGTGATCTTTATGTGATCATGAGCTTTGTAATCTAGTTGAATATGTAGATGTTGCTCTTGTCTATTTTGCACTCTAGAGGTTACTTTAATATGAACTCCGGAGTCACTCTCCACGGTGTGATGGTGACAATGTGCGCATCGTGTGTGATTCCTTTATGACGTTGTGGAGCTTGTTTACTCTGGCTTGAGGTGTGCTTTTGTAGCCCTACACAATGAATGGTGTTTGTTATCCACCCTTAGAGTGTTTGAGAGTAGCATTTATTTATTCAATTATGTGATCACTGTTGAGAGTGTCCACTAGTGAACGTATGATCCCTAGGCCTCTTTTCTAAGCATTGAAACACCGTTTCCAACAAGTTCTGCTACATGTTTGCTTGCTGCCATTTTTATTTCAGATTGCAATTACTACTTATAATCATTCATATTACTTGTATTTCACTATCTGTTCGCCAACTAGTGCACCTATACATCCGACAGTGTTTAGGTGTGACACAAGAGATTTCCTATCTTAATTCAGGGTTGCTTGAGAGGGATATCTTTGACCTCTCTCCCTGAGTTCGATAAACTTTGGGTGATTTTCTCTCCCCCTAGATTCTACAAACCAGCACATATGCAAGGAGAATTGACAAGTTCATATAGCATATGCACACTATGGAGGCAACAATAGATCATGCAAAGAGTTTGGGTGAATTTTCATACCTTTGCCTTGAGAAAACCCAAACTCACAATAAGAGCCTCCATAGAATTGATGTAGCCAACAAAGATAATAATGAAGACCATTAAGGCTACGAACGATTAAGTCTTAATACAAACCGGGGGATCGGGAGATCCACAAATAGAGTAGCAAGCACACATACGAATAAAGTTCCAAATAACTAGGGGAAGATATGATGCCAAGGCCGAAAAACCAAAATGAAGCACCAAGCCCTTGGCATCCCCATGCAAATTCCCGTCCTAATAGATCAACTTCTCCCCCTTTGGCATCGAAACACCAAAAAGGGAGAAGAAGCATACTAACGTCCCAAGGGGATCACTCGTCATCATCATCCTCCTCATCATCCTCATCGCCCTCCTCCTCATCATCGTCATCATCTCCATCTCCTCTCCTCTCCTCGTCTCTTCATCTTCAACTTGGCCCTCCTGAGGTGGTGGAGAGGGACGAACCATGCCTCGTGGATGGAGTCCTTGGAGCTCGACCATGTAATTGGACTTCCATTCACCGGGAGGTGTGCTGTTGTCATCGGAGCCCTCGGAGACAGGAAGCCCTATGTGCCTCATCATCGCCTTTTGGCGTTGGCGGATCTTCTTGTTGTCATGGTGAGCTTGATACATCTTTTCTTGGAGGTCCTCCTTGAAGCAAAAGGACTTCTTGAGGCGAGCAGTGAGCTTGGCGAAGAGGCCTTTGGTCTTGACGGAGTTGGGCACGAAGTCGGAGTCATCACTATCGGCTTCCTCCTCCTCGGTGTCCTTGGGTGCATTCTTGCCATACCTTGGAGGGTCATGATTCTTGACAAGGGGGCTCTTCTCCTTATGGATAGTGATGTTGGGGCGGCATTTCTCTAGAAGATCTCCACGGCCATCTTGATCCCATTTGAGGCAAATGAGCCTCATGATGTAGGGCGCATATTGAGGAAGCTTGCGGAGGAAGGCACAATCACGCATCTCATGCCATATGTAGTCCATGACATCCAATTGCTTGCCATTACCCCTCATCGAGGTTCACAAGAAAACCATGCACCTCATCTTGGTTGGTATGCTTGGGGTTGATAGTACTACGGTAGATGCGGTTCATGATGTCGTAGACGGGGAGGAGGTTGTAAGAACTTCCACACAACATCCTTCCGGGGATGTAGAGGTTGGTCATCTTCTCCTTGGCCATCGGCTTGGGCTGGAGGTGAATCTTGAAGAAGTTGATATCATACTCGGGAGATCATAGCCAATCCCTAGAAAATCCCGACATGAAGCCTCCATCACATACTCCTGGTCATCCACTTTAGCGAGAAGCAGCCACCATCCTCAAGAAACACCATTGGCATAGAATTGACATATATCTCTTTGGAGTAGTTGTGGGAGAAGGTCATCAAAGGAATAAGCCCTTGCCTTCACATATATCTCAAGAGCCTCCCAAAGTATCTCGGCTTAGGTTGGAGCTTTTCCATGCTAATGGAGTATTGGGGCAACAATTGAATTCCTAGCTCCATAGACTTCATTGTAAATCCTCTGCCTGGCATGGTAGAAGAAAGGATTGGGGCATTGACGGCTCTCTTGGCAACAAATATGGATTGGCTCCTCGTACTTGCAAGAATTGAGCTTTCTTGAGATCGGTCATAGACTTTCGAGGACCCGAGGCGTCCTTTTGCTAGCTGCCGCTGTCAGATCCTCGGGCGCTTGGTGGTTCTTGTTGTAACAATATCTTCATGCTCTTCTTCTTCTCGATGACAACGAGTAGGAGAGGCTTGACCTTGGCGCCACCACGGGGCTTGGATGGACCTGTGAATATCATAGGTTTGGGAGGGAATAGGAGATAAGTGCACAAGCCAAGGAGTTAAAGATCAAGGAGGACACTAACAAGCAACATTGGTGAAACTAGTCAAAGCGGTAGTACCGCAACCTGACCCGGTAGTACCGCTTGGACCGGTAGTACCGCCTGTGAACAAGCGGTACTACCGCTCAAGCTCAGCACATCTAGATCTAGGTTGAGGACATGGCAAAGAAGTTCATAGTGTCACACATTGTTGCTAGCTAGTATCCTCGTACATGTAGAGCTTCCAAGAAGGTTTCTCCACCACAAACCCCCATCAAACCCTAGCCTATGCATCTAGGGAGTTCAACACACCCTAGAGAGAGAGATTAGGGTTCATACCGGAGGACATGGCGGAGAAGAGGGTGGGGAAGCTTCTCCACGGAGGAGATTTGGCCGGAGATACCGGAGGAGGAGATCGGGGCCGGTCTCCTCGAGGTCTTGGAGCTTGGGGACGCCTTTGACTCGTGGTGGGTGGGGGTGAGTGGTGATGAGGATGACAAGGAAGGCGACGACGACGATGATGATGATGATGATGATGATGATGATGACGAGGAGGATGATGATGACGAGTGATCCCATTGGGACGTTAGTATGCTTCTTCTCCTTTTTGGTGTTTTGATGCCAAAGAGGGAGAAGTTGATCTATTAGGACGGGAATTTGCATGGGGATGCCAAGGGCTTGGTGCTTCATTTTGGTTTTTCGGCCTTGGCATCATGTCTTATCCCTAGTTATTCGGAAGTAGTACCGCCACCACTTCCCTGTACTCCCAGTTTCGTCAGAGAACTGCCCCAGAGCGGTAGTACCGGCCTGAGATCCGGTAGTACCGGCCTCCAAAGTTCAAAGACACTCAGATTTTGGTGTAGACTTGTGCTTTTAGACTGAATTGGCTCAAGAGCTAGGTATTGGCTTAGGATTAGATGTCGGAACTGTTAAGGTACTACTCAACCAAGCTTGCAAGAATCAAAGCATGAAAAGCCAAGCTTGGGTGAATCACCCACAAAGAACATGGAGAAAAACCAAAACCAAAAGAAAATCAAGGAAAACAAGAAGAACCAAAAAGAAAAGCTCCTCAAAGAGGAGGTTGGCCGAAGGCCACCGTGTGAGAGTATAGTGGTGTGAGGTCGCGTAGATGTATCTAGGACTCACGGCCACAACTCAACATGAAGCTGATTAGTCACTTAGTTGGAAAATAGAAAATGTTTTGGGTTTCTTTATGCATTATGGGGGGAGGGATAGTTCAATAAGTTTAAAACGCACTCCCCCTATGTTCATGCACGCTTTTCATCTAGACATATAGCTCAAAAGTGGTATATCAATACCCACTCTCGATGTAATGTCCGGATGAAAAGCACAAAGGGAGAGAAGCAAACCTTATCTTTGACCGATAGAGCATGAGCCCATTTCCTTGTCGGCCTCATCAAAGGAGTGTTGACACTTTAGGTGCTTAGGGGTTCCTATACCGGTGGCCCCTTACATATCTTGCTCTTGAGAATGTCTTGAATGTACTTTGCTCGAGATATGAAGGAGCCTTGACACTATTACACACCGGCGAGAATCGACCATAGAGATAGATCCTTGTGAGGTCCCTTGATCTTCATCATGGTTTAGGTCCTCGCCTTGACCCTCATTGTTGTTGATGCTGACTTTGAGGTTGTGGAAGAGGTGGACTTTTACTTGGTTGTTCAACGGAAGAAGCTTGGCCTTGTGGTGTAGATGGCTCCACATAGGTGGAACTTCGTCCTTCCCCGGCACTCGTAGAAGGTAGCTTTTGAGGTCGGCGAGTGCCAACACCCATCCTTCCTACGGTAACCGGGGGAATTGCATCTCCTTTCTCACAAGAAGCACTTCGCTCCTCCAAAGAACTATCATCTTCATCGAAAGTCCTCATCACACAATTCCACAAGCCACACAATAGACTCATACTCCATCATCATGTTTGAGTGTCTTCAACTAAGGTTAGGTTTTCCCTTCCGGAAACCCCATGGTGTTGGGGAAAGTATATGGTTAGGAGTATATGTTGGATTCCTTCTTTGCCAAGGAAGACATCCAAGATGTAGAACTTGAACTCCATTCCATTGTTGCTCCTTATTGCGAGGATCATGGTGTAGAACTTGTGATTGATATGGTTGTATTGGCCTTGTGAGGAGCCCCATCCAATTTCCTTCAACGCAATCCCTACAAACACGATATCTATACAAGGAAGCATTTTCTATTAGTCCGAGACCGTGGCCTCTCCGAGAGACAAGCTCCACAGGAGAACCACCACATGTTCATTATAAGAGGTACAAAGACCCAAACGTGTGAAACGATGAACAGAAAGAACATTGTAAACAAGGGTCTTGACAAGGCCGGGTGTTGCCACCACCTTGTCAAGGCCCAATACCTTTAAGCTTGCTTGTGTTGACGCCATAAGAAGGTGATAGAAAGAGATAGCTCGAGAACGACAACAAATTCCTTGCTTCCGGTCATAAGACTTGTGGCTTCAAGATAACCACCCAATAAGCACCACCGGAAGCAAAGACCTTCATGGATCAAGCTTTGGAGATAGGAACCCATTTTTCAATGGGTCCTATCTTGATGCTCCTCTTTATCTTGATCCTCCTTCTTCTCTTCTCCTTTGGCTTTATAGCCACTCCTTCTTCATTGCAAGAGTCCTCATTGGCCTTATCTCTATTTTCAATGACTCCTTCCAAGTATTGCGCTTGAATTTGGAGTCTTTCAATTTTGGACTTCAAATGGTTGACTTCATCTTCATGATCCGGGTGAGGGTGAGTGATGTCAAATACTTGAACCTCTTTCTCCTTATTCACTCGGAATTTTTCCGATAATGCTTCTTCTAGAAGAGAATTCTTTTTCAAGAGCAAACGCTTGTGTCCTCTCTAAGGTGGCAATGTCGTCTTCATGGTTGCAACAAATGTGGTCCTTGCTTGTGAGATGGTACTCTTTCAACGCTTCCTCTTGCATGGACTTGATCACCATAAGGTTGGCCTTGCTCCTCTTTAAAGAGGCAATTTCTTCCTCATGGTCACAACAAGTAACCTCTTCCTTGCTCAAGCGATTCCACTCCATCAAGGACTCATTTTGCATATCATTCACTTCCTTGAGCTTGGCCTTGTGTCTCTTTAGAGTGACAATCTCTTCTTCATGATCACAACATTGCACCTTCTCTTTACTCAAGCGATAGTATTCATCCAAGGCCTTCTCTTGAGTTGAGATGACTTCCAAGAATTTTGCATTGTGTCTTCTCAAGAAGCAAACTTCGTCAAGGAGCTTGTCACAACATGAATTAGGACCTTCATCTTCTTTCTTCTTGGTAAAGGTTGCAACATCCTCAATCAGATTCATGATCTTACTTGCTTTCCAAGGATTTGAAGTTCTTGGTAAGGGTTGCAACATCCTCAAGCAACCATTCATGGCTTTCTTCAAGATAACGCTTCTTCGTCTTGAGCTCATCCACCCAACCAAGGGCATAATCTCGATCCTTGATGAGTTGGGAGATGAGGGAATTGTTGGAGTATTCAAGAACAATAGCACTAGCTTCAAGAGACATGCGCATGCACACCTCTTCCTCATGAGCTTGAGTGAGAGAGATAAGCTCTAGTTCCGCATCCTTCTCAAGCCTCTCCTTTTCCACCATACGGTCTTGATCCCCTAGCATGTTAGTGAGAGGAGCATCCAAACCCACAATAGGTATAACATTTGAAGAGGGTGGTTCGGAAGGGTTCTACCTCCAACAATACCTTTGCCATAAGGCAACGAGCTTGTTGGTGACGAGGTTCTCATTAGGAGAGTCGAAGAGGGAGATGGAGGGAGTGGAAATGGCGATGGCGGCCACTCCCTCTTCTTTCTTGTTGAACCCTTTGTCTTCACGCTCATCACCTTCATCGGAGGAGTACTCCTCATAGATAATGAAAGCTCTAGGCTTCTTGGTGAAGGAGACCTTGGAGTCACCGGGCTTGGAGTAGAACTTGGAGAATCCTTTGGAGAGGGGTTTGAACTTGTCCTTGCGGACGAGCCTTCCACCATTGTCTTCCCTTCTCTCAAAGATACAATCCGCAACAAAATGACTTTTGTCACCGCAATTGTAGCATGTTCTCCCCTTTGCTCCTCCCTTGGGCTCTTGGAGGAATTTCTTGGAGAGTCATGAGGTGAGTATCTTCTCGGCCTTGAGCTTCGTGTCTTGTTTCCACTCCAAAAACTCTTGGCGGCAAGAGCCATGTGTTCATGATAGTTGGCCTTGAGATCATCCGGACCCCACTCAATGGGATCCTCATCGCTCTCACTAGCTTCATGCTCCTTCATCTTCAACGCAAGGTTGGGCTTGCGGGTGTTGTGGGCGCGAGCAACAAGATCCTCCGCATTCTTCTTGGAGATGTCCAAAGCGATGACTTCGCTAAGAACTTCATCGGATGTCATAGCACGGAAGAAGGCGTTTTGGTGGATGGCCGTCAACTTTACTTCCTCATAAGGAAGGAGAGCCTTGTAGAACTTTATCTTGATCCAAGGGTCATCCATAAACGTTGCTCCAAGATCTTGCATTTGTATGGCGAGAGCGATAAGGCACCGGTACATCTCTTCGGGTGATTCTTCCTCATTCATGATGAAGTTGTCGGCCATGTTGTTCACTTCATCGAAACGAGAGCTTTGGATGCTCTCATTTCCGAGGAAGAGCTTGTCGAGTTTATCCCATGCTTCCTTGGCGGTCTTGAGTGAGCGGATATGAGCGCGGTCCTTGGGCGTGACGGCCATGTGGATCATGTTGATGGCGGTGGCGTTGAGTTGGTCATCCACCACTTCTCTTCTAGTCAAGTGCTTCGGGTCTCGTGGTGAATATCCCTCCTCGATGATGCGCCAAAGCTCGGTGGACGCGCTGCGCACATGAGAATGCATTAAGAATTGCCAATTTTCAAAGCTATTAGATTCAAGTAGCGGTGGTGAACCATGAGACAAAATATGAGGCATGGGTATTGGGACATTTATGGTGTAATCACTTGGTGGAGGCACCGCATGATTACCTCCTAATTGTCCCGCAACCGGTGGTTCATCCTTCCCTTTTGACGAAGTGACAACATCCTCAAGTTCCCCTTCTCGAGGTGGTTTTGTCGATTGCGCGACAAAATCAACAAGAGGAAGGGTGTTGACTTGTTGTGGAGGAACATCGACACTTGCCTTAGGATCTATGATGGGGGTTGGTTTTGGAGCAATCAACTCCATCATCATAGCCTTCATTTGAGATACAATGGATGACTCCAATTTCTTGAGGTCATCCAAAGTAGCCGGAGTGCTATCGACAATTGATGGTGGAGGTGATTGCTCACCGGGAAGGAACCCATTCTCTCCATTCTCTTGTTCGGCCATTTCTTAGGCGGTAAAGCCCGAGCAAGAAAACCTTGCTCTGATACCAATTGAATGTATTGTAGCGAACAAGAAGGGGGTTGAATGGACGCTACGCAAGTTTTAGCCTTTTTCAATTTTTAGTGCAACGGAAGTAAAGGTGATAGCTTTGATGCTCAAGATGATCCTAGTATGATCCTAGATAAGTGCAATAAGTAAAAGAACCAAGCATGATAGTAAGAGTAAGGAGCGGGATGATACGTCTCCGACGTATCGATAATTTCTTATGTTCCATGCTACATTATTGATGATATCTACATGTTTTATGCACACTTTATGTCATATTTGTGCATTTTCTCCAACCTATTAACAAGATGTCAAGTGCCATTTGTTTTCTGTTTTTTGGTTTCAGAAATCCTAGTAAGGAAATATTCTCTAATTGGACGAAATCAACACCCAGGGTCCTATTTTGCCACGAAGCTTCCAAGACCGAAGAGTCAACGAAGTGGGGCCACGAGGTGGCCAGAGAAGGCGGCGCGGCCCCACCCTTGGCCGCGCCGACCTGTCTCCGGGCCGCCTCGCGACGCCCCCGACCTACCCTTCCGCCTACAAATAGCCTTCGTCGCGAAACCCCCCACCGAGAGCCACGATACGGAAAACCTTCCAGACGCCGCCGCCAATCCCATCTCGGGGATTCAGGAGATCGCCTCCGGCCGCCGGAGAGGGAATCATCTCCCGAGGACTCTACGCCATGGTCGCCTCCGGACCGATGTGTGAGTAGTCTACCCTGGACCATGGGTCCATAGCTGGATGGTTGTTTTCTCCTCATTGTGCTTAATTGTCGGATCTTGTGAGCTGCCGAACATGATCAAGATCATCTATCTGTAATGCTATATGTTGTGTTTGTTGGGATCCGATGAATAGAGAATACCATGTTATGTTGATTATCAATTTATATCTATGTGTTGTTTATGATCTTGCATGCTCTCCGTTATTAGTAGAGGCTCTGGCCAAGTTGATGCTAGTAACTCCAAGAGGGAGTATTTATGCTCGATAGTGGGTTCATGTCTCCGTGAATCTGGGGAGTGAGAGAAACCTCTAAGATTATGGATGTGCTGTTGCCCACTAGGGATAAAACATTGATGCTATGTCCGAGGATGTAGTTATTGATTACATTACGCACAATACTTAATGCAATTGTCTGTTGTTAGCAACTTAATACCGGAAGGGGTTCGGATGATAACCCGAAGGTGGACTTTTAGGCATAGATGCATGCCGGATAGCGGTCTATGTACTTTGTCGTAATGCCCAATTAAATCTCACTATACCCTCATAATATGTATGTGCATGGTCATGCCCTCTATTTGTCAATTGCCCAACTGTAATTTGTTCACCCAACATGCGTTTATCTTATGGGAGAGACACTTCTAGTGAACTGTGGACCCGGTCCAATTCTCTATCGAATACAATCTACTGCAATACTTGTTCTACTATTTTCTGCAAACAATCATCATCCACACTATACATCTAATCCTTTGTTACAACAAGCCGTGAGATTGACAACCTCACTGCTTCGTTGGGGCAAAGTACTTGGTTTGTGTTGTGCAGGTTCCACGGCGCCGGAAGGTGTTGCGCCGCACTATATCTCGCCGCCATCAACCTTCAACGTGCTTCTTGGCTCCTACTTGTTCGATAAACCTTGGTTTCATACTGAGGGAAAACTTGCCGCTACGCATCACACCTTCCTCTTGGGGTTCCCAACGGACGCGTGCTGTACGCGTATCAAGCTCTTTTTCCGGCGCCGTTGCCGGGGAGATCAAGACACGCTGCAAGGGGAGTCTCCACATCCCAATCTCTTTACTTTGTTTTTGTCTTGCTTAGTTTTATTTACTACTTTGTTTGCTGCACTAAATCAAAATACAAAAATTAGTTGCTAGTTTTACTTTATTTGCTATCTTGTTTGCTATATTAAAAACACAAAAAAATAGTTACTTGCATTTACTTTATCTAGTTTGCTTTATTTACTGTTGCTAAAATGGGTACTCCTGAAAATACTAAGTTGTGTGACTTCACAACCACAAATAATAATGATTTCTTATGCACACCTATTGCTCCACCTGCTACAGCAGAATTTTTTGAAATTAAACCTCGCTTTATCGAATCTTGTTATGCGAGAGCAATTTTCGTGATAGTTCGATGATGCTGCCCATCTCAATAATTTTGTTGAACTTTGTGAAATGCAAAAGTATAAAGATGTAGATGGTGACATTATAAAATTAAAATTGTTCCCTTTTCTCATTAAGAGGAAGAGCTAAAGATTGGTTGCTATCTCTGCCTAAGAATAGTATTGATTCATGGACTAAATGCAAGGATGCTTTTATTGGTAGATATTATCCCCTGCTAAAATTATATCTTTGAGGAGTAGCATAATGAATTTTAAACAATTAGATACTGAGCATGTTGCACAAGCATGGGAAAGAATGAAATCTTTGGTTAAAAATTGCCCAACCCATGGACCGACTACTTGGATGATCATCCAAACCTTTTATGCAGGACTGAATTTTTCTTCGCGGAACCTATTGGATTCAGCTGCTGGAGGTACCTTTATGTCCATCACTCTAGGCGACAAAGCTTCTTGATAATATGATGATCAACTACTCTGAATGGCACACGGAAAGAGCTCCACAAGGTAAGAAGGTAAATTCTGTCGAAGAAACCTCTTCCTTGAGTGATAAGATTGATGCTATTATGTCTATGCTTGTGAATGATAGGACTAATGTTGATCCTAATAATGTTCCGTTAGCTTCATTGGTTGCTCAAGAAGAACATGTTGATGTAAACTTCATTAAAAATAATAATTTCAACAACAATGCTTACCGGAACAATTCTAGTAACAACTATAGGCCATATCCTTATAATAATGGCAACGGCTATGGTAATTCTTATGGGAATTCTTACAACAATAATAGGAATTCACCCCTGGACTTGAAGCCATTCTTAAAGAATTTATTAGTACACAAACTGCTTTTAACAAATCGTTGAAGAAAAGCTTGGGAAAATTGATATACTTGCTTCTAAAGTCGATAGTCTTGTTGCTGATGTTGATCTTTTGAAATCGAAAGTTATGCCTAATGAAAATCATCATAATAAAATTGTTACTATAGCAAATGCCATCCAAGTTAGAATTAATGAGAATATAAGATTGGTGGCCGAATTGCGTGCTAGATGGGAAAGAGAAGAAAATGAAAAAGAAGATAATATAGCTAAAGTTTGGACTATTACCACCATTAGTAATGCTAATGCTACACAAGTTGCTGCACCTCCTACTATTACTAATAAAAGAATTGGTGTTAGCAATGTTTTCACTTCTAATGCAAAGCGCGAAAAACTGCCAAACTGCTAAAGCTGAAACTGCATGTGATAAAGCTGCTGAAATTTTTTCCAACATTGGGGATGATGATCCCATTGCTTTAGATTATAATGGTTTGAATTTTGATGATTGCCACATCTCTTAAGTTATAAAGTTCTTACAAAAACTTGCTAAGAGTCCTAATGCTAGTGCTATAAATTTGGCTTTCACGAAACATATTACAAATGCTCTCATAAAAGCTAGAGAAGAGAAATTAGAACGCGAAGCTTCTATTCCTAGGAAGCTCGAGGATGGTTGGGAGCCCATCATTAAGATGAAGGTCAATGACTTTGATTGTAATGCTTTATGTGATCTTGGTGCAAGTATTTCGTTATGCCTAAGAAAATTTATAATATGCTTGACTTGCCACCATTGAAAAATTGTTATTTGGATGTTAATCTTGCTGATCATTCTACAAAGAAACCTTTGGGGAAAGTTGATAATGTTTGCATTACCATTAACAATAACCTTGTCCCCATTGATTTTGTTGTCTTGGATATTGAATGCAATGCATCTTGTCCCATTATATTGGGAAGACCTTTTCTTCGAACTGTTGGTGCTATCATTGATATGAAGGAAGGTAATATTAAATATCAATTTCCTCTCAAGAAAGATATGGAACACTTCCCTAGAAAGAGAATGAAGTTACCTTTTGATTCTATTATTAGAACAAATTATGATGTTGACACTTCGTCTCTTGATAATACTTGATACACACTTTCTGCGCCTAGCTGAAAGGCGTTAAAGAAAAGCGCTTATGGGAGACAACCCATGTTTTTACTACAGTACTTTGTTTTTATTTTGTGTCTTGGAAGTTGTTTACTACTGTAGCAACCTCTCCTTATCTTAGTTTAGTGTTTTGTTGTGCCAAGTAAAGTCGTTGATAGTAAGGTTCATACTAGATTTGGATTACTGCGCAGAAACAGATTTCTTTGCTGTCACGAATCTGGGCAAAATTCTCTGTAGGTAACTCAGAAAATTATGCCAATTTACGTGAGTGATCCTCCGATATGTATGCAACTTTCATTCAATTTGAGCATTTTCATTTGAGCAAGTCTGGTGCCTCAATAAAATTCGTCATTACGAACTGTTCTGTTTTGACAGATTCTGCCTTTTATTTCGCATTGCCTGTTTTGTTATGTTCGATGGATATTTCGATTCCATTGACTTTCAGTAGCTTTGTGCAATGTCCAGAAGTGTTAAGAATGATTATGTCACCTCTGAACATGTATATTTTGATTGTGCACTAACCCTCTAATGAGTTATTTTGAGTTTGGTGTGGAGGAAGTTTTCAAGGATCAAGAGAGGGAGATGATACAACATGATCAAGGAGAGTGAAAGCTCTAAGCTTGGGGATGCCCTGGTGGTTCACCCCTGCATATATCAAGAAGACTCAAGCGTCTAAGCTTGGGGATGCCCAAGGCATCCCCTTCTTCATCGACAACATTATCAGGTTCCTCCCCCGAAACTATATTTTTATTCCATCACATCTTATGTGCTTTGCTTGGAGCGTCGGTTTGTTTTTGTTTTTGTTTTGTTTGAATAAAATGGATCCTAGCATTCATTGTGTGGGAGAGAGACACGCTCCGTTGTAGCATATGGACAAGTATGTCCTTAGGCTTTACTCATAATATTCATGGCGAAGTTTTCTTCGTTAAATTGTTATATGGTTGGAATTGGAAAATGATACATAATTCTATAATGTCTTGGATAATGTGATACTTGGCAATTGTTGTGCTCATGTTTAAGCTCTTGCATCATATACTTTGCACCTATTAATGAAGAAATACATAGAGCATGCTAAAATTTGGTTTGCATATTTGGTCTCTCTAAAGTCTAGATAATTTCTAGTATTGAGTTTGAACAACAAGGAAGACGGTGTAGAGTCTTATAATGTTTTCAATATGTCTTTTATGTGAGTTTTGCTGCACCGGTTCATCCTTGTGTTTGTTTCAAATAGCCTTGCTAGCCTAAACCTTGTATCGAGAGGGAATACTTCTCATGGATCCAAAATCCTTGAGCCAACCACTATGCCATTTGTGTCCACCAAACCTACCTACTACATGGTATTTATCCACCATTCCAAAGTAAATTTCTTGAGTGCTACCTTTAAAATTTCTATCCTCTACCTTTGCAATATATAGCTCATGGGACAAATAGCCTAAAAACTATTGTGGTATTGAATATGTACTTATGCACTTTATCTCTTATTAAGTTGCTTGTTGTGCGATAACCATGTTCCTGGGGATGCCATCAACTACTCTTTGTTGAACATCATGTGAGTTGCTATGCATGTTCGTCTTGTCTGAAGTAAGAGAGATTTACCGCTAGAATGGTTAGAGCATTGCATAATGTTAGAGAAGAACATTGGGCCGCTAACTAAAGCCATGATCCATGGTGGAAGTTTCAGTTTTGGACATATATCCTCAATCTCATATGAGAAAATTAACTGTTGCTACATGCTTATGCATTAAAGAGGAGTCCATTATCTGTTGTCTATGTTGTCCCGGTATGGATGTATAAGTTGAGAATAATCAATAGCGAGAAATCCGATGCGAGCTTTCTCCTTAGACCTTTGTACAGGCGGCATAGAGGTACCCCTTTGTGACACTTGGTTAAAACATGTGCATTGCGATGATAATCCAGGTAATCCGAGCTAATTAGGACAAGGTGCGGGCACTATTAGTATACTATGCATGAGGCTTGCAACTTGTAAGATATAATTTACATAACACATATGCTTTATTACTACCGTTGACAAAATTGTTTCTTGTTTTCAAAAATCAAAGCTCTAGCACAAATATAGCAATCGATGCTTTCCTCTTTGAAGGACCTTTCTTTTACTTTTATTGTTGAGTCAGTTCACCTATTTCTCTCCACCTCAAGAAGCAAACACTTGTGTGAACTGTGCATTGATTCCTACATACTTGCATATTGCACTTGTTATATTACTCTATGTTGACAATATCCATGAGATATACATGTTATAAGTTGAAATCAACCGCTGAAACTTCATCTTCCTTTGTGTTGCTTCAATGCTTCTACTATGAATTATTGCTTTATGAGTTAACTCTTATGCAAGACTTATTGATGCTTGTCTTGAAGTACTATTCATGAAAAGTCCTTGCTTTATGATTCATTTGTTTACTCATGTCATTTACATTGTTTTGATCGCTGCATTCATTACATATGCTTACAATAGTATGATCAAGGTTATGATGGCATGTCACTCCAGAAATTATCTTTGTTTATCGTTTACCTGCTCGGGACGAGCAGAAACTAAGCTTGAATGCTGATACGTCTCCGACGTATCGATAATTTCTTATGTTCCATGCTACATTATTGATGATATCTACATGTTTTATGCACACTTTATGTCATATTTGTGCATTTTCTCGAACTAACCTATTAACAAGATGCCGAAGTGCCGTTTCGCTGTTTTTGGTTTCAGAAATCCTAGTAAGGAAATATTCTTAATAGGACAAAATCAACGCCCGGGTCCTATTTTGCCACGAAGCTTCCAAGACCGAAGAGTCAACGAGTGGGGCCACGAGGTGGCCAGAGGGTAGGCGGCGCGGCCCACCCTTGGCCGCGCCGACCGTCTCCCCGGCCCCTGCGACGCCCCCGACCTACCCTTCCGCCTACAAATAGCCTTCGTCGCGAAACCCCCAGACCGAGAGCCACGATACGGAAAACCTTCCGAGACGCCGCCGCCGCCAATCCCATCTCGGGGATTCAGGAGATCGCCTCCGACCGCTCGGAGAGGGGAATCATCTCCCGAGGACTCTACGCCGCCATGGTCGCCTCTAGAGTGATGTGTGAGTAGTCTACCCCGGACCATGGGTCCATAGAGCTAGATGGTTGTTTTCTCCTCATTGTGCTTAATTGTCGGATCTTGTGAGCTACCGAACATGATCAAGATCATCTATCTGTAATGCTATATGTTGTGTTTGTTGGGATCCGATGAATAGAGAATACCATGTTATGTTGATTATCAATTTATATCTATGTGTTGTTTATGATCTTGCATGCTCTCCGTTATTAGTAGATGCTCTGGCCAAGTTGATGCTAGTAACTCCAAGAGGGAGTATTTATGCTCGATAGTGGGTTCATGTCTCCGTGAATCTGGGGGAGTGAGAGAAACCTCTAAGATTATGGATGTGTTGTTGCCACTAGGGATAAAACATTGATGCTATGTCCGAGGATGTAATGATTGATTACATTACGCGCAATACTTAATGCAATTGTATGTTGTTAGCAACTTAATACTGGGGGGTTCGGATGATAACCTGAAGGTGGAATTTTTAGGCATAGATGCATGTTGGATAGCGGTCTATGTACTTTGTCGTAATGTCCAATTAAATCTCACTATACGCATCATAATATGTATGTGCATGGTCATGCCCTCTATTTGTCAATTGCCCAACTGTAATTTGTTCACCCAACATGCTGTTTATCTTATGGGAGAGACACCTCTAGTGAACCGTGGACCCCGGTCCAATTCTCTATCTGAAATACAATCTACAATACTTGTTCTACTGTTTTCTGTAAACAATCATCATCCACACTATACATCTAATCCTTTGTTACAGCAAGCCGGTGAGATTGACAACCTCACCGTTTCGTTGGGGCAAAGTACTTGGTTTGTGTTGTGCAGTTCCACGTTGGCGCGAACCCGGTGTTGCGCCGCACTACATCTCGCCGCCATCAACCTTCAACGTGCTTCTTGGCTCCTACCGGGTTCGATAAACCTTGGTTTCATACTGAGGGAAAACTTGCCGCTGTACGCATCACACCTTCCTCTTGGGGTTCCCAACGGACGCGTGCTGTATGCATATCACGGGACAACCGGAGGGCGCGGAGACGAGGCGAGGTTTGTTTCCCGCAGTTCCTCCCACAAAAGGGAGTACGTCTGCGTTGAGGAGGTGCTAGCCTCACACAAGAGGCTAGGCGGCCACACCACGAAGGAAGGCCTCACCTTCTTCCTCGAGAGAGCTCCACAAAGGGGCTCCCCCTTCTCCACTAAGGCACCGGTCGAGGCGGTGGTTCCTTCACAAGGTTGGGGCGAGCTCCTGTTATCACCAGAATTTGACCGAGTCAGAGGTGGGCCGCGATCAAGATGGGCTTGAAGAATATACATGGAAGAAATACGTGAATCGGCCTTTATATGCAAAGTTTGGGCTAGTTGGCCCGTGTATCTGTAATATAGTAGGATACGTGTCGATTAGTTAGAGTTTGGCTCGTGCACGGTTGGGATTATTCCCACGTTAGAAAGTCTACGGACTATAAATATGTATCTAGGGTTTATGAAATAAACAACAATCACGTTCACCACAAACCAATCTAGGCGCATCGCCAACTCCCTTGTCTCGAGGGTTTCTTCCGGTAAGCATCATGCTGCCTAGATCGCATCTTGCGATCTAGGCAGTACAAGTTTATTCGTCGTTCATGCGTTGCTCGTGCTGAAGCCTTTTTGATGGCGAGCAACGTAGTTATCTTAGATGTGTTAGGGTTAGCATTGTTCTTCGTATCATATGCTATCGTCGTGCAACCCTTAGACATCTAGCCGCCCTTACGCCTATCTTAGGCGTAGGGGCGGCACCCCGCTTGATTATTATTTAGTAGATCCGATCCGTTATGGTTGCTCCTTGTTCTTCAAGGATTAGTTTAATATCTGCATAGTTAGGCCTTACAAAGGGTTGAAGGATCCAGCGGCGCGTAGGGTGTAGTTTGCTAGCCCTAGACAGGATGTTCCGGGGATCAACCTCGTGTTGGTTTTTAGGCCTTGTCTAGGATCGGCTTACGATCACCGTGCGTGGCCGCGAGGCTCAATCACGAGTAGGACGTTCCGATTATGCGGTGAAAACCCTAAATCGTCGTAGATCGTTTTAGCTTTATCTTGATCAAGTAGGACCACCATATATTCGTACACCTCGTGCGAATCATGGGTGGATCAGCTCTTTGAGCCGATTCACAGGACAACCTGAGAGCCGATCGAGGCTCGTATTTAATGTTTACGTGTATGCGCAGAAACTAAGCGAGGTATCTTCATCACCTTCCCGACCAGTATAGGTCGTGGCACGCCCTGCACTAGCATCGGACGTGCATGCCGAGTCTTTGCGGGTCGTCGCTCGGAGGGACCAGGGCCAGCCGCAGCCCTAAGTTGCTCCCGGCTCTCCTGTGTTGCCCGTCGCTCGCCGGTGGTTCTGACCGCAACACATTCGGCACGCCCGGGGGACAATCTTCGACATCAACCACATCACCATCTACATCCGAGATGGCGGATGGCACCAGTCACGTACGAGGATCTGACCGAGGAGCTCAAGAAGAAGTATGACGAGGTCAAAGCGATCCTCGGCCGACCTCATCGGCTCTTTTCACGTAACCCGCCACATGGCATCGTGTGGAAAGGGTTCTCACCCGAAGGTGCGCTCGATGGAGTGGACCTGTCCGCCCCGTCAGAGGAACGCACCAGTCCCCGCGTCAGATAAACTTCATGGTAGCTCATTCGCTACACCGCCACTCGAGAACCTGGTGAACACTTTGGAGCGTGTCGCTCTTCGGTGATCCAGAAATCATGAGGCACCACTCTCCGTCAGGACCAGCTCTCGGGACATACCAAGGAGAGATGCCACTCCAGTCCCGTCCACCGCTGCCATTCGCGTTGGCAGCACGAAGTGCCGAATTCACCGGCATTCGTCGTCTACAAGATCTGTGACCCTAGTGACTACCGCCTGCACGAGGCGCCAGGAAATCCCTCACGGTACACGTGCACATACGTGCCGATCGCGTAATCGGGCGCCACAAACCAGGCCAACAGCAGGGACTTCTGGAACAACAGGAAGAACTTCGGAACGGATCTTGAGAAGCACGTGGCTAGCTAAGTATGCCACTCCGACAAACCTCCAGAGCTCAGCTCCTGCAGTTGGCTCAGAGTGGAAAAGCAAGCATGGCTGGCTATGCCACCCCGAATCTTCGAGTTCGACTCCTGCAGCCAGACCGCGGATCAAATCAGTACTATACTGAGAGACCAGTTCGGCATGGTGCCGAAAGGAGGACAATCGGCTATTCCAAGCCGTACCCCAACGAGTACGAGTTGATCCCGCTACCACCCAAATATCGGCTCCCTGATTTCTCCAAATTTAATGGATCAGATGGTTCCAGCTCCATCGAGCATGTGAGCCGATATTTAGCACAGTTAGAACGGTCTCAGATCGGATCCACTACGCGTGAGGTTCTTCGCACAAATCCCTCACAGATCGGCTGGGTGGTACACTTCGTTGCCACCAGACTCGATCCGGACTTGGAAGCATTGGAAGAACAGTTCCATGCAGTATCACTCGAGGCTTCCGAGGCCGGCATTGCCGATCTAGCTCAATACGTCGAAGGTGGAAACCGTGGCGGAACGTCCAGCTTCAAATCTTAGGAACCGATGTTATTCGGCTCGTGTGACTGAAGAAGCAGTCGAGTTGGCAGTGGTGGGCCTTGCATCACAAATCAAGGATATGGCCTCCCAAGCAGACTACCCTTCACTGGCGCACATGGTTCAGAAACTGTCGTTATATGAACAGCGCCACCCGGACTTGTACCAAGACAAATTCAAGCGGTTGAGGCAGATGAAGACGAAGGCTCTGCGGGAGATCAAGAAGTAGCAGTGGCTGAATGGACTCGGGGGGCAACCCCCGTGTCCTGCAAATGGGTTAAGCCACCAGGTCCGCCCAGAGGGTTCGATTTTGACGTGACTAAAACTGAGCAAATCTTCGACCTCTTACTCAAGGAGAAGCAGTTGAAGTTACCCGAAGGCCTCAAAATCCCCACGGTACAGGAGCTGAACGGAAAGCCATACTGCAAATGGCATAACTCGTTCTCCCATACCACCAACGACTGCAGGGTGTGGCGTCAGCAGATCCAAATGGCGATAGAACAAGGACGTCTAATTTTCAACCAGTACGCCATGAAGGTCGACACCCACCCCTTCCCCGCCGTTAACATGGTGGAGTGCACTTACCCTGAAGGGTGCCAGCCAGGATTCTCGTTCAACATCAACATGGTAGGACCTGGACACCACTCTGGTAAGGACGGAGACGAGGGCAGCTGCTCTCGTAGCAAGGACACAGAGGAGGCCGCTCCACGCGATCGGCTCCGTCACGATGGCAAGCGCTACATCACAGAGGGAGAAGTGAAGAATGTAAGATATCAGCGACCTCTCTCCGATCACCTCCTCAACAAGTACGTGAGTCAATATAGCCAACGCCGACGATCCAGCGACGATGATGATAGAGACCGTCTGGCTAGGGACGCCAGGAGACATCGTCGGCATGATCGCGATGAGGAGGAGTACGAGCGCCGTGCCAAGGAAGAATCGAGGAAGCAAGACGACGAGGATAGGCACTGGGACTGCCCCTTCTTCAGACACTGCTGGGATTCAGGAATGAGCCGATTGCCTACAATCGGCAACTGCCCAGAATGTAGACAGAAGAGGAAGGATGCAGCTAACGTGTCCGTGTTCAAACGTCTAGGGCCTCTCCCACCTCGAACAAGCACGCTGAGTCCCCTCGGGTGGAAGATCTCGAGGATTTGGAAGACGATGATGAAGAAGAAGACAGTACCACCGGCCAAGGTGGTGCCCGATGGACTCAGCCGTCCCAAAAGCGTAGGGTTCAGCGACTGCGCGGCTTGGAGGAAGCCGAAAGGTTATACCTGCACACGCTAAGGAAGGCGCGGCCGATCTCGGCCGCGAAAATTCAGCGGACTCTGGATGAAGAGGGTCAACCACAAAAAATGGAGTGGCGCCCCAAGCAAAGGAAAGCCGATGATGAAACATCGGCTGGCACAAACATGGTGCTTATCCTTCCAACGGAGTTTAGTGCTCCAGGATTAGACGAGGCACCCAATTTGGACGACTGCGAGCGCATCGACGTGACAAAGGACGGGGTTAGGCTGGTCTTATCCACCGGCCTGACCGTGTAGCAAGAACAAACCGATGAGCAAACGTGGCGAGGCCGATCCTTGCGCCCCAAAGATCTATGAAGGAACATTACAAAACCTTCATTGAGCGATTCAATATGGAGGCCGATTCCAGCAATCGGCCAAAATTATCCTCACCACATGTTCTGCTTGTGTTCAACATCGATCTACTGGGCAGCGGTTTTACGTCGGCTGATGAGTTAGGAAAAATCAACATTGGTCCTACCGGAGCCGACGTGCAAATACAGTGCCTTGGCTAACTACAGAGCCGATATCCGCAGTTATCTGGCAGATTCGGCTCGGGGGGCACCTAATCGGATGAACATGTGCGATACATGTGCAGTGAAATATTGGGGGCCGATAGAAAAATCGGCCAGTAAAAAAAAAATAGTATACAGCCGATGCAAGGACATCGACTTTAGAGCTAAGAAACAAAGCCGATGCACAGCCATCGACTCTAGTACATTTACACAAGATCTACCGGCTGCGTGTTCAAGACACGGATTTCGACCAGGTCGGTTTTCAGTTCAGCTGTGAGGCCTTCTGCTTCCTCGAGGGAGCAATGAGCCGATTTTGGTGCCCGAACCTTCTCTTCGAGGACTTCCAACCCTTTGCGCCAGTTCAGCAGTACTGTCAGAAACGTCAGTTTTGGCACAAGGCAGCCCTTTGCTCTTTAAGCCGTTGGTACTTCATCTGCAATATCGGCTTTCAAAGGAAGGGTGATCGGCTCTGATGCGTCTACCGTCGGCCTGGCTAAGTTGGCTACTTTCCCAGCTACGTTCGTAGGCATGATTAGGACCTCTGCATGGTGGCTGTCTCAATTTGCCTGAGTTCAGGGCCCTTGGACTGAACTGTGTATCCTCGCCACTGTTCTCACTTTGACTGAGGCTCGGGGGGCAGCTGATTTGGTAGACACTCTGTTTTTGGGAGCCGATTGGAGTTGCATCGGCTGACCCTGCATCATAACCTTCTCCGAAAGCGGTGAGTTGTTGCAGAAGAAGACTGCTAGAGCTACGGAGAGGGAGCCTGAAAGGGAAGCCGTCGTCATCTACAGGGTTTGGACCGTCCTGTTGCTGCAAGAAAATGAAGGAGACTGGATTCTCAAAATGCCAGACTCATCGGCTGTAGGATTGCGAAATATTATGGTCAGATATCAAATCGCAGTCTGAATTTGAGAAGTGTTTGACTGACGGTCTAATCGGTATCTCAGTCCGGCTTCATGGGCGTCTAAAAAATCCGATACGTTGCTATCGGTCTTGGTGTGGCGAGCGGAAGGCTTGAAATTGGATTAATTGAAAGTTAAATTGGAAGAACAATTCTTATTGATTCAAAGGAGCGGCTTTACAAGAAAGAGCCGATGGCTCTCAAAAGGGGGATCCGATGCCTAGTGCACTGCTACTACTAGTCCTACACTAATTTGCCCCTGTTCTAGGGGTCGTCGCTGTCCTCATCGTCGCCGTTGTAGCTGCCGTCGGCGCTGCTTCCAGGGAGTTCCTCGTCGCTGCTGCCCCAGCCCTCGGCCGGAGCTTCTTCTTCCTCGTCATCATCATCATCCTCGCTGTCCGCCCAAGCGCGGAAGCGCTTTGCCGGCGGATATCCGGCGGAGGAGGAGGATTCATCCTCCTCCTTTTCCTCTTCCTCCTCGTCATCATCATCGTCCTCGCTGTCCGCCCAAGCGCGGAATCGCTTTGCCGGCGGATGCCCAGCGGAGGAGGAGGAATCATCCTCCTCCTTTTCCTCTTCTTCCTCTACTTCTTCTTCTTCCTCCTTCCCGTCGGAGGAGGTGGGTTTCACCCAGGGATGGAGGTCGTCTTCGCTTTCGCTCTTCAGCTCCCCTTCGATGAGGAACTTGAGGTCGTCTTCCCCATCGGTCAGAGGTAGGTCACCATCTGACCCGACGAGTGCTTCGGGTGGGCCGTCTGGCACATGATCAAAGTTCCACTCCTGCTCGCTCGAGGAGAAAGACTGGAGGGAGAGGCCGGAGGAGACGGAGGAAGAGGAAGACATTGCTACAGGGAAAGAGGGCTTTTCGGTGCCGATAGCTAGAACAGAGGAAGGGGATGAAAAGGCTAATCAATCGGCACAGTTAAATAAGGAGGAGCCTAGTGGAGATTTAATGCCATTGCAGTTTCCGAGGAAGTGATGCTAAAGCTATCAAATTTTGCAGAGAAGTTGAGAAGGCAAGGCATCATGATGAAGAATACTGCGACGGTTCTGCTCTGCCACGACATGACCCGATGAAGAAAAAGTAGAGTGATTTTGGAATTATCAATTCCAAAACCAGGGGGGCATGTGTTATCACCAGAATTTGACCGAGTCAGAGGTGGGCCGCGATCAAGATGGGCTTGAAGAATATACATGGAAGAAATACATGAATCGGCCTTTATATGCAAAGTTTGGGCTAGTTGGCCCGTGTATCTGTAATATAGTAGGATACGTGTCGATTAGTTAGAGTTTGGCTCGTGCACGGTTGGGATTATTCCCACGTTAGAAAGTCTACGGACTATAAATATGTATCTAGGGTTTATGAAATAAACAACAATCACGTTCACCACAAACCAATCTAGGCGCATCGCCAACTCCCTTGTCTCGAGGGTTTCTTCCGGTAAGCATCATGCTGCCTAGATCGCATCTTGCGATCTAGGCGCACAAGTTTATTCGTTCATGCGTTGCTCGTACGAAGCCTTTTTGATGGCGAGCAACGTAGTTATCTTAGATGTGTTAGGGTTAGCATTGTTCTTCGTATCATATGCTATCGTCGTGCAACCCTTAGACATCTAGCCGCCCTTACGCCTATCTTAGGCGTAGGGGCGGCACCCCGCTTGATTATTATTTAGTAGATCCGATCCGTTATGGTTGCTCCTTGTTCTTCAAGGATTAGTTTAATATCTGCATAGTTAGGCCTTACAAAGGGTTGAAGGATCCAGCGGCGCGTAGGGTGTAGTTTGCTAGCCCTAGACAGGATGTTCCGGGGATCAACCTCGTGTTGGTTTTGGCCTTGTCTAGGATCGGCTTACGATCACCGTGCGTGGCCGCGAGGCTCAATCACGAGTAGGACGTTCCGATTATGCGGTGAAAACCCTAAATCATCGTAGATCGTTTTAGCTTTATCTTGATCAAGCAGGACCACCATATATCGTACACCTCGTGCGAATCATGGGTGGATCGGCTCTTTGAGCCGATTCACAGACAACCCGAGAGCCGATCGAGGCTCGTATTTAATGTTTACGTGTATGCCATGCAGAAACTAAGCGAGGCATCTCCATCACCTTCCCGACTGTGTATCGTGGCACGCCTTGCACCAAAGATCGACGTGCGTGTTTGAGTCTGCGGGCCGTCGCGGAGGGACCAGGGCCGCCCGCAGCCCTAAGTTGCTCCCGGCTCTCCCTGCTGCCCGTCGTTGCTCGCCGGTGGTTTCGACCGCAACTCCACAACACTAGAGGCTCCCAACAACCTATGGGGCTAGTACAACACCAAGCTAGCCTCCATAGGTGCACTTCTTCCAAGATCCCACCATAGGAACCCTACCAACAAGATCCACTAAGGACTACCACGAATCGGTGAAATTTCTCTTGGTAGAACGATAGATCGGGGCCTCCTCCACCACTCCTCAAAGTATGAGCAAGATTGATTGGGTAGGTGGGGAGATCCTCAAGGTTTGAGCTCAAGAACAATGGAGGAGAGAAGAAGAGAAGAGCTAAAAAAGAGCTGGGAAAGGGGCCCTTTAATATAGCTCTCCCAAGTTAACCGTAGTTTTTCGCCTAAGCGGTACTACCACTTTGGTAAGTGGTACTACCGCTCTGGATTCGAAATCCCCACAAAACTTATCCACGTGGACACATAGTGGTACTACCACTTGCGGTACCACTCGAGGTACCGCAATGGCCTCTGGGACATACTGGTTCCCAAGCGGTACCGAAGCGGTACCACAGGGGTAGTGCCGTATTTTACGGTACCTAAGCGGTGATACGCGTACAGCACGCGTCCGTTGGGAACCCTAAGAGGAAGGTGTTATGCGTACAGCAGCAAGTTTTCCTCAGCAAGAAACCAAGGTTTATCGAACCAAGGGAGCCAAGCACGTTGAAGGTTGATGGCGGTGGAGGTAGCGCGCAACACTGTGATTCCGCGCTAACGTGAACCCGCACAACACAACCAAATTACTTTGGCCCAACGTGATAGTGAGGTTGTCAATCTCACCGGCTTGCTGTAACAAAGGATTAGATGTATAGTGTGGATGATGATGTTTGCAGAGAATAGTAAGAACAAGTATTGCAGTAGATTGTATTCGATGTAAAAGAATGGACCGGGGTCCACAATTCACTAGTGGTGTCTCTCCGTAAGATAAATAGCATGTTGGGTGAACAAATTACAGTTGGGCAATTGACAAATAAAGAGGGCATGACCATGCACATACATGTTATGATGAGTAGTGTGAAATTCAATTGGGCATTACGACAAAGTACATAGACCGCTATCCAGCATGCATCTATGCCTAAAAAGTCCACCTTCAGGTTATCATCCGAACCCCCTCCAGTATTAAGTTGCAAACAACAGACAATTGCATTAAGTATGGTGCGTAATGTAATCAACAAATACATCCTTAGACATAGCATTGATGTTTTATCCCTAGTGGCAACAACACATCCACAACCTTAGAACTTTCTGTCACTGTCCCACATTTAATGGAGGCATGAACCCACTATCGAGCATAAATACTCCCTCTTGGAGTTACAAGTATCAACTTGGCCAGAGCCTCTACTAATAATGGAGAGCATGCAAGATCATAAACAACACATAGATGATAGATTGATAATCAACATAACATAGCATTCATTATTCATCGGATCCCAACAAACGCAACATGTAGCATTACAAATAGATGATCTTGATCATGTTAGGCAGCTCACAAGATCCAACAATGATAGCACAATTAGGAGAAGACGACCATCTAGCTACTGCTATGGACCCATAGTCCAGGGGTGAACTACTCACACATCACTCCGGAGGCGACCATGGCGGTGAAGAGTCCTCCGGAAGATGATTCCCCTCTCCGGCAGGGTGCCGGAGGCGATCTCCTGAATCCCCCGAGATGGGATTGGCGGCGGCGGCTCTGGAAGGTTTTCCATATCGTGGCTCTCGGTACTAGAACTGTTATCCACGAAGGCTTAAGTAGGCGGAAGGGTAGGTCGGGGGCCACGAGGGCCCCACACGCCAGGGCCGCGCGGCCCAAGCCTTAGCCGCGCCGCCCTATTGTGTGGGCGCCTCGTCGCCCCACTTCGTATCTCCTCCGGACTTCTGGAAGCTTCGTGGAAAAATAAGATCCTGGGCGTTGATTTCGTCCAATTCCGAGAATATTTCCTTACTAGGATTTCTGAAACCAAAAACAGCAGAAAACAACAACTGGCTCTTCGGCATCTTGTTAATAGGTTAGTGCCAGAAAATGCATAAATATGACATAAAGTGTATATAAAACATGTAGGTATCATCAATAAAGTAGCATGGACATAAGAAATTATAGATACGTTTGAGACGTATCAAGCATCCCCAAGCTTAGTTCCTACTCGCCCGAATAGGTAAATGATAACAAAGATAATTTTGGAAGTGACATGCTATCATAATCTTGATCAATACTATTGTAAGCACATGTAATGAATGCAGCGATTCGAAGCAATGGTAAAGACAATGGTTAAACAACTGAATCATATAGCAAAGACTTTTCATGAATAGTACTTTCAAGACAAGCATCAATAAGTCTTGCATAAGAGTTAACTCATAAAGCAATAAATTCAAAGTAAAGGCATTGAAGCAACACAAAGGAAGATTAAGTTTCAGCGATTGCTTTCAACTTGTAACATGTATATCTCATGGATATTGTCAACATAAAGTAATATAATAAGTGCAATATGCAAGTATGTAAGAATCAATGCACAGTTAACACAAGTGTTTGCTTCTTGAGATGGAAGGAAGTAGGTAAACTGACTCAACATAAAAGTAGAAGAAAGGCCCTTCGCAGAGGGAAGCATCGATTGCTATATTTGTGCTAGAGCTTTTATTTTGAAAACAAGAAACAATTTTGTCAACGGTAGTAATAAAGCATATGTATTATGTAAATTATATCCTACAAGTTGCAAGCCTCATGCATAGATTACCAATAGTGCCCACACCTTGTCCTAATTAGCTCGGATTTACATGGATTATCATCACAAAGGGGTACCTCTATGCCGCCTGTACAAAGGTCCAAGGAGAAAGCTCGCATTGGATTTCTCGCTTTTGATTATTCTCAACTTAGACATCCATACCGGGACAACATAGACAACAGATAATGGACTCCACTTTAATGCATAAGCATTCAACAATAAATAATATTCTCATAAGAGATTGAGGATTGTTGTCCAAAACTGAAACTTCCACCATGGATCATGGCTTTAGTTAGCGGCCCAATGTTCTTCTCTAACAATATGCATACTCAAACCATTCAACTCATGATAAATCACCCTTACTTCAGACAAGACGAACATGCATAGCAACTCACATGATATTCAACAAAGGGTAGTTGATGGCGTCCCCAGGAACATGGTTATCACACAACAAGCAACTTAATAAGAAATAAGATACATAAGTACATATTCAATACCACAATAGTTTTTAGGCTATTTGTCCCATGAGCTATATATTGCAAAGACAAAGAATAGAAATTTTAAAGGTAGCACTCTAGCAATTTACTTTGGAATGGCAGAGAAATACCATGTAGTAGGTAGGTATGGTGGACACAAATGGCATAGTTATTGGCTCAAGGATTTGGATGCACGAGAAGTAATCCCTCTCAATACAAGGCTTAGGCTAGCAAGGTTATTTGAAGCAAACACAAGTATGAACCGGTACAGCAAAACTCACATAAAAACATATTGCAAGCATTATAAGACTCTACACCGTCTTCCTTGTTGTTCAAACCCTTACTAGAAAATATCTAGACCTTAGAGAGACCAATCATGCAAACCAAATTTTAGCAAGCTCTATGTATTTCTTCACTAATAGGTGCAAAGTATATGATGCAAGAGCTTAAACATGATCCATATGAGCACAACAATTGCCAAGTATCAAATTATTCAAGACATTCTACCAATTACCACATGTAGCATTTCCCGTTTCCAACCATATAACAATTAACGAAGCAGTTTTAACCTTCGCCATGAACATTATGAGTAAAGCCTAAGGACATATTTGTCCATATGCAACAGCGGAGCGTGTCTCTCTCCCACACAATGAATGCTAGGATCCATCTTTATTCAAACAAAACAAAACAAAAACATACAGACGCTCCAAGTAAAGCACATAAGATGTGATGGAATAAAAATATAGTTTCACTAGAGGAACCTGATAATGTTGTCGATGAAGAAGGGGATGCCTTGGGCATCCCCAAGCTTAGATGCTTGAGTCTTCTTGAAATATGCAGGGATGAACCACCGGGCATCCCCAAGCTTAGAGCTTTCACTCTCCTTGATCATATTGTATCATCCTCCTCTCTTGATCCTTGAAAACTTCCTCCACACCAAACTCAAAACAACTCATTAGAGGGTTAGTGCATAATCAAAATTCACATGTTCAGAGGGGACATAATCATTCTTAACACTTCTGGACATTGCACAAAGTTACTGAAAGTTAATGGAATAAAGAAATCCATCAAGCATAGCAAAACAGGCAATGTGAAATAAAAGGCAGAATCTGTCAAAACAGAACAGTCCGTAAAGACGAATTTTTTAGGTGCACCAGACTTGCTCAGATGAAAATGCTCAAATTGAATGAAAGTTGCATACATATCTGAGGATCACTCACGTAAATTGGCAGAATTTTCTGAGTTACCTACAGAGACTACTGCTCAAATTCGTGATAGCAAGAAATCTGTTTCTGCGCAGTAATCCAAATCTAGTATAAACCTTACTACCAAAGACTTTACTTGGCACAACAGTGCAATAAAATAAAGATAAGCAGAGGTTGCTACAGTAGTAACAACTTCCAAAACTCAAATATAAAACAAAAGTACTGTAGTAAAATCATGGGTTGTCTCCCATAAGCGATTTTCTTTAACGCCTTTCAGCTAGGCGCAGAAAGTGTGTATCAAGTAACATCAAGAGACGAAGCATCAACATCATAATTTGTTCTAATGATAGAATCAAAAGGTAACTTCATTCTATTTCTAGGGAAGTGTTCCATACCTTTCTTGAGAGGAAATTGATATTTAATATTACCTTCCTTCATATCAATAATAGCACCAACAGTTCGAAGAAAAGGTCTTCCCAATATAATGGGACAAGATGCATTGCATTCAATATCCAAGACAACAAAATCAACGGGGAAAGGTTATTGTTAACCGTAATGCGAACATTATCAACCCTCCCCAAAGGTTTCTTTGTAGAGTTATCAGCAAGATTAACATCCAAATAACAATTTTTCAATGGTGGCAAGTCAAGCATATTATAGATTTTCCTAGGCATAACGGAAATACTTGCACCAAGATCACATAAAGCATTACAATCAAAATCATTGACCTTCATCTTAATTATGGGCTCCCAACCATCCTCTAACTTCCTAGGAATAGAAGCTTCACGGTTTAATTTCTCTTCTCTAGCTTTTATGAGAGCATTTGTAATATGTTTTGTAAAGGCCAAATTTATAGCACTAGCATTAGGACTTTTAGCAAGTTTTTGTAAGAACTTTATAACTTCAGAGATGTGAAAATCATAAAAATCTAAACCATTATGATCTAAAGCAATGGGATCATTATCCCCCACATTAGAAAAATTTCAGCAGTTTTATCACAGGCAATTTTAGTAGTTTTAGCAGTTCCATAGCTTTGTGCTTTGCATTAGAAGTGGAAACATTGCCAACACCAATTATTTTACCATTAATAGTAGGAGGTGCAGCAACATGTGAAGCATTAGCATTGCTAGTGGTGGTAATAGTCCAAACTTTAGCTATATTGTTATCTTTAGCATTTTCTTCTTTTTCCCACCTAGCACGCAAATCGGCCATCAATCTAATATTCTCATTAATTCTAACTTGGATGGAGTTTGCTGTAGTAACAATTTTATTATCAATATCCTCAGGTTTAGCAGCCATTTTATTAATTAAAGAAGATTGTGATGCATACATGTATGAGATTCGGTTTTCAGCATTTGAAATCTTAGTTTGCAAACCCGAAATCTCCATATTCAAATTTTCAAGTTGATTTCCTATATTTTTCAACAAGGTAGATTGTTCATTCATAGTTTTAGTAAACAATTGATTTTGCTCATATTGTGATTGCATAAAGCTCTTAGTGGATCTTTCAATTTCTAGCATCTTTTCCTCATATCTACCATGAGAATTACCATAATCATTACCACTAGCAGGATATGGCCTATAGTTGTTACCCAAATTATTCCTATTAGCATTGTTGTTGAAATTATTATTTTTAATGAAGTTCACATCAACATGTTCTTCTTGGGCAACCAATGAAGCTAACGGAACATTATTAGGATCAACATTTGTCCTACCATTCACAAGCATAGACATAATAGCATCAATCTTATCACTCAAGGAAGAGGTTTCTTCGACAGAATTTACCTTCTTACCTTGTGGAGCTCTTTCCGTGTGCCATTCAGAGTAATTAATCATCATATTATCAAGAAGCTTTGTTGCGGCGCCTAGAGTGATGGACATAAAGGTACCTCCAGCAGCTGAATCCAATAGGTTCCGAAGAAAAATTCAGTCCTGCATAAAAGGTTTGGATGATCATCCAAGTAGTCAGTCCATGGGTTGGGCAATTTTTAACCAAAGATTTCATTCTTTCCCATGCTTGAGCAACATGCTCATTATCCAATTGTTTAAAATTCATTATGCTACTTCTCAAAGATATAATTTTAGCAGGAGGATAATATCTACCAATAAAAGCATCCTTACATTTAGTCCATGAATCAATACTATTCTTAGGCAGATATAGCAATCAATCTTTAGCTCTTCCTCTTAATGAGAAAGGAAACAATTTTAATTTTATAATGTCACTATCTACGTCCTTATACTTTTGCATTTCACATAATTCAACAAAATTATTAAGATGGGCAGCAGCATCATCAGAACTAACACCAGAAAATTGCTCTCTCATAACAAGATTTAGTAAAGCAGGTTTAATTTCAAAGAATTCTGCTATAGTAGCAGGTGGAGCAATAGGTGTGCATAAGAAATCATTATTATTTGTGTTTGTGAAGTCACACAACTTAGTATTTTCAGGAGTACCCATTTTAGCGATAGTAAATAAAGCAAACTAGATAAAGTAAATGCGAGTAACTAATTTTTTTTGTTTTTAATATGGAGATTGCAAACAAGATAGTAAATAAAGTAAAGCTAGCAACTAATTTTTTTGTATTTTGATATAATGCAGCAAACAAAGAAGTAAATAAAATAAAGCAAGACAAAAACAAAGTAAAGAGATTGGAAGTGGAGACTCCCCTTGCAGCGTGTTCTCATGCAACGGCGCCAGAAAAGAGCTTGATACGCGTATAGCACGCGTCCGTTGGGAACCCCAAGAGGAAGGTGTGATGCGTACAGCAGCAAGTTTTCCCTCAGCAAGAAACCAAGGTTTATCGAACCAGTAGGAGCCAAGAAGCACGTTGAAGGTTGATGGCGGCGGGATGTAGTGCGGCGCAACACCAGGGATTTCGGCGCCAACGTGGAACCTGCACAACACAACCAAATTACTTTGCCCCAACGTGACAGTGAGGTTGTCAATCTCACCGGCTTGCTGTAACAAAGGATTAGATGTATAGTGTGGATGATGATGTTTGCAGAGAATAGTAAGAACAAGTATTGCAGTAGATTGTATTCGATGTAAAAGAATGGACCGGGGTCCACAGTTCACTAGTGGTGTCTCTCCGTAAGATAAATAGCATGTTGGGTGAACAAATTACAGTTGGGCAATTGACAAATAAAGAGGGCATGACCATGCACATACATGTTATGATGAGTAGTGTGAAATTCAATTGGGCATTACGACAAAGTACATAGACCACTATCCAGCATGCATCTATGCCTAAAAAGTCCACCTTCAGGTTATCATCCGAACCCCTCCAGTACTAAGTTGCAAACAACAGACAATTTCATTAAGTATGGTGCGTAATGTAATCAACAAATACATCCTTAGACATAGCATTGATGTTTTATCCCTAGTGGCAACAACACATCCACAACCTTAGAACTTTCTGTCACTGTCCCAGATTTAATGGAGGCATGAACCCACTATCGAGCATAAATACTCCCTCTTGGAGTTACAAGTAACGACTTGGCCAGAGCCTCTACTAATAACGGAGAGCATGCAAGATCATAAACAACACATAGATGATAGATTGATAATCAACATAACATAGCATTCATTATTCATCGGATCCCAACAAACGCAACATGTAGCATTACAAATAGATAATCTTGATCATGTTAGGCAGCTCACAAGATCCAACAATGATAGCACAATTAAGAGAAGATGACCATCTAGCTGCTGCTATGGACCCATAGTCCAGGGGTGAACTACTCACACATCACTCCGAAGGCGACCATGGCGGTGAAGAGTCCTCCGGAGATGATTCCCCTCTCCGGCAGGTGCCGGAGGCGATCTCCTGAATCCCCCGAGATGGGATTGGCGGCGGCGTCTCCGGAAGGTTTTCCGTATCGTGGCTCTGGCAGAACTATTATCGACGAAGGCTTAAGTAGGCGGAAGGGTAGGTCAGGGGGCGCCACGAGGGCCCCACACGCCAGGGCCGCGTGGCCCAAGCCTTGGCCGCGGCGCCCTGTTGTGTGGGCGCCTCGTCGCCCCACTTCGTATCTCCTCCGCACTTCTGGAAGCTTCGTGGAAAATAAGATCCTGGGCGTTGATTTCGTCCAATTCCGAGAATATTTCCTTACTAGGATTTCTGAAACCAAAAACAGCAGAAAACAGCAACTGGCTCTTCGGCATCTCGTTAATAGGTTAGTGCCGGAAAATGCATAAATATGACATAAAGTGTATATAAAACATGTAGGTATCATCAATAAAGTAGCATGGAACATAAGAAATTATAGATACGTTTGAGACGTATCAGGCGGTACTACCACTCTCAAGTGGTACTACCGCTCAAGGTACCGCAGAGGTACCGCAATGTGTTCTGTGGGACTTTCTCAGTGCAAAGCTCCGAGCGGTATCGTGGGCGGTACCAAGGGTAGCGGTACTACCGCTCCTGGTACCGGTAGTACCGCTTTGGCTGAAACTGCTTTTTCCTCTTTTCCTCTCCAACCATGTCACCTCGCGACACACACACAAAACCAGAAAACCTATAAGCTACGCTTCAGTCCTCCGATCATGACGTGTTCAGCGAGGTCACCGTGCACTTGCAAATCTAACAAAAAAAATGTTTGCGCATAGTTAAATTCATTCAAGTGTTGTTATCAAACACACAAAACACGGGATATAGATCTTGCTCTTTCAACTAGGTTGACACGAATCTTTGGTATTCATCTGAAGACATTGGAATGCCCCCATGGGCACCACTGCCTTTGTGGAACACCTTAATTTATGTCTTCCTTTGTATATCTTGTGTTGTTTAGTGGAAGAAATACAGAGAACACCACTTTTCTTGGTTGATTTATATGGAATGGCAAGGTGTCTTTGAATACATCAAAGTACATGTAGTGCTTGAAATCTATCAGTGGGCTTATTTTTTCCTCCAAATGATGAGGTTATCAACTTCACCAATTACGGCAGCGGCGGCATCAATGTGTTTGATCTGTTGGCCCGTTATACCAATGGCGACGAGGATCCGGTGCTGGTTTGCGACACTTGCGCTCATCTGTCAGTGAGGCACATTCAACCAGTACCAAGGTGAAGTAATCCTTCCTCCTCTACATTTATGTCGGTTTTCTTTGTGAATCATTTTGCTATGAATGTTATTTTGGCATCACAAAAGTTCTCTCACCTAGCAATTTCTTGCACTCATCGATCTCCGTATTTACTTGATGAAGTTTTAAGCGTGTGTTACCTTGTGGGTAGAGGAATACTAATCTCGCTAACCAGATGCATGAAGGCTAACACTTTCCTTTTATTGCACCATTTTATTTACCGCATATGTCTATATTATCTATTGTTAGTATCAACATGTATTAATGCAACTTCATATTTCAGGCATTTACAGAGAGAAGCTTCAGTAGTTTGTAGCTGACAGACAACTAAGCAATGATGAAATGAAAGATTTGGTGGCATTCCAAGTGCCTCTCTGCATTTCTCAAGAAGTTGTTGATATTTCTCATGCTGACATATGCAGTTAGTTGTTTGCAAAGGTGATGTATTTTATGGTGCCTTTCATTTTAACATACTATGCATAATTTAAGTTTTGTTCCAGTTCTGCATTGGTTAAGCAAAGTTGACGAACAATTTTATGTAAATGGTGTTCTTACCCTGCATAGGGCATTGCAGGTTTTGATGCAAGTGATTGTATCAGTTGATGGATACGAGACACTAACAGACTGAGAGGCAGTTAGTAAAGAAGAGCGTCTAAATTTGAAAAAGGGTGTTGCTATGACCAAGCGGTAGGCCTCTTCCCTAAAAAAACTAGGGATTTCTATTTTCGTGCCCCTGCTTTGTTAGTTGTACTCAGTTTTCCCCAGCTCGTTAGTTTTTCCTCAGCTTTCCCCTCCCTCTAGTTTGAAACCCTCAAGACGCGGGTTGCCGTCGGTCAGGTCCTACCGTTACCGTTAATCTGACGGGTGGGGCTGCACAGAGGTGGGGCTGCATAGAGGGCAGTTCCTCTCTGACCGTCTCGTGCTGACGGGTAGCCATCCATCTACCGCTGACGCGTGGGCCGTTTTATTTCCTGATTGTATACGCGGTGCTGCCAATGACAAATGGGGCCGCTCTATGGGGCTGCCGCAGCCAATGACCAGTGGGTCGTCTATTTATTTATAGAAAATTATATTGCCGCTCTGTGGGGCCTCCGCAGCCAATGACCGCTGTGGCAGGTGACTATTTTCGCAGCTTAATCTAAAGTGACTCTTATGCTAAACATTGTGCATCCCGACGTTGACCTAGCAGTGGCGGCGAGCATAGCCGTTCTGACCATGCCGATATCGGCATCGGCATCGGCATCGTTTGGAGGATGTGGTGCTCGAATAATAGTGGAAATGCGATATTATCTTTTACATGCATAATATATAGAAAATAGCTAGATCTCTAAATCGATGCATATGAAGCTACATATATATTCTTGGTCATAATCCCCTTATCTAAAGGGGATGGATGCATGGCTTCACGTCGTCGTCGCTTTCATCGTCAGTATCTTCATCGTCCGAGTAGTAGTACTTCCTGCACATTGTTCCGTCGAACACCTTCACTGTGAGCACATCATCGCCTTCATATTTGAAGTGTACGAAGCAGCCGAAATCCACACCGTGCGCGATGGCGAATTTCTCCCAGCCCTTGTCGAGGTACATCCGGCCTTGACCGTCAAATAGGACCTCCACGGTCCAGAGACGAGGACCACAGTCAGCTGCTCGCAGATACACCTTAGCTGGCTCCTGGCCGTCAAGATAGTCCGCAAACTTTTTTGGGAGAGCCTGCAAAGAGATCGAGCGCCGATCGTTTGAAATTAAAGGTTTTTTAGAACATGCCCATAATTAATCACATGCATCATATATGTGGGAACACGTACGTACCTTCTTGACCAAAGGGTCTTCATAGACGACGATGAAGAACTCCTCTATGATCAATGGCAGTGTTGACGGTGGTGGTGGCAATGATGATGATCCACTTCCCCTTCCCCTTCCCCTTCCCCTTCCGGTCCGCGTCCGAGACGTGGAAGCCATGGCAATGGATCAAGTGTATGTGAATGAAGAAGAGAGAGGCAGAACCTATTGACACAAGGGATGGCCGTGTGGGTGTTTATAAGGGAGAGATGACCGTTGTAGGGGTTTACACAATAAAATAAGGAGGAGGTGAACGTTGGTGGGGGTTTACACAATAAATTAAGGAGGAGATGACCGTTGTGGGGGTTTACACAATAAATTAAGGAGGAGACGACCGTTGTGGGGGTATATATCTCAACAAAAAAGTAATGCGGACTATCTTGACGGAAATGGAACTTCGTGATATAGTTTATCATTTTACCGTGAAAAGTAATGCCTAAAAGAAATGGTAATTCGTGATAGTTTATCATTTACCGTAATGGCTACAACAAATCGTTGATGGTTTATCATTTTTTGTGTGAAAAGTAATGGCTACAAGAAATGGGTGATGGTGTATCATTTTTTGCGTGAAAAGTAATGGCTACAACAAAATCGGTGATGGTTTATCGTTTTTTGCGTGAAAAGTAATGGCTACAAGAAATGGGTGATGGTGTATCATTTTTTGCGTGAAAAGTAATGTCTACAACAAAATCGGTGATGGTTTATCGTTTTTTGCGTGAAAAGTAATGGCTACAAGAAATGGGTGATGGTGTATCATTTTGCGTGAAAAGTAATGGCTACAACAAAATCGGTGATGGTTTGTCATTTTTTGCGTGAAAAGTAATGGCTACAACAAATCGGTGATGGTGTATCATTTTTTTGCGTGAAAAGTAATGGCTACAACAAATCGGTGATGGTTTATCATTTTTTGCGTGAAAAGTAATGCCTAAAAAGAGTTTATAATTTAGCTCGTGAAAAATAATGCAGAAAACCAAACTTTGCGTGAAGCTAACCGACGACAGAGAGAGAGAGAGGGTGGTGGCCCCGACCAGAGAGAGATAGGGGTTATCCTGCCCGTTAGATCATACGATCAACGGTCGGCGGGCACGATCCACGTGACATGGGCTAGACCAATCAGGGCAATGTTGGGCGTCTGTGAGAGTTTGTGAAGGGAGAGGGCAAAACTGAGTAGTATCAAGAAACCAAGGGCAAGTGAGTAGTAAACAGACTAAGGGATTCAAATATGAGATTTAAAAAATGGAAAATGCATGTTTTGTACAATGAAACCCATCTTGGCCTACCTCAAACTATTTGCAATACAAATATACATGAGTGTGAAAATTATGGCCTCATTCAGACAAAGTATGTTTTGGGAAAAGCTGTTTTGGGTAGGGCTTATTGTGGAAAACCATGCACCTTCATAGCTACTAGGTGATTTGAGAAGTGGCAATTTGTGGTAAAACTTGATTTATCTATGATTTATCTATGATTTGAGAAGTGGCAACTTGTGGTAAAGACTCCATGAGTAAGTGCCACTCTTTTTCGGAATTTTTTGCACATTAAATAACTCATTTAACTGGTTAATCCCATTTGTTGACTCTCTGTTGACCAGCCACTTGAGGGTAAAACTGAGTATATTGCACTAGCCAGTATTAGCACTCAAGGGGAAAACTGAGCACACAAAAAATGCTAGTATATGACTCGAGGGTATACCTGAGTATATCTAAATTTCCAGGGTTAGACTCGAGGACGCGTGTTGCGGTGCAGAAGTGGAAGACGTGCCATTGTTGACGCGTGTCGCGGTGCAGACGTGCAAATAGTGGACGCGTAGGACGCGGGTCGCATTTAGGACGCGTAAGCCCCTCCCTCCCTCCCTCTGCACACAGTCGTCTCATTCTCGCTCACGCACGAAACCACCCCTCTCACGTCCCATCAACTTCTCCAAATCGAAAAAACCCCAACCGCCGTACGCACGCTACCCTGCCGGCGATGGAGAAGAAGAATGCGCCGGCGGCCGTCGCCTCCGAGCTTCTATTCTTGTAGACCGTGTTGGGCCTCCAAGAGCAGAGGTTTGTAGAACAGCAGCAAGTTTCCTTAAGTGGATCACCCAAGGTTTATCGATCTCAGGGAGGAAGAGGTCAAAGATATCCCTCTCATGCAACCCCGCAACCACAAAGCAAGAAGTCTCTTGTGTCCCCAACACACCTAATAGGTGCACTAGTTCGGCGAAGAGATAGTGAAATACAAGTGGTATGAATAAGTATGAGCAGTAGTAACGGCGCCAGAAAAGTGTTTTGCTGCCCAGGACTGGCGTGTGGTTGATGGTGGTAATATTGCGGACAGTACAGATGCAGTAAAACAGTAAACAAGCAGCGATAGCAGTATTTAGGAACAAGGCCTAGGGGTTATACTTCCACTAGTGGACTCTCTCAACATTGATCACATAATAGAATAAATAGATAAATGCTAGACTCTACACTCTCTTGTTGGATGATGAACACCACTAACTGTGTAGGATTACACGAACCCTCAATGCCGGAGTTAACAAGCTCCACAATATTCGATGTTCATGTTTAAATAACCTTAGAGTGCATGACAGATCAACATAACCAAACCAAGTACTAACATAGCATGCACACTGTCACCTTCACGCTACGAAAGGAGGCATAGATCACATCAATACCATCATAGCAATAGTTAACTTCATAATCTACAAGAGATCACAATCATAGCCTACGCCAAGTACTAACACGATGCACACACTGTCACCATTACACCGTGCAGGAGGAATAAACTACTTTAATAACATCACTAGAGTAGCACACAGATAAATTGTGATACAAAACACATTGCAATCATAAAGGGATATAAATAAGCACTTCACTATGCCATTCATAACAGTGAATAAGTATTCTGTGAAATATAGCCTAAGAGACCCACACGGTGCACACACTGTCACCTTTACACACGTGGGACAAGGAGTCTCCGGAGATCACATAAGTAAAATCCACTTGACTAGCATAATGACATCTAGATTACAAGCATCATCATATGAATCTCAATCATGTAAGGCAGCTCATGAGATTATTGTATTGAAGTACATAGGAAGAGAGATTAACCACATAGCTACCGGTACAGCCCCGAGCCTCGATGGAGAACTACTCCCTCCTCATGGGAGACAGCAGCGTTGATGGAGATGGCGGTGGTGATGGCAGCGGTGTCGATGGAGAAGCCTTCCGGGGCACTTCCCCGTCCCGGCGGTGTGCCGAACAGAGACTCCTGTCCCCCAGATCTTGGCTTCGCGATGGCGGCGCTCTGGGTTTCTCGTACCGTGGCTTTTTCGTCTCGAGGTTTTAGGTCGAGGACCTTTATATAGGCGAAGAGGCGGCGTCAGGGTCGAAGAGGCGGTGTCACCATAGGCGGCGCGGCCAGGCCGGGCCACGCCGCCTACCTCCCGGGCCCCCGTGGGTCCACTCGGCGACTCTCGGTTCGGATGCTTCCGGGGATTCTAAGATGTCGGGCGTTGATTTCGTCCGATTCCGAGAATATTTCCTTACTAGGATTTCTGAAACCAAAAACAGCAGAAAACAAGAACTGCCCTTCGGCATCTCGTCAATAGGTTAGTTCCGGAAAATGCATAAATATGACATAAAGTATGCATAAAACATGTAGATATCATCAATAATGTGGCATGGAACATAAGAAATTATCGATACGTCGGAGACGTATCAGCATCCCCAAGCTTAGTTCTGCTCGTCCCGAGCAGGTAAAACGATAACAAAGATAATTTCTGAAGTGACATGCCATCATAACCTTGATCATACTATTGTAAGCATATGTAATGAATGCAGCGATCCAAACAATGGTAAATGACATGAGTAAACAAATGAATCATATAGTAAAGACTTTTCATGAATAGTACTTTCAAGACAAGCATCAATAAGTCTTGCATAAGAGTTAACTCATAAAGCAATAATTCATAGTAGAGGTATTGAAGCAACATAAAGGAAGATTAAGTTTCAGCGGTGGCTTTCAACTTGTCAATGTAAAGTAATATAACAAGTGCAATATGCAAGTATGTAGGAATCAATGCACAGTTCACACAAGTGTTTGCTTCTTGAGGTGGAGAGAAATAGGTGAACTGACTCAACATAAAAAGTAAAAGAAAGGTCCTTCAAAGAGGAAAGCATCGATTGCTATATTTGTGCTAGAGCTTTGATTTTGAAAACAAGAAACAATTTTGTCAACGGTAGTAATAAAGCATATGTGTCATGTAAATTATATCTTACAAGTTGCAAGCCTCATGCATAGTATACTAATAGTGCCCGCACCTTGTCCTAATTAGCTCGGATTACCTGGATTATCATCGCAATGCACATGTTTTAACCAAGTGTCACAAAGGGGTACCTCTATGCCGCATGTACAAAGGTCTAAGGAGAAAGCTCGCATTGGATTTCTCGCTATTGATTATTCTCAACTTAGACATCCATACCGGGACAACATAGACAACAGATAATGGACTCCTCTTATATGCATAAGCATGTAGCAACAATTAATTTTCTCATATGAGATTGAGGATATTTGTCCAAAACTGAAACTTCCACCATGGATCATGGCTTTAGTTAGCGGCCCAATGTTCTTCTCTAACATTATGCAATGCTCTAACCATTCTAGCGGTAAATCTCCCTTACTTCAGACAAGACGGACATGCATAGCAACTCACATGATATTCAACAAAGAGTAGTTGATGGCGTCCCCAGTGAACATGGTTATCGCACAACAAGCAACTTAATATGAGATAAAGTGCATAAGTACATATTCAATACCACAATAGTTTTTAGGCTATTTGTCCCATGAGCTATATATTGCAAAGATAAAGGATAGAAATTTAAAGGTAGCACTCAAGCAATTTACTTTGGAATGGCAGAGAAATACCATGTAGTAGGTGGGTATGGTGGACACAAATGGCATAGTGGTTGGCTCAAGGATTTTGGATGCATGAGAAGTATTCCTCTCGATACAAGGTTTAGGCTAGCAAGGTTATTTGAAACAAACACAAGTATGAAGCGGTGGCAAAACTCACATAAAAGACATATTGTAAACATTATAAGACTCTACACCGTCTTCCTTGTTGTTCAAACTCTTACTAGAAAGTATCTAGACCTTAGAGAGACCAATTATGCAAACCAAATATTAGCAAGCTCTATGTATTTCTTCATTAATAGGTGCAAAGTATATGATGCAAGAGCTTAAACATGAGCACAACAATTGCCAAGTATCACATTATCCAAGACATTATAGCAATTACTACATGTATCATTTTCCGATTCCAACCATATAACAATTTAACGAAGCAGTTTCAACCTTCGCCATGAACATTAAAAGCTAAGAACACATGTGTTCATATGAACCAGCGGAGCATGTCTCTCTCCCACACAAGCATTTATTCAAACAAAAACAAAATAGAAACACACAAACGCTCCAAGTAAAGTACATATGATGTGACCGAATAAAAATGTAGTTTCAAGAGATGGAACCTGATAATTTGTCGATGAAGAAGGGGATGCCTTGGGCATCCCCAAGCTTAGATGGTTGAGTCTTCTTGAAATATGCAGGGATGAACCACCGGGGCATCCCCAAGCTTAGAGCTTTCACTCTTCTTGATCATAGTATATCATCCTCCTCTCTTGACCCTTGAAAACTTCCTTCACACCAAACTCGAAACAAACTCATTAGAGGGTTAGTGCATAATCAAAAACTCACATGTTCAGAGGTGACACAATCATTCTTAACACTTCTGGACATTTCCCAAAGCTACTGGAAGTTAATGGAACAAAGAAATCCATCCCACATAGCAAAAGAAGCAATGCGAAATAAAAGGCAGAATCTGTCAAAACAGAACAGTCCGTAAAGACGAATTTTATTGAGGCACCAGACTTGCTCAAATGAAAATGCTCAAATTGAATGAAAGTTGCGTACATATCTGAGGATCACTCACGTAAATTGGCATAATTTTCTGAGTTACCTACAGAGAATTTTTCCCAGATTCGTGACAGCAAGAAATCTGTTTCTGCGCAGTAATCCAAATCTAGTATGAACTTTACTATCAAAGACTTTACTTGGCACAACAATGCACAAAACTAAGATAAGGAGAGGTTGCTACAGTAGTAACAACTTCCAAGACTCAAATATAAAACAAAAGTACTGTAGTAAAATAAACACATGGGTTATCTCCCAAGAAGTTCTTTCTTTATAGCCATTAAGATGGGCTCAGCAGTTTTAATGATGCACTCACAAGAAATAGTATTTGAAGCAAAAGAGAGCATCAAGAGGCAAATTCAAAACACATTTAAGTCTAACATGCTTCCTATGCATAGGAATCTTGTAAATAAACAAGTTCATTAAGAGCAAAGTAACAAGCATAGGAAGATAAAACAAGTGTAGCTTCAAAAATTTCAGCACATAGAGAGGTGTTTTAGTAACATGAAAATTCCTACAACCATATTTTCCTCTCTCATAATAATATCCAGTGGCATCATGAGCAAACTCAACAATATAACTATCGCATAAAGCATTCTTATCATGAGTCTCATGCATAAAATTATTACTCTCCACATGAGCATAATCAATTTTATTAGTAATAGTGGGAGCAAATTCAACAAAGTAGCTATCATTATTATTCTCATCATCAAATATAGGAGGCATATTGTAATCATAATCAAATTTATCCTCCATAACAGGTGGAACCAAAAGACTACTATCATTATAATCATCATAAATAGGAGGTAAAGTATCATCAAAGAAAATTTTCTCCTCAATGCTTGGGGGACTAAAAAGATCATGCTCATCAAAACCAGCTTCCCCAAGCTTAGAATTTTCCATAGCATTAGCAACAATAGTGTTCAAAGCATTCATATTAATAACATTCCCATTAGCATGCATATAAAGTTCCATGGGTTTTTTAATTCTCTCTTCAAACACATCATGTCCTAATTCAAGATAAAGTTCATAAAGATCTCTCATATTTTTGTTGTTTTCCATTATGCCTAACTAGTGTAAACAAGAAACAAAAAGATGCAATTGCAGGATCTAAAGGAAATAGCTTCGAGCACAAACACAATGGCGCCAGAAAAGTAATGTTACCTGGAACCGGAGTATGAGTGCCTTTTACCTTTCCTCCCCGGCAACGGCGCCAGAAAAGTGCTTGATGTCTACGGAGCTTCTATTCTTGTAGACAGTGTTGGGCCTCCAAGAGCAGAGGTTTGTAGAACAGCAGCAAGTTTCCCTTAAGTGGATCACCCAAGGTTTATCGATCTCAGGAGGAAGAGGTCAAAGATATCCCTCTCATGCAACCCTGCAACCACAAAGCAAGAAGTCTCTTGTGTCCCCAACACACCTAATAGGTGCACTAGTTCGGCGAAGAGATAGTGAAATACAGGTGGTATGAATAAGTATGAGTAGTAGTAACGGCGCCAGAAAAGTGCTTTGCTGCCCAGGACTGGCGTGTGGTTGATGGTGGTAATATTGCGACAGACAGATGCAAGAAAGTAAACAAGCAGATAGCAGTATTTAGGAACAAGGCCTACGGATTATACTTTCACTAGTGGACTCTCTCAACATTGATCACATAATAGAATAAATAGATAAATGCTAGACTCTACACTCTCTTGTTGGATGATGAACACCACTAACTGTGTAGGATTACACGAACCCTCAATGCCGGAGTTAACAAGCTCCACAATATTCGATGTTCATGTTTAAATAACCTTAGAGTGCATGACAGATCAACATAACCAAACCAAGTACTAACATAGCATGCACATGTCACCTTCACGCTATGAAAGGAGGCATAGATCACATCAATACCATCATAGCAATAGTTAACTTCATAATCTACAAGAGATCACAATCATAGCCTACGCCAAGTACTAACACGATGCACACACTGTCACCATTACACCGTGCAGGAGGAATAAACTACTTTAATAACATCACTAGAGTAGCACACAGATAAATTGTGATACAAAACACATTGCAATCATAAAGGGATATAAATAAGCACTTCACTATGCCATTCATAACAGTGAATAAGTATTCTGTGAAATATAGCCTAAGAGACCCACACGGTGCACACACTGTCACCTTTACACACGTGGGACAAGGAGTCTCCGGAGATCACATAAGTAAAATCCACTTGACTAGCATAATGACATCTAGATTACAAGCATCATCATATGAATCTCAATCATGTAAGGCAGCTCATGAGATTATTGTATTGAAGTACATAGGAAGAGAGATTAACCACATAGCTACCGGTACAGCCCCGAGCCTCGATGGAGAACTACTCCCTCCTCATGGGAGACAGCAGCGTTGATGGAGATGGCGGTGGTGATGGCAGCGGTGTCGATGGAGAAGCCTTCCGGGGGCACTTCCCCGTCCCGGCGGTGTGCCGGAACAGAGACTCGTCCCCGATCTTGGCTTCGCGATGGCGGCGGCTCTGGAAGGTTTCTCGTACCGTGGCTTTTTCGTCTCGAGGTTTTAGGTCGAGGACCTTTATAGGCGAAGAGGCGGCGTCGAGGGTCGAAGAGGCGGTCACCATAAGGCGGCGCGGCCAGGCCGGCCGCGCCGGCCTACCTCCTGGGCCCCAGGGTCCACTCGCGACTCTCGGGTGTTCGGATGCTTCCGGGATTCTAAGATGCTGGGCGTTGATTTCGTCCGATTCCGAGAATATTTCCTTACTAGGATTTCTGAAACCAAAAACAGCAGAAAACAGCAACTGGCCCTTCGGCATCTCGTCAATAGGTTAGTTCCGGAAAATGCATAAATATGACATAAAGTATGCATAAAACATGTAGATATCATCAATAATGTGGCATGGAACATAAGAAATTATCGATACGTCGGAGACGTATCAGCATCCCCAAGCTTAGTTCTGCTCGTCCCGAGCAGGTAAAACGATAACAAAGATAATTTTTGAAGTGACATGCCATCATAACCTTGATCATACTATTGTAAGCATATGTAATGAATGCAGCGATCCAAACAATGGTAAATGACATGAGTAAACAAATGAATCATATAGTAAAGACTTTTCATGAATAGTACTTTCAAGACAAGCATCAATAAGTCTTGCATAAGAGTTAACTCATAAAGCAATAATTCATAGTAGAGGTATTGAAGCAACATAAAGGAAGATTAAGTTTCAGCGGTTGCTTTCAACTTGTCAATGTAAAGTAATATAACAAGTGCAATATGCAAGTATGTAGGAATCAATGCACAGTTCACACAAGTGTTTGCTTCTTGAGGTGGAGAGAAATAGGTGAACTGACTCAACATAAAAAGTAAAAGAAAGGTCCTTCAAAGAGGAAAGCATCGATTGCTATATTTGTGCTAGAGCTTTGATTTTGAAAACAAGAAACAATTTTGTCAACGGTAGTAATAAAGCATATGTGTCATGTAAATTATATCTTACAAGTTGCAAGCCTCATGCATAGTATACTAATAGTGCCCGCACCTTGTCCTAATTAGCTCGGATTACCTGGATTATCATCGCAATGCACATGTTTTAACCAAGTGTCACAAAGGGGTACCTCTATGCCGCATGTACAAAGGTCTAAGGAGAAAGCTCGCATTGGATTTCTCGCTATTGATTATTCTCAACTTAGACATCCATACCGGGACAACATAGACAACAGATAATGGACTCCTCTTATATGCATAAGCATGTAGCAACAATTAATTTTCTCATATGAGATTGAGGATATTTGTCCAAAACTGAAACTTCCACCATGGATCATGGCTTTAGTTAGCGGCCCAATGTTCTTCTCTAACATTATGCAAGCTCTAACCATTCTAGCGGTAAATCTCCCTTACTTCAGACAAGACGGACATGCATAGCAACTCACATGATATTCAACAAAGAGTAGTTGATGGCGTCCCCAGGAACATGGTTATCGCACAACAAGCAACTTAATATGAGATAAAGTGCATAAGTACATATTCAATACCACAATAGTTTTTAGGCTATTTGTCCCATGAGCTATATATTGCAAAGATAAAGGATAGAAATTTAAAGGTAGCACTCAAGCAATTTACTTTGGAATGGCGGAGAAATACCATGTAGTAGGTGGGTATGGTGGACACAAATGGCATAGTGGTTGGCTCAAGGATTTTGGATGCATGAGAAGTATTCCCTCTCGATACAAGGTTTAGGCTAGCAAGGTTATTTGAAACAAACACAAGTATGAAGCGGTGCGGCAAAACTCACATAAAAGACATATTGTAAACATTATAAGACTCTACACCGTCTTCCTTGTTGTTCAAACTCTTACTAGAAAGTATCTAGACCTTAGAGAGACCAATTATGCAAACCAAATATTAGCAAGCTCTATGTATTTCTTCATTAATAGGTGCAAAGTATATGATGCAAGAGCTTAAACATGAGCACAACAATTGCCAAGTATCACATTATCCAAGACATTATAGCAATTACTACATGTATCATTTTCCGATTCCAACCATATAACAATTTAACGAAGCAGTTTCAACCTTCGCCATGAACATTAAAAGCTAAGAACACATGTGTTCATATGAACCAGCGGAGCATGTCTCTCTCCCACACAAGCATTTATTCAAACAAAAACAAAAATAGAAACACACAAACGCTCCAAGTAAAGTACATATGATGTGACCGAATAAAAATGTAGTTTCAAGAGATGGAACCTGATAATTTGTCGATGAAGAAGGGGATGCCTTGGGCATCCCCAAGCTTAGATGGTTGAGTCTTCTTGAAATATGCAGGGATGAACCAGGGCATCCCCAAGCTTAGAGCTTTCACTCTTCTTGATCATAGTATATCATCCTCCTCTCTTGACCCTTGAAAACTTCCTTCACACCAAACTCGAAACAAACTCATTAGAGGGTTAGTGCATAATCAAAAACTCACATGTTCAGAGGTGACACAATCATTCTTAACACTTCTGGACATTTCCCAAAGCTACTGGAAGTTAATGGAACAAAGAAATCCATCCCACATAGCAAAAGAAGCAATGCGAAATAAAAGGCAGAATCTGTCAAAACAGAACAGTCCGTAAAGACGAATTTTATTGAGGCACCAGACTTGCTCAAATGAAAATGCTCAAATTGAATGAAAGTTGCGTACATATCTGAGGATCACTCACGTAAATTGGCATAATTTTCTGAGTTACCTACAGAGAATTTTTCCCAGATTCGTGACAGCAAGAAATCTGTTTCTGCGCAGTAATCCAAATCTAGTATGAACTTTACTATCAAAGACTTTACTTGGCACAACAATGCACAAAACTAAGATAAGGAGAGGTTGCTACAGTAGTAACAACTTCCAAGACTCAAATATAAAACAAAAGTACTGTAGTAAAATAAACACATGGGTTATCTCCCAAGAAGTTCTTTCTTTATAGCCATTAAGATGGGCTCAGCAGTTTTAATGATGCACTCACAAGAAATAGTATTTGAAGCAAAAGAGAGCATCAAGAGGCAAATTCAAAACACATTTAAGTCTAACATGCTTCCTATGCATAGGAATCTTGTAAATAAACAAGTTCATTAAGAGCAAAGTAACAAGCATAGGCGGATAAAACAAGTGTAGCTTCAAAAATTTCAGCACATAGAGAGGTGTTTTAGTAACATGAAAATTCCTACAACCATATTTTCCTCTCTCATAATAATATCCAGTGGCATCATGAGCAAACTCAACAATATAACTATCGCATAAAGCATTCTTATCATGAGTCTCATGCATAAAATTATTACTCTCCACATGAGCATAATCAATTTTATTAGTAATAGTGGGAGCAAATTCAACAAAGTAGCTATCATTATTATTCTCATCATCAAATATAGGAGGCATATTGTAATCATAATCAAACTTATCCTCCATAACAGGTGGAACCAAAAGACTACTATCATTATAATCATCATAAATAGGAGGTAAAGTATCATCAAAGAAAATTTTCTCCTCAATGCTTGGGGGACTAAAAAGATCATGCTCATCAAAACCAGCTTCCCCAAGCTTAGAATTTTCCATAGCATTAGCAACAATAGTGTTCAAAGCATTCATATTAATAACATTCCCATTAGCATGCATATAAAGTTCCATGGGTTTTTTAATTCTCTCTTCAAACACATCATGTCCTAATTCAAGATAAAGTTCATAAAGATCTCTCATATTTTTGTTGTTTTCCATTATGCCTAACTAGTGTAAACAAGAAACAAAAAGATGCAATTGCAGGATCTAAAGGAAATAGCTTCGAGCACAAACACAATGGCGCCAGAAAAGTAATGAACCGGAGTATGAGTGCCTTTACCTTTCCTCCCCGGCAACGCGCGCAGAAAAGTGCTTGATGTCTACGGGAGCTTCTATTCTTGTAGACAGTGTTGGGCCTCCAAGAGCAGAGGTTTGTAGAACAGCACAAGTTTCCCTTAAGTGGATCACCCAAGGTTTATCGATCTCGGGAGGAAGAGGTCAAAGATATCCCTCTCATGCAACCCGCAACCACAAAGCAAGAAGTCTCTTGTGTCCCCAACACACCTAATAGGTGCACTAGTTCGGCGAAGAGATAGTGAAATACAGGTGGTATGAATAAGTATGAGTAGTAGTAACGGCGCCAGAAAAGTGCTTTGCTGCCCAGGACTGGCGTGTGGTTGATGGTGGTAATATTGCGGACAGTACAGATGCAGTAAAACAGTAAACAAGCAGCGATAGCAGTATTTAGGAACAAGGCCTACGGATTATACTTTCACTAGTGGACTCTCTCAACATTGATCACATAATAGAATAAATAGATAAATGCTAGACTCTACACTCTCTTGTTGGATGATGAACACCACTAACTGTGTAGGATTACACGAACCCTCAATGCCGGAGTTAACAAGCTCCACAATATTCGATGTTCATGTTTAAATAACCTTAGAGTGCATGACAGATCAACATAACCAAACCAAGTACTAACATAGCATGCACACTGTCACCTTCACGCTATGAAAGGAGGCATAGATCACATCAATACCATCATAGCAATAGTTAACTTCATAATCTACAAGAGATCACAATCATAGCCTACGCCAAGTACTAACACGATGCACACACTGTCACCATTACACCGTGCAGGAGGAATAAACTACTTTAATAACATCACTAGAGTAGCACATAGATAAATTGTGATACAAAACACATTGCAATCATAAAGGGATATAAATAAGCACTTCACTATGCCATTCATAACAGTGAATAAGTATTCTGTGAAATATAGCCTAAGAGACCCACACGGTGCACACACTGTCACCTTTACACACGTGGGACAAAGAGTCTCCGGAGATCACATAAGTAAAATCCACTTGACTAGCATAATGACATCTAGATTACAAGCATCATCATATGAATCTCAATCATGTAAGGCAGCTCATGAGATTATTGTATTGAAGTACATAGGAAGAGAGATTAACCACATAGCTACCGGTACAGCCCCGAGCCTCGATGGAGAACTACTCCTCCTCATGGGAGACAGCAGCGTTGATGGAGATGGCGGTGGTGATGGCAGCGGTGTCGATGGAGAAGCCTTCCGGGGGCACTTCCCCGTCCCGGCGCGTGCCGAACAGAGACTCTGTCCCCCAGATCTTGGCTTCGCGATGGCGGCGGCTCTGGAAGGTTTCTCGTACCGTGGCTTTTTCGTCTCGAGGTTTTAGGTCGAGGACCTTTATATAGGCGAAGAGGCGGCGTCAGAGGGTCGAAGAGGCGGTGTCACCATAAGGCGGCGCGGCCAGGGCCTGGGCCGCGCCGGCCTACCTCCTGGGCCCTGTGGGTCCAATCGCGACTCTCGGGTGTTCTGGATGCTTCCGGGATTCTAAGATGCGGGCGTTGATTTCGTCGATTCGAGAATATTTCCTTACTAGGATTTCTAAAACCAAAAACAGCAAAACAGCAAGGCCCTTCGGCATCTCGTCAATAGGTTAGTTCCGGAAAACGCATAAATATGACATAAAGTATGCATAAAACATGTAGATATCATCAATAATGTGGCATGGAACATAAGAAATTATCGATACGTCGGAGACGTATCAGCCGTCGCCTCCGAGCCCGTCGCCTCCGCGCCCGTCGCCGCCGAGCCCGTCGCCGCCCAGCCCTTCGCCGCCGAGCCCGTCGCCACCGACGCGTCGCCGCGAGGCGGCGCATCCAAGCGCGGCACCTCCGTGCCTCTCTCTCGGCTGATGGACCACTTCACAAGATCGGCGAATGCTTACTGGCGAACGAGGAGTACGCCACCTACTCTGCTATGAGGCAAGTCTGTAGAAATTGGCGCTCAGGTTTGCCTGAGCCCGACGTGCACCTGGACAAATGGATCATGCTAGACCACGCCCTTCCGCGTCGCTGAGTTCACCTTCCTCCAACTCGGCACATCACGCTCGTCACCATAGATCTATCGGAAGTTCATACAAGGTTCAAATTCCTCCATATCTACCTTTTTATTTTCAATCTTAAACATCTTAGTGCTGAATGTTATCTTCATCTATATATTTTAGATACTACTTCGTCGGCTTTTGGCGTCATCGTGCTTGCCCAGAAGAACCCGCCGCACAAGATACGGCTTCTGAACCCACTCACAAAGGCATCGAACACTATGTTTGAGGCGCAGATGCCATCTGTTTTTGGATTCAGTCGTTGTAATCAAATCCCCGACTATGGTCTTCGTTGCACAATTCCCGCCGGAAATTGGTTGGGTCGATGAGAGCACTCCAACTAAGGATATATATGAAGATTGGGGAGAAGAAAGATTTTCGATCGAGAACCATTGTCTGCGTTGCATTACCCCATTCAATGGTGAACTGTATGCAGTAGCTGCGGACAATTTTGAGATCGGAAGAATAGTGTGCACCAATGTACAGTTGCAGCAGCGCGCGAGCACTGTCAAGATGGAGACACTAATTTCATTTCCAGAACTTGGAATCAGAAGTTCTACCTTGTGAAGTCGGATGGTGATCTGCTGCTTGTGTTGTTGGTCAACCGGGCTTTGGCGAGCAAACCATTGGTGTACCGTGTGGACACTCAGAGCCGCTCTCTCCATCCGGTCAGTAACATTGGCAGTAATGCCTTCTTCGTGAATCATATCTGGTGTATCTCCGTCGACACCAGAGTGCACCCGACACTTCGACCTGGCTGCATCTACTACACGGATTTGGGTTATATCAGAGAGTACTCTCATGATACAAAGGCATGGGATGAGTGGCCACTACATGTGGATAGAATAGGAAACTACGGTATGAAAAATGAACACAAGCCATACCGTCTGGAGGATGTATTGGCCGCACACTGCAGACGGAACGAGTTCAACCAATATTTCCTTGGGGTAATGCACGAATGGAGCAACGAAGAAATATATGAGGAGGATTGAAGAACAAATTCATTCATCCTGGGGTATCCTAATCTTCTTGTTGTCCATACATTGCGTGCGTCTTGTATATTTTTCAGCTTAGTTTGTCGTGAACATTAACAACGTTATTGGCTGCTTTTGGCTGCTGTATGCAGTTTATGTATTATAGTTTTTGATTATGCTGTTGTGAATTTATCATATACTAGCTTCTAGATTTGCTGCCATATTGGGCAAAAAACGAGGGCCAAAAGGCATAAATAACCCAGAGATTTGCTACTAGATTTGCTGCCATATTGAAGAAAGACAGAATAGAAGCTTCTCTAGATTTGATACTAATTTGGTGAAAAAGACAGAGAGAGAAGAGGGGAAAAGATGCTCTTAAAAATGCCAATTTGGGCTGAGAGAGACAAAACCCAGCTCTCACGTGCAACCAAACGCTTCTCGTCTGTCCCACGCGGTCCCTTTCTACCAGCCCCACGCGACGCGGCCCCACAGACGACGCGGCGCAACACGTCGGCACAGAACGTCCAAATAGACGGATTCCTTCCGTCTGAGCTCCTTCTACGGGTTTCAGACATAGGCTTGGGGAAAACTGAGAAAAAACTAAGGGGCTGGGGAAAACTGAGTACAACTAACGAAGCGGGGGCACGAAAATAGAAATCCCAAAAAACTATGCTACATCAATTGGGATATATTCTTCCCCCCTGCAAATCCAATTAATTTTCTACATTACCAATTCAAATGATAGGTACGGAAATTGTTCCTGAACTACATTCAGAAAAGGGAAGCAGGTTAGGGAATCACATTTACTAGGTAAAAGGCTGAAGAAGTTAATTTCATTTAGCTCAAACGTTTGCCTATTTTAAATATTGCGACAAGCTATGATGATTTTGATATTATGCAGCTAGATCAACCCCTCTCTCTCTCTCTCCAGATGTTTGTTGTTTGATTCATGCTCAACCTTCTGGATTTAGTGCATTGCAGATCCTTGCAAAAGAGGACCCTGAATGCAGGTGTGCATTTTTTCCTATGGATCTGTCTCTTACACTACTCCATTTTTGTTTAATCCCCTAATCTTTCATCTTTGTTTGTCCAGATTCCTTTTTATTTGTGCCTACATAATCTTTGATGAAAAGACAAGTGGGCAAGATAGAAATATTTAGGTCTGTAATATCCATTCTATACAATAGATTTATTTTCTGAAATTTTGTTAAAATATGTGACTTTTTTCTTTTATATCTTCCTATCACTTGAGCTCATCTATCCAGATTTAGGACCCATCCATTATTCATGTATTATGTCTCTTTTCACACAGGTTGTTTCCAGGCTGTTCAGTATCTAATAGTTTATTCAGGACCTACCAATGTGCTTCCAAATATGCCAATTGGAAAAAAGGTATATAATACCTAATTATTTATACTTTTATGTAGCCTAAAATTTCAATACATAATTAATAATATATTTGATGCTTTCTCAGGCATGATTGCTGATACGAGTACCGTGTATAGATACATAAATGACTGAAGTACCATGCCATCTATTTTTAGGAGCTCATTTGTGTATCTCAATCAAGCAAAAGGATGGAGTTTATTTGTTGTTCATGTGTACTGCCACCTCTCATTTCTTTGCTAAAATTGTTGTCGACTGTAATGATATGTGTAACTGAACCGGAATTCCTTACGGAATGTTTTTCATTGTAAACTTAACATACATTTTGATGTGAAATACCCTATACATTTCTGTAAATTGGAATTTCAGGGATGCAATTGATGTATCGCCTCCAGTAGTCCAGTTCCACAATGATAAGTACTTTGGCACATTTTCCTTCCATCCTACGGCTTGGTGCTCATGTTGAATCACTTTTGGCTTAGTATCATTGGAAAAAAAACATGCTTCTTCCATCTTGCGATTGAGAGTTTTCCTTTTGTTAATGTGTTGATTTTTCTGTGGCAACTAAGAGGACCAGATGCATTACATGATCATACAGTTTTTGCAACATCTATTTTAATTTTCATGTTGTTAATTAAATTTCCCACTCTTCCATTATTGCACAATTCATCTGACTAGATTTTCAATCGCTCAATTGAGTTGGTCAATGTTCTAGATTGTATATTAGATTACCACTCATGTACATAAGCTGCTCATGGACATTGTCGCAACATGGGCTTCGGTGGCACAAAGGAAACATGGCCATAACATGTACTTGCACCAAAAATAGGAAATACTGTTGTAAACATGGTTAAAGGCGATGCCTAAGGGTCTAAGCGCTCCCCATCCGCCTTAGAAAAGCGTCTGCCTTAGGCATCAAAAGCGTCCACCTAAGCGTTGGCACCTTGGCGCCTTTAAAACCATGGTTGTAAATGAGATGAATTAACCAGCAGTTGGAAGCCAAATGTAAGAAATGGTAAGAGTTGAAGATTAATACATGTTTGATACAAAAAAATGTGATACCTTGGTTGTAGATCAAAAAGAATTACTTATTTCTAATTCTCCAAACGCTTTTTCAGACTTGTCCACCTAACAAGAAAATAGTTAAGATAAATAATATTAAGCACTTGTCCAGAGAATGAAGACACACACCTCACCAATAAATAATTTAAAACCAGATAGTCCCCTTATTTAATCAAGGATGTGAGGAAAATGAACTTCAATATACCTTTCTTGCATCCACTGCAACCCTGAGAGTTCCCCATATCCGGAACCTGACAATGCAAAGTTAGTGATTATACATCGAATAAATTCAGTATCAAGTTGTGCAGAATCTAAGGCACTGCCAAGCAGGCCAACCATTGAACACCTAGTTGAACTACATACTCCAATTTTTGTGGACACATCTGAGGATGTGAAGAGACACGTGATTAAAGACCCTTCTGTAACATCCCAAAAATTCAAAAAAACAAAATAAATGAATTTCCCTAGTTCCAAATTTTGGAACCAACAAAAACTTTTATTAAATTAAGTGTGATACATAGTGATCTTGCTAAATTCTTGTGCCATTGCCATGATTGCTTGTTATAGTATTTTGAAATAAGCTTAAACCCTAAACCTCACCCCTCTTTTCACCATCGTAGCTAAAATAAAATAAAAGGAAATTAAATAAGAAAAAGGCATATGTGCCTATGGCTATTTTTACAAATCTTTACCCTAGAACTTTCCACTTTGTTTAGAGGTTTGGAAAACCTTCACACACCTTACCTAGTACTTATCAAACCTAATTCAAGTTGTTTCCAAAGAAAATAAAAAGAAACTAAAAATGCCATAGAGGCATATGTGAGTAAAATAGCAAATTTGTGAATTTGAGAAGCTTGACCCTAGGACTTGTTGTGAATGGTGGGATCACTCCTATATACCATTCCAACACTCAACAACACCATTTGGGTCAAGCCAAGTCAAATTAAAACTCAAATGCAACATATGCATAGAGGCATATGTGGCACATAGCCATTTCACCAAATTTTGCCCTATGACTTTAAACCTTGACCAAATGATGTGAAACCATCTCTCAACCTAATATAACACTAAATTGACCCTAACCCATGTCCAAGTAAAGGAAGATCAACAATTTACAAGTTTAATGAAATTTAACACATCACCTCTTATGTGTTATGGCCATTTTTGCAAATCTTTGAACAAGACCATTTGAATTGGTTTCAATGGTTGGAAAATGTTTCTAAACTAACAAGAACCACATTAGAGTCAACCAAAGTCAACTCAAATGGGGAGAAATCAAATAGGGAGAAAATCCCCAAAATTCACTCACATACACTTAGCCAAAATTGCAAATCTTCACCAAAGGCCACCATAGCTCCATCTTTGGTTTCTAAAATACTTATATAACTCAAACAAACCCAAATGCATCAAAGAAACCAGAATCAATTCAAATTTTAACTCAAAACCATCTCACATGTGATGATGGTCATTTGTGTGATTTTTAACATGATCCCCTCTTTACCCCTCTGGCTTTGACTTTTCTTCAACCAAACTTGGTCAACTATGACCATGTCATCCAAGACCACGTCAAGGTCAACAACTTCCATGTTGACCATCCCTGCTGAAGTTGACCAGGTTGACCAGTAGAGAATTGCCAATTGGAGACTTTGAATTAAAGAGAAGATGATCCACTTTTTGAAACTTTGCAAATCTTCACCAAAATGAACACCACCACCACCATTCCAACCCTTTATTTATATGATTAAGCTCCACCAAAAAGAAATCCAAAATTTGAACAAAAGCTTCATGCGGCCATTGTGTCGAGCACCTTGTGTGCATAATCTGGAAATCATGTTACATGCTTATACCCACTGGATTTTAGCCTCCACCACTTTAATCTTGTGATCATCACACCCTGGTACCTCCTCTGCATCGAACCAAACCCTTTTGCTCTGGTTAAAGTGGTGCTATGATCAAAAATCATCCATGTCAAGTACCATGCCGGCCACTCTCCTCACTTTCTCTCTGAGCCTCCACTCTCTCTTTCACTTTGTCCTGGAGATGCTCCTACACTAGCTGATCACGACCATGCACGTTTGGAGCAAAGAGACGCACGCTAGTGGCCGAACCAGGCGCGCCCATGCAAGCCCAGTACCGTGCCAGGCACGCGGTGACCGCGCCCCGACCCAATCCTGGACGCGCCAGAGCGCCAAGCGCTCGAGCACCCTCGTCCTCCCCCTGCATGCCTACCTCTGCCTAGCGCTTCGCCAACCTCTCCTCTACGCCGTAGACATGCCCACTGGCTCGCGCGTGCAACGTCGCCCTCGCCATCCTCAACAATCTGCCGCGCATGTACCGCAAGCACTCGAACGACGCCAGCCTGCCATCGTCCTCCCCTCGCTGCCCCTTCACGCGCGTCGTCCTCTCCATGACCCCAGCAACCTAGCGCGACCCCTACCTTGCCCTTTGGCACGCCAGAACCGCCGCGCCATAGACACCCTCTCACAGCACCCGCCGGCCACCTCCCCCGCTATAAATAGAGCGACCCCGAGCACCATCTCTTCACACTCACTCATTCTCCTCCCATCCTTGCTTCCTCCCGACCACCCAATTGGACACCACCACGCCGGAATAGCTAGAATTTGAAGAAGAAGGCCGCCGGAGTCCGCAGATCACCGTCGCCGATTCACGCCGCCCCGAGCCTCGCCACCGGTACCAGTCGATCCCTCGTCGTCGACAACCTCTCCTAGCACCCAGCAGAGCCCCGCGGGAACCTCCATCGCGCCGCCGACCCCCTACCTCGCCGGCGCAGCGAGCTCTCCTCCCCCGTCGACAACGACGACCCTCAGCCGTCGATCCACGATCTAATCTAACGGCGCACGTTGCCAGGTACCGTTTCGGGTTTAATACAGCCTCACCTTTGGGTCCCACTGTCAGCTGGCGGTGGCGCGCTGAAGCGTTACTGGGCTGGCCTGCTACGTTTTAAACCTTTCGGCCCATCTGTTTCCCGCGCTGGCCCTTTTATTTAAATTTGGTTAATTCTTTTAGTTTAAAAATCAATACTGATGCAGTGCTAGAAATTGAATAGTTTAAAATCTAGAAACCCAAATTGAGTGATTCGAAATGTTTTGGAAAACTTAGAGTTTTATCTAAACAATGCCACTGGCCTCACTTGCAAATTATTTGTAGAATTTAAATGATAAAAATAACAAAACAGAGACTTTTCAGTATTCAAATAAATCTTAAAAATCAACCAATTTGAATTTTGAAGTGAATCCAATTGCAATAATTCACATTTAATAAAATCTAATTTATTATGTAAAAATATGATATATGTTCTGTTCATGATCATGGGCTAGATTCAAAAATTGGCTATGTAGTCAATACTAGCTCATTTAAACTATATCTAAATTTTAGGAATTTAAATCTATGAGGTGTAGCACCTCATTTAAATCATTCTCACAAGTGATATGAAGTAATGTGTTGACCTTTAAATGCTTAGGTTCATGCTTGCTCACTTGTAGAATTTAAATCAACATAGTATTTAAATTGCATTAGTTATTTAAAACACATGAGATGATGAATCTCATTTAAATCCCTTTTCTCAAATACTAAGTGTAAAGTGTTGACCTTGGTCAACATGGGATCATCCCTGGTTATTTGAGAATATTGAATCACCTCACTAGTAGTTTTAAATTAGTTACAACTATGTGATAAATCATATGAGAGGTATTCCTCTCATTTAAATCTTGTTCTCAAGTAATTCAACATGAGGTAGTGACCATGGTCTATATAATCTCATATTGAGTTATTTGGTAACATTAAATCACTACCATGTTAGTATTAAAATGCATGAGGTATGGAACCTCATTTAAATCATTTTTCTCAAAAGATAAGTATGAAGAGGTTGACTTTGGTCAACCTAGGTCATATATGATTCATAAGAGAAATTAAATCTTAAGAAGAATTCAATCTTAAGAGGAAATTATTTCTCCAAACCAAAGAGAAACCCTATTTTCAACTTTCAATGAGAGGAAATTATTTTCCTAATGTTAAATAAAGAAACCCTAGCATAAATTGAGAATAAATGTTAAGTAGTGATGCTAGATCCATTGTGTGAGCCATTAAGGCTAATTAAGACTACTTAAGTGTTGTTTGGTGATTGTATCCTCGTATTCATTTATAGACGCTAGTACCGGAGACTATCAAGAGGAAGAGGTCTTCTACCAAGAGGAAGAGCAAGAGAACTTTGATCACATCACCAATCAAGGCAAGCTAACACTCTTGCAAGGTTCCCTTGTGCAAAGCTCTACAAGAGCAAGGCACCATTATTTTTTTTATGCTTAATGCTCCTATCCCAAGTTTTTACTTTACAAGCTTTACTAAATTTTGTTTATCAAAGTATCTTTTTGATTCCTGACTCACTTAGTCTAGTTATGGAGTAGTGCAAGAGTATCAAACTTAGCCTAGAGCAATCCAAGATACTTAGCATCCCTCATAAGTAGTTGCTAGTGCTAAACTAAAATTGACTACTAGAGATGGGAACTTGTGAAAACCAATGACTTTGAAAACCTTGGAATGATGAGTCATTCTATTGAAAGATTTTGAAGGTGAATATGACTGAATGACTTGGTGAATTTTACAAAACTGATGGTTGGGTTCGGATGCGATACCATTCCAATTTGAAAGTACCCCCACAATACCCAACATGGGTAAGGGCTTAACTAGAAATTTATGTGCTTTAGTATGGGTTCCCTCTAAACAAGCGTCATCGGGGTTAGGCTGGAGGCTGCCTCTACAACAAAAGAACTGATGAGAAATAATGTTAATATGAGGTGAATGTACGGCCCTAGCCCTGTGCAGTTCCCGGGTTGACTGCGGTTTGGAGGCCAAGCTCATGGGGAGAGGTGCTCATACTAGAGTATGTAAGTGAAAGGTTATGGTTGGTAGTCCGCATACGGAGTATGGTAAATCAGGGCCAGTTAACCCTGACGGATTATTGCAAATGTTGTGGCACAAGTGTACGACCTCTGCAGAGTGTAGAACTATTCGAATAGCCGTGTCCACGGTTATGGACGGTTGGAAAGGCCATACTTCGTCATCAGACCATTTTCAAAAATGTGACATATGACTTGGGACGTAAATTTGAAAGGTGAATGGTGACTTTGAATTGAATCACAACAGAGTTGTGGGAATGACACTAATGTTCCCCCTTGAGTTAGTTTAGCAAATGAAGAGTCTTTACTAAATGTTTATGAAATAAACTTGGCTTTATGCAAATAAACCTAGAGCTTAGTATCCCCTTACTAAAATTGATAGTGCTTACACTAGTATTAGTTTGCGAGTACTTTAAAGTACTCATGGCTTTGTCCTGGCTATTCAAATGGCCAGCCTTTGAAGGAGAACAACAGTACGAGGAAGATGGACAGCAGGACGTCTACGACAACTAGGACTACTCCTGATGTCAAGCGTTGGCCTGTGGATTAGATAGCCACTACTACTTCGCTCCGCTATTTGTGATGTTCGTTGATCAATAGATCAACTACTATTGTAATTTTGGATCATGTGATCTACCTTTGTAAGACGATTATGTGTTGTACTAAATGATGACTCTATGATATTCAACTATTATGTCTCGCAACAACAATATTCCTGGGATTGCGATGTATGGCATAATAGGCATCTGGACTTAAAAATCCGGGTGTTGACACCTTCTAATAATAGTGAATGCAGATGAAGAGGAATATTATAATCCAAGTAATAGTGGCTTGGCATATAATTTAATTAGGTACAATGAAATTATTTTCAGCTCCATAAACTGGTGAATAAAAATGCTACATATTACTGATGGAGAAAACCTATTAAACCTAAAATTTTGGTTGTCTCTGTGGCGAACATTTTCCTCCTTTCATTATTCAGAATTGATCCTACAAGAAGAGTAAAATAAGTTACAATAAGTAACATGTAGATGTTTCTTTTGCTGTTCGTAAGAAATGTATTATCATATTGGCAATTTTTTTTATCTTTCTTATATAAAATGAATATTTGCACGAGCTTCATGGGGTCGTGCGCCAAGGCGCACATCTAAATCTAGTATACATGAACCATGCTATCGAGAGAGAAACTAGAATTTATTTTCTCAAATTTGGTTACCACACAAGAAATTAACTACTACCTCCGGTTCATATTAATGGACTCAACTTTGTCTAGATACACATGCATCAAGTCTAAAAACTTAACTAGATACATACGAATCTAGACAGAGTAGAGTCCATTAATATGAACCGGAGGGAGTAACAAACTACTATGAAAAGTTTAGAGATCTACATATCATTACGAAGAACTCAGTTGTGTTGCATTTTCAGTGGTCTAAAACCTTATAGTAAAACCATTTGTAAATTATCTTGACCTACTAGTCATGTACCTCATGTGTGTCTTAATCATTGAGTTTTCGGAGATCTAAGCATAAATCTGTATGATTTCTACGTACATTAATGTTAAGAACATATATGTATTGGATCTTTTAAAATTGCTATCACCTAATAAGATAGTAAGCTTTGTAAGATGCATGAATACTATTACAAGTTCTTTCGTAAAGTATATTGGTCTACTAATTATGCACCTCATATGTAGCGTAATCATGGATTCATTTGGTTCTAGGCCTACAACTATTAGAAGCTTATTTTTCTATCATATGTTAATGTATCCTACGTTATATAGTATATGCTGTTCGATCCACTGTGGAGAGATCAATTAAAGTCGATTTTGTTAAATATTTCTACAACATAAGAAATTTAATGGCAAACATCTTGCCACAACTAAATAAACCTTTTTATGAACTAAAGGAGAATATACCAACTAAATTTTTAGCTAATAAACTACACTATTATCTAGACACAAGTTATACGTCATCATGTATTTTGACTAAGCATATTTCCCTCTTATGTACATCTGCATAGTACTTGTCGTATATTTGGAGGAAAGTTATGCTCTAAATTATATCATGCATCGTAGAAACTCTAGAAAATGTTGCATAGTTTTTTGTTTATCTCTATATTAAAAAAAATCATTCTTAAAGAAGACTCATTTGGTAATCTAGTCATACAAAGTATCGGAAGATCATATCCTCCCTCCAAATAAACTATGGTAAAGGTATCTAGTGTAGGCTAGTGGCATGTCTCATAAGCTTAAACTATTATCATAGAAAAGTTTAAAATCTTGCAAGATAATTGATAGTAACTCATTTATCAACTACCATGGATTAGTAATCATGTACACCATACGTACATTTTTCATTAATTTTTTGGAGATCAAGGCCGGTCTAGATTCATTGGAGATATACATGTATTATTATTAATGACTCTATTGTATTCCATTTTTAATGCTAAAAAAATTAGAAACTCATTGGTCACCTTACTTGGCCTCTTATCTACCTCATGTGTATTGTAATTATTGAGTTTTCATAGATCTAAGTCTAGATTTATATGATTTCTTGGACTGTTGTTGTTAAGAACTTAAAAACATTGGATTTTTAAAATTTATCTCAAGTAACAAGCTGATTAAACTTGTAAGATGCATGCATATACTAGATTAGTTTGACATCTAGGCCTACTTTTGTAAGAGTCATTTGCAAGTATATTTAGCCTACTAATCATGTACCGTAATCATAGATTCATTTGTATCGATGCCTAACTCTATAGGAAATTTATTTTTCTTTCATTTGTTAATACATCATTCGTGATATATATTATATGTTTTCATAGACATGATCCATGCTATGGACATAGCAGCTAATATTTATTTTGTCAAATTTAGTTCCCACACAAGAAGTTTACTATCAAACTTCTATGAAAAGGTTAGAGATCTACATATCATTGCAAATAACTCATTTGTGTTGCTTTTTTAATGCTCTAAAATCTTATAGTAAAATCATTTTTTAACTATCTTGACCTACTAGTCATGTACCTCAGGTGTGTCACAATCATTGAGTTTTCGGAGATCTAACGATAGATTAGAATAACTTCTAGGTACGTCACTGTTAATAACATATATGTATTGGATTTCTTAAAATTCCTATCACCTAACAAGATAGTTAGCTTTGTAAGATGCATGAATCTGCTATATTAGTTTGACGTGTAGGCATACTATTAAGATTTCTTTTGTCAATTATAATGGTGTACTAATTATGTACCTCATACGTAACATAATCATAGATTCATTTGGTTCTAGGTCTACAACTATTAGGAGCTTAATTTTCTATCATATTTGTTAATGTATCATACATTATATAGTATATATTATTCGATACAGTGTGGAGAGATTAGATAAAGTTGATTTGGTTCTACAACATAAGAAATTTACTAGCAAACATCTTGCCACAACTAAATAAAGCTTTTTTGGAACTAGAGGAGAACATACCAACTATATTTTTAACTAATAAATTACCATATTTTCTAGGGACAAGTAATATGTCATCATGTATTTTGACCAAGCATATTGCCCTCTTATGAACATCTGCATAGTACTTGTCGTATATTTCGAGAAAACGTATGCTATAAATTATATCATGCTTCGTAGAAATTCTAGAAAAGGTAGCATACTTATTTCTTTAGTGCTCGTCAAAAAGACCGATGTGGCAATCTAGTCATACAAAGTATAGGAAGTCCATATCCTCCTTCCAATTAAGCTATAGTAAAGGTATCCAGTATAGGTTGACAGCATGACTCGTAAGCTTAAACTATTATTATAGAAAAGTTCAGACTCTACCGAAATAATTAATAGTAATTCATTTGTCAACTACCTTGGATTATTAATTATGTATAGCATACGCATATTCTTCATTGATTTTTGTGAGATCTAGGTCTAGATTCGTTGGAGATGTACGTGTATTGTGTATTATCAACGACTCTATTGTATTCCATTTTTATACTCAAAAAAATATATTAGAAACTCATTGGTCAACTTACTTGGCCTACTATATACCTCATGTATATTGTAATTGAGTTTTCTTAGATCTAAGAAGATTTATATGACTTCTAGGACTATTGTTGTTAAGAACTTAAAAACGTTGATTTTTTTAATTCATCTCACGTAACAAGGTAATTAAACTTTTAAGATGCATGCATGTACTAGATTAGTTTGACATCTAGGCCTACTTTTGTAAGGGTCAGTTGCAAGTATATTTGGCTTACTAATCATGTACCTCATGTGTAACGTAATCATAGATTCATCTATGTCGATGCCTACCTCTATAGGGAATTTATTTTTCTTTCATTTGTTAATACATCATTCGTGATATATATTATATGTATTGGATTTAAAAAAAATCCTATCACCTAACAAGATAGTTAGGTTCGTAAGATGCATGAATCTACTATATTAGTTTGACATCTAGGCATATTATTAAAAGTTCTTTCGTCAAGTATATTGGTCTAACAAATATGTACCTCATTTATAACGTAATCATAGATTCATTTAGTTCTAGGCCTACAACTATTAGGAGCTTATTTTTCTATCATAGGTTAATGTATGCTACCTTATATAGTATATTTTGTTCGATACACTGTGGAGAGATCAGCTAAACTAGATTTTCTCAAATATTTGTACAACATAAGAAACTTACTAGCAAACATCTGGTCTCAACTAAATAAACCTTTTTCAGAACTAGAGGAGAACATACCAACTATATTTCGAGCTAATAAATTACCAGTATTATCTAGGGATAAGTAATACGTCATCATGTATTTTGACCAAGCATACTGCTCTCTTATGTGCATCTGCATAATATTTGCCGTATATTTGGAGGAAACTTATGCTATAAATTATATCATGCTTCATAGAAACTCTAGAAAATGTAGCATAATTTTTTGTTTAGCGTTATATTACAAAAATATTTCACTTGTCAAGAAGACTCATTTGGCAATCTAGTTATACAAAGTATATGAAGTTTATATTGTTCCTCCAAATAATCTATAGTTAAGGTATCCAGTGTAGGTTGTCAGCATGACTCATAAGGTTAAACTATTATAATAGAAAATTTTAAAATCTAGCGAAATAATTAATAGTAACTCATTTGTCAACTACCCTGGATTAGTAATCATGTACGTCATGCATATATTTTTCATTGATTAATCTAAGATCTAGGTCTAGATTTGTTGGAGATATATATGTATTATTATTAAGGACTCATTTGTGTTCCATTTTTAGTGCTAAAAACATATTAGAAACTCATTAGTAACTTACTTGGCCTAGTATCTACCTCATGTGTATTGGAATGATTAAGTTTTTCGGTATCTAAGCCTAGATTTATATGACTTCTCCAGAACTATCGTTGTTAATAACTAGAAAACATTGGATTTTTCAAATTCATCTCACATAACAAGGTAATTAAAATTGTAAGATGCATGTATGTACTAGATTTATTTTTCTTTCGTTGGTTATTACATCATTCTTGATATATATTATATGGTGTGATCTATCCTATGGAGAGAAAAACTAATATTTATTTTATCAAATTTGGTTACCACACAAGAAATTTACTAACAAACTTCTATGAAAAGGTTAGAGATCTACATATCATTGCAAAGAACTCATTTATGTTACATGTTCAATGCTCTAAAAGCTTATAGTAAAATCATCTATAAACTATCTTGACCTACTAGTCATGTACCTCACGTGTGTCACAATCATTTAGTTTTCAGAGATCTAAGCATAGATTTGTATGACTTCTAGGTACGTCACTGTTAATAACAAATATGTATTGGATTTCTTAAAATTTCTATCACCTAACAAGATAGTTATCTTTGTAAGATGGATGAATGTGCTATATTAGTTTGACATGTCGGCATACTATTAAAAGTTCTTTCGTCAATTATATTGGTCTACTAATTATGTACCTCATATGCAACCGTAATCATATATTCATTTGGTTCTAGGCCTATAACTATTAGGAGCTTATTTTTCTATCATATCAGTTAATGTATCCTACGTTATATAGTACATATACACTATGGAGAGATCAGCAAAAGTCGATTGTTTCTACAACAAAAGAAATTTACTAGCAAACATCTTGCCATAACCAAATAAAGCTTTTTTGGAACTAGAGGAGAACATACCAACTATATTTTGAACTAATAAATTACCATATTTTCTAGGGACAAGTAATACATCATCATGTATTTTGACCAAGCATATTTCCCTCTTATTATGAACATCTGCATAGTAATTGTCGTATATTCCGAGAAAACTTATGCTATAAATTATATCATGCATAGTAGAAACTATAGAAAATGTAGCATACTTGTTTGTGTAGCGCTCTAATAAATAATATTTCACTCGTCGAGAAGACTTGATTTTGCAATCTAGTGATACAAATTTATAGGAAGTCCATATCCTCCTTCCAAATAAGCTATAGTAAAGGTATCTAGTGTAGGCTGGCAACATGACTCATAAGGTTAAACTATTATCATAGAAAAGTTCAGAGTCTAGGGAAATAATTAATAATAATTCATTGGTCAACTACCTGTTGGATCATTAAGTATGTATGGCATACGTATATTATTCATTGATTTTTCTGAGATCTAGGTCTAGACTCGTTGGAGATGTACATGTATTATTATTAATGACTCTACCGTATTCCATTTTAATGGTCAAAAAAGTATTAGAAACTCAGTGGTCAACTTACTTGGCCTACTATCTACCTCATGTGTATTGTAATCAGTTTTTAGAGATCTAAGATTAGATTTGTATGACTTCTAGGACTGTCGTTGTTAAGAACTTAAAAACGTTGGATTTTTTAAATTCATCTCACGTAACAAGGTAATTAAACTTGTAAGATGCATGCATGTACTATATTAGTTTGACATCTAGACCTAATTTTGCAAGTCATTTGCAAGTATATTTGGCCTACTAATCATGTACCTCTTGTGTAACGTAATCATAGATCCATCTGTATCGATGCCTAACTCTATTGGGAATTTATTTTTTCTTTCATTTGTTAATACATAAATCGTGATATATATTATATGTTGTCATATACATGAACCATACTATCGACAGAGCAACTAATATTTATTTTCTAAAATTTGGTGACCACATAGGAAATTTACTAACAAACTTCTATAAAAAGGTTACAGATCTACATATTATTGCAAAGAACTCATTTGTGTTGCATTTTCAATGATCTGAAAACTTATAGTAAAATAATTTATAAACTATCTTGACCTACTAGTCATGCATCTCATGTGTGTCATAATCATTGAGTTTTCGGAGATCTAGGCATAGATTTGAATGAGTTCTAAGTACCCCAGTGTTAAGACCATATATGTATAGGATTTTTAAAAAAAACTGTATCACCAGAAAAGATAGTTAAGTTTGTAAGATGCATGCATCTACAACATTAGTTTGATATGTAGTTATACTATTAAAAGTTCTTTCGTCAAGTATACTGGTCTACTAAATATGTACCTCATATGTAACATAATCATAGATTCATTTGGTTCTAGACCTACAACTATTAGGTGCTTATTTTTTTATCATATGTTAAAGTATCCTACCTTATAAAGTAAATTTTGTTTAATAAACCGCGCTGAGATAAGTTCGAGTAGATTTTTTAAAATATTTATACAACATAAGAAACTTACTAGCAAACATCTAGTCTCAACTAAATAAACCTTTTTCGGAACTAGAGGAGAACATACCAACTATATATTTTGCTAAGAAATTACCATTATTATATAGGGATCATGTATTTTGACCAAGCATACTGCCCTCTTATGTGCATCTGGATAATAGTTTGTCATATATTTAGAGAAAACTTATTCTATAAATTATATCATGCTTCGTAGAAACTCTAGAAAATGTAGCATACTTTTTTTAGAGGTATATTAAAAACTATTTCACTCGTCAAGAAGATTCAGTTGGCAATCTAGTCAAACAAAGTATATGAAGTTCATATCGTTCCTACAAATAAGCTATAGTAAAGGTATTAAGTGTAGGTTGTCAGCATGACTCATAAGCTTAAACCATTATCATAGAAAAAATTGAAATCTAGCGAAATAATTAATAGTAACTCATTTGTCAACTACCTTGGATTAGTAATCATGTATGTTGTACGTATATTTTTCCTTGATTTTTCTGAGGTCTAGGTCTATATTTGTTGGAGATATTTGTCTATTATTATTAAGAACATATTTGTGTTCCATTTTTAGTGCTGAAAAATAGTAGAAACTCAATGGTCAACTTACCTGGCTTACTATCTACGGCATGTGTGTTGTTATGATTGAGTTTTCAGAGATCTAAGTCTAGATTTCTACGATTTCTAGGACTGTCATTGTTAATAACTTTAAAATGTTGGATTTTTAAATTCATCTCATGAAACAAGGTAATTAAAATTGTAAGATGCATGTATGTACTAGATTAGTTGGACATCTAGGACTACTTTCTAGGAGTCATTTGCAAGTATATTTGGCCTACTACTCATGTACATCATGTGTAACGTTATCTTAGATTCATCTGTATCGATGGAAACCTCTAGAGGAAGTTTATGTTTCTTTCATTGGTTATTACATCATTCGCGATATATATTATATGTTGTCATATACATGAACCATGTTATGGAGAGAGCAACTAATATTTATTTTCTCAAATTTTGTTACCACACAAGAAATTTACTTACAAACTTCTACGAAAAGGTAAGAGATCTATGTATCATTGCGAAGAACTAATTTGTTACAATTTCAATGCTCTAAAATCTTATAGTAAAATCATATGTAAAATATCTTGACCTAGTAGTCATGTACCTCACGTGTGTCACAATCATTGAGGGTTTGGAGATCTAAGCATAGATTTGTATGACTTGTAGGTACGTCACTGTCAATAACATATATGTATTGGATTTCTTAAAACTGCTATCACTTAACAAGATAGTTAGCTTTGTAAGATGGATGAATCTGCTATATTAGTTTGACATGTCAGCATACTATTAAAAGTTCTTTCATCAATTACATTGGACTACTAATTATGTACCTCATATGTAACGTAATCATAGATTCATTTGGTTCTAGGCCTATAACTATTAGGAGCTTATTTGTCTATCATATATGTTAATGTATCCTATGTTATATAATACATATTATTCGATGCACTATGGAGAGATCAGCTAAAGTCGATTTGGTTCTACAACATAAGAAATTTACTAGCAAACATCTTGCCAGAACTAAATATAGCTTTTTGGAACTAGAGGAGAACATACCAACTATCTTTTCAACTAATAAATTACCATATTTTCTAGGGACAACTAATACATCATCATGTATTTTGACCAAGCATATTTCCCTCTAATGAACATCTGCATAGTACTTGTCGTATATTTCGAGAAAACGTATGCTATAAATTATATCATGCATCGTAGAAACTATAAAAAATGTAGCATACTTTTTTATGTAGCGCTCTAATAAATAATATTTCACTCGTCGAGAAGACTTGATTTTGCAATCTAGTGATACAAATTTATAGGAAGTCCATAGCATCCTTCCAAATAAGCTATAGTAAAGGTATCTAGTGTAGGCTGGCAACATGACTCATAAGCTTAAACTATTATCATAGAAAAGTTCAGAGGCTAGGAAAATAATTAATAATAATTCATTTGTCAACTACCTTGGATCATTAAGTATGTATGGCATACGTATATTCTTCATTGATTTTTCTGAGATCTAGGTCTAGACTCGTTGGAGATGTACATGTATTATTATTAATGATTTTACCGTATTCCATTTTAATGGTCAAAAAAATATTAGAAACTCAGTGGTTAACTTACTTGGCCTACTATCTACCTCATGTGTATTGTAATCAGTTTTTAGAGATCTAAGACTAGATTTGTATGACTTCTAGGACTGTCGTTGTTAAGAACTTAAAAACGTTGGATTTTTTAAATTCATCTCACGTAACAAGGTAATTAAAATTGTAAGATGCATGCATGTACTATATTAGTTTGACATCTAGACCTAATTTTGCAAGTCATTTGCAAGTATATTTTGCCTACTAATCATGTACCTCTTGTGTAACGTAATCATAGATCCATCTGTATCGATGCCTAACTCTATTGGGAATTTATTTTTTCTTTCATGTGTTAATACATAAATCGTGATATATATTATATGTTGTCATATACATGAACCATACTATCGACAGAGCAACTAATATTTATTTTCTAAAATTTGGTGACCACATAGGAAATTTACTAACAAACTTCTATAAAAAGGTTACAGATCTACATATTATTGCAAAGAACTCATTTGTGTTGCATTTTCAATGATCTAAAAACTTATAGTAAAATAATTTTTAAACTATCTTGACCTACTAGTCATGCATTTCATGTGTGTCATAATCATTGAGTTTTCGGAGATCTAGGCATAGATTTGAATGAGTTCTAAGTACCCCAGTGTTAAGACCATATATGTGTATAGGATTTTTTAAAAAATTGTATCACCAAAAAAGATAGTTAAGTTTGTAAGATGCATGCATCTACTACATTAGTTTGATATGTAGTTATACTATTAAAAGTTCTTTCGTCAAGTATACTGGTCTACTAAATATGTACCTCAAATGTAACATAATCATAGATTCATTTGGTTCTAGACCTACAACTATTAGGTGCTTATTTTTCTATCATATGTTAAAGTATCCTACCTTATAAAGTAAATTTTGTTTAATAAACCGCGGTGAGATAAGTTAGAGTAGATTTTTTAAAATATTTATACAACATAAGAAACTTACTAGCAAACATCTAGTCTCAACTAAATAAACCTTTTTCGGAACTAGAGGAGAACATACCAACTATATATTTTGCTAAGAAATTACCATTATTATATAGGGATAAGTAATACGTCATCATGTATTTTGACCAAGCATACTGCCCTCTTATGTGCATCCGGATAATAGTTTGTCATATATTTAGGGAAAACTTATTCTATAAATTATATCATGCTTCGTAGAAACTCTAGAAAATGTAGCATACTTTTTTAGAGGTATATTAAAAACTATTTCACTCATCAAGAAGATTCAGTTGGCAATCTAGTCAAACAAAGTATATGAAGTTCATATCGTTCCTACAAATAAGCTATAGTAAAGGTATTAAGTGTAGGTTGTCAGCATGACTCATAAGCTTAAACCATTATCATAGAAAAAATTGAAATCTAGCGAAATAATTAATAGTAACTCATTTGTCAACTACCTTGGATTAGTAATCATGTATGTTGTACGTATATTTTTCCTTGATTTTTCTGAGGTCTAGGTCTATATTTGTTGGAGATATTTGTCTATTATTATTAAGAACTTATTTGTGTTCCATTTTTAGTGCTAAAAAATAGTAGAAACTCAATGGTCAACTTACCTGGCTTACTATCTACGGCATGTGTGTTGTTATGATTGAGTTTTCAGAGATCTAAGTCTAGATTTCTACGACTTCTATGACTGTCATTGTTAATAAATTTAAAATGTTGGATTTTTAAATTCATCTCATGAAACAAGGTAATTAAAATTGTAAGATGCATGTATGTACTAGATTAGTTGGACATCTAGGACTAGTAGTCATGTACCTCACGTGTGTCACAATCATTGAGGGTTTGGAGATATAAGCATAGATTTGTATGACTTGTAGGTACGTCACTGTCAATAACATATATGTATTGGATTTCTTAAAACTCCTATCACTTTACAAGATAGTTAGCTTTGTAAGATGGATGAATCTGCTATATTAGTTTGACATGTCAGCATACTATTAAAAGTTCTTTCATCAATTACATTGGACTACTAATTATGTACCTCATATGTAACGTAATCATAGATTCATTTGGTTCTAGGCCTATAACTATTAGGAGCTTATTTGTCTATCATATATGTTAATGTATCCTATGTTATATAATACATATTATTCGATGCACTATGGAGAGATCAGCTAAAGTCGATTTGGTTCTACAACATAAGAAATTTACTAGCAAACATCTTGCCAGAACTAAATATAGCTTTTTTGGAACTAGAGGAGAACATACCAACTATCTTTTTAACTAATAAATTACCATATTTTCTAGGGACAACTAATACATCATCATGTATTTTGACCAAGCATATTTCCCTCTAATGAACATCTGCATAGTACTTGTCGTATATTTCGAGAAAACGTATGCTATAAATTATATCATGCATCGTAGAAACTATAAAAAATATAGCATACTTTTTTGTGTAGCGCTCTAATAAATAATATTTCACTTGTCGAGAAGACTTGATTTTGCAATCTAGTGATACAAATTTATAGGAAGTCCATAGCATCCTTCCAAATAAGCTATAGTAAAGGTATCTAGTGTAGGCTGGCAACATGACTCATAAGCTTAAACTATTATCATAGAAAAGTTCAGAGGCTAGGAAAATAATTAATAATAATTCATTTGTCAACTACCTTGGATCATTAAGTATGTATGGCATATTGATTTTTCTGAGATCTAGGTCTAGACTCGTTGGAGATGTACATGTATTATTATTAATGACTCTGCCGTATTCCATTTTAATGGTCAAAAAAATATTATAAACTCAGTGGTCAACTTACTTGGCCTACTATCTACCTCATGTGTATTGTAATCATATGTAAAATATCTTGACCTAGTAGTCATGTACCTCACGTGTGTCACAATCATTGAGGGTTTGGAGATCTAAGCATAGATTTGTATGACTTGTAGGTACGTCACTGTCAATAACATATATGTATTGGATTTCTTAAAACTGCTATCACTTAACAAGATAGTTAGCTTTGTAAGATGGATGAATCTGCTATATTAGTTTGACATGTCAGCATACTATTAAAAGTTCTTTCATCAATTACATTGGACTACTAATTATGTACCTCATATGTAACGTAATCATAGATTCATTTGGTTCTAGGCCTATAACTATTAGGAGCTTATTTGTCTATCATATATGTTAATGTATCCTATGTTATATAATAGATATTATTCGATGCACTATGGAGAGATCAGCTAAAGTCGATTTGGTTCTACAACATAAGAAATTTACTAGCAAACATCTTGCCAGAACTAAATATAGCTTTTTTGGAACTAGAGGAGAACATACCAACTATCTTTTTAACTAATAAATTACCATATTTTCTAGGGACAACTAATACATCATCATGTATTTTGACCAAGCATATTTCCCTCTAATGAACATCTGCATAGTACTTGTCGTATATTTCGAGAAAACGTATGCTATAAATTATATCATGCATCGTAGAAACTATAAAAAATGTAGCATACTTTTTTGTGTAGCGCTCTAATAAATAATATTTCACTCGTCGAGAAGACTTGATTTTGCAATCTAGTGATACAAATTTATAGGAAGTCCATAGCATCCTTCCAAATAAGCTATAGTAAAGGTATCTAGTGTAGGCTGGCAACATGACTCATAAGCTTAAACTGTTATCATAGAAAATTTCAGAGGCTAGGAAAATAATTAATAATAATTCATTTGTCAACTACCTTGGATCATTAAGTATGTATGGCATACGTATATTCTTCATTGATTTTTCTGAGATCTAGGTCTAGACTCGTTGGAGATGTACATGTATTATTATTAATGACTCTACCGTATTCCATTTTAATGGTCAAAAAAATATTAGAAACTCAGTGGTCAACTTACTTGGCCTACTATCTACCTCATGTGTATTGTAATCAGTTTTTAGAGATCTAAGACTAGATTTGTATGACTTCTAGGACTGTCGTTGTTAAGAACTTAAACACGTTGGATTTTTTAAATTCATCTCACGTAACAAGGTAATTAAACTTGTAAGATGCATGCATGTACTATATTAGTTTGACATCTAGACCTAATTTTGCAAGTCATTTGCAAGTATATTTGGCCTACTAATCATGTACCTCTTGTGTAACGTAATCATAGATCCATCTGTATATTAAAAACTATTTCACTCGTCAAGAAGATTCAGTTGGCAATCTAGTCAAACAAAGTATATGAAGTTCATATCGTTCCTACAAATAAGCTATAGTAAAGGTATTTAAGTGTAGGTTGTCAGCATGACTCATAAGCTTAAACCATTATCATAGAAAAAACTGAAATCTAGCTAAATAATTAACAGTAACTCATTTGTCAACTACCTTGGATTAGTAATCATGTATGTTGTAAGTATATTTTTCCATTATTTTTCTGAGGTCTAGGTCTATATTTATTGGAGATATTTGTCTATTATTATTAAGAACTTATTTGTGTTCCATTTTTAGTGCTAAAAAATAGTAGAAACTCCATGGTCAACTTACCTGGCTTACTATCTACGGCATGTGTGTTGTTATGATTGAGTTTTCAGAGATCTAAGTCTAGATTTCTACGACTTCTAGAATCGTCATTGTTAATAACTTTAAAATGTTGGATTTTTAAATTCATCTCACGAAACAAGGTAATTAAAATTGTAAGATGCATGTATGTACTAGATTAGTTGGACATCTAGGACTACTTTCTAGGAGTCATTTGCAAGTATATTTGGCCTACTAGTCAAGTACATCATGTGTAACGTTATCTTAGATTCATCTGTATCGATGGAAACCACTAGAGGAAGTTTATGTTTCTTTCATTGGTTATTACATCATTCGTGATATATATTATATGTTGTCATATACATGAACCATGTTATGGAGAGAGCAACTAATATTTATTTTCTCAAATTTTGTTACCACACAAGAAATTTACTAACAAACTTCTATGAAAAGGTAAGAGATCTATGTATCATTGCGAAGAACTAATTTGTTACAATTTCAATTCTCTAAAATCTTATAGTAAAATCATATGTAAAATATCTTGACCTAGTAGTAATGTACCTCACGTGTGTCACAATCATTAAGGTTTTGGAGATCTGAGCATAGATTTGTATGACTTGTAGGTAAGTCACTGTCAATAACATATATGTATTGGATTTCTTAAAACTGCTATCACTTAACAAGGTAGTTAGCTTTGTAAGATGGATGAATCTGCTATATTAGTTTGACATGTCAGCATACTATTAAATGTTCTTTCATCAATTACATTGGACTACTAATTATGTACCTCATATGTAACGTAATTATAGATTCATTTGGTTCTAGGCCTATAACTATTAGGAGCTTATTTTTCTACCATATATGTTAATGTATTCTATGTTATATAATACATATTATTCGATGCACTATGGAGAGATCGCTCAAGTCGATTTGGTTCTACAACATCAGAAATTTACCAGCAAGCATCTTGCCACAACTAAATAAAGGTTTTTCTGGAACTAGAGGAGAACATACCAACTATCTTTTTAACTAATAAATTATCATATTTTCTAGGGACAACTAATACATCATCATGTATTTTGACCAAGCATATTTCCCTCTAATGAATATCTGCATAGTACTTGTCGTATATTTTGAGAAAACGTATTCTATAAGTTATATCATGCTTCGTAGAAACTATAAAAAATGTAGCATACTTGTTTGTGTAGCGCTCTAATAAATAGTATTTCACTCATCGAGAAGACTTGATTTTGCAATCTAGTGATACAAATTTATAGGAAGTCCATATCCTCCTTCCAAATAAGCTATAGTAAAGGTATCTAGTGTAGGCTGGCAACATGACTCATAAGCTTAAACTATTATCATAGAAAAGTTCATAGTCTAGGGAAATAATTAATAATAATTCATTTGTCAACTACCTTGGATCATTAAGTATGTATGGCATACGTATATTCTTCATTGATTTTTCTGAGATCTAGGTCTAGACTCGTTGGAGCTGTACATGTATTATTATTAATGACTCTACCGTATTCCATTTTAATGGTCAAAAAAATATTAGAAACTCATTGGTCAACTTACTTGGCCTGCTATCTACCTCATGTCTATTGTAATCAGTTTTTAGAGATCTAAGACTAGATTTGTATGACTTCTAGGACTGTCATTGTTAAGAACATAAAAACTTTGGATTTTTTAAATTCATCTCATGTAACAAGGTAATTAAACTTGTAAGATGCATGCATGTACTATATTAGTTTGACATCTAGGTCTAATTTTCCAAGTCATTTGCAAGTAGATTTGGCCTACTAATTATGTACCTCTCGTGTAACGTAATCATAGATTCATCTGTATCGACGCCTAACTCTATTGGGAATTTATTTTTTCTTTCATTTGTTAATACATAAATCGTGATATATATTATATGTTGTCATATACATGAACCATACTATCGACAGAGCAACTAATATTTATTTTCTCAAATTTGGTGACCACATAGGAAATTTACTAACAAACTTCTATAAAAAGGTTACATATCTACATATTATTGCAAAGAACTCATTTGTGTTGCATTTTCAATGATCTGAAAACTTATAGTAAAATAATTTTTAAACTATCTTGACCTACTAGTCATGCATATCATGTGTGTCATAATCATTGAGTTTTCGGAGATCTAGGCATAGATTTGAATGAGTTCTAAGTACCCCTGTGTTAAGACCATATATGTAATCTTACTTTCTTCCTATTAGAGGAAATTCTTGGCGCAAAAAACGAAATAAGAAGGACAAGGAGAGATTGCTACAGAGGTAACAACTTCCAAGACTCAACGAAAGAAAATTACATAAATAGAACATGGATTATCTCCGAAGAGTGTTTTTCTTTAACGTCTTTTAGCTAGGCACAGTAGTTTGAGAAGATGCTCATATAAGAAATATGAATTTATGTAAAAGAGAGCATCAAGAAGCAAATATAAAAAAATTCTATTAAAAATAATCTTGTAAAGAAACAAGTCATGGAAGCACAAATCCACAAGCATACAAAAGCAAAATAAGTGCAACTTCAAAATTTTCAACATAAAAAGATGAATAAAATCATGTTTCCCTCTCTCATAATAACTTTCAATAGCAGCAGGAATAAATTAAAAAATATAACTATCACATAAAATATTCTTATCATGAGCCACATGCATAAAATAATGATTACTCTCCAGATAAGCATAGTCATTCTTATTAATTGTAGTGGGAGCAAATTCAACAAAATAGCTATCATTATTTCTCATCACCATAATCATCAAATATAGGAGGCATGTTGTAATCATAATTAATTTTCTCCTCAATATATAGTAGGTGGGGACTGAAAATATCATACTCATCATTGTAATCATCATATATTGGAGGTATAGTATCATCAAAGTAAATTTTCCCCCACGTGCTTGGGGGACTAAAAATATCATGCTCATCAAAACCAGCTTCCCCAAGCTTAGACTTTTCCATAGCATTACTAATAATGGTGTTCAAAGAATTTATACTAATGACATTGCTACTAGCATGCAAATAAAGTTCCATAGGTTTTTTAATTTTCTCTTCAAACACTTCATTTCCTAACTTAAGATAAATATTATAAAGCTCTCTAATATTTTTGTTGTTTTCCGTTAATCCTAACTAGTTAAAATAAAAATAAGAAACAAAAAGATATAATTGCAGAATTTAAAGGAAATAACTTCGAGCACTCACACACCAACAAAAGTACTAGAAGATAGCTCAGTAGACAAAAGATGTGAGTACCTTTTACCTTACCTCCCTAGCAGCGGCGCCAGAAAAGAGGTTGATATTTACGCGCGCTTCTATTCTTGTAGACAATGTTGGGCCTCCAAGTGCAGTGGTTTGTAGAACAGCAGCAAGTTTCCCTTAAGTGAATCACCCAAGGTTTATCAAACTCAGGGAGGTAGAGGTCAAAGATATGCCTCTCAAGCAACCCTGCAATTACGATACAAGAAGTCTCTTGTGTCCCCAACACAACCAATACACTTGTCAGGTGTATAGGTGCACTAGTTCAGCGAAGAGATAGCGAAATACAAGTAATATGGATGATTATAAGTGGTAATTGCAATCTGAAATAAAAAAATGGCAGCAAGCAAACATGTAGCAGAACTGGTTGTAAACGGTGTTTCAATGCTTAGAAACAAGGCTTAGGGATCATACTTTCACTAGTGGACATTCTCAACAATGATATCATAATGATTACGTAAATATCATGTCTTCACCATGCTACTCTGAACCACTCTCCAGTTGGATAACGAACACCAATTTTCAACTAGATTACAAAGCTCATGATCACATAAAGATCACACCATGGGAGAGAGAGATAAACCACTTAGCTACCGGTAGAGCCCACAACCCCGGGGGGAACTACTCCCTCCTCATCATGGCGGCGAAGTCGATGGAGAGGGCTCCGGGGGCAATTCCCCATCCCGGCACGGTGCTGGAACAGAGACTTCTGTCCCCCGTAACTTGTCTTAGATGGCGGCAGAGCTACAAAACTTTCCGCGGACGGAGACTGATTGATTTAGGTTTTTTTGCATCGGGGGGGGGGGGGCAATTTATAGGCGAAAGCGTGATGTCGGTGGGTGCCCAGGGGCTCACACCACCCCTAGGCGCGGCCAGGGGGACCCGCACCTAGGCATGGTGTGGCCGCCTCCTGGCCCTCCTCCGTCTCTGCTTTGGACTCCGTCTTCGTGTCGGAAAAAATAGGAGGTTTGGCTTTTGTTTCGTCCAATTCTGAGAATATTTCCTGTACAACTTTTCTAAAATACAAAAATTACATAAAAAAGGAACTGTCACTGTGGTATCTTGTTAATGGGTTAGTTCCAAAAAATACATAAAAATGCCACTAAGTGTAAACAAAACATATAGCAATTAGTGTAAAATAAGCATGGATCATCAAAAATTATAGACACGTTTGCAACGTATCAAGCATCTTTATTTTTGTTTTTAGTTTTCTTTTGTTTTGTTTGCTATAATCAACTTGGTTGGATCCTAACATTCTTGTGTGGGAGATAGACATGCTCCTCTTTTTCATGTGAATACTCGTACTCTTCGCTTATATTTGTTCAGTACTTTTATTTAGCTACAACAATGCTTTTAGCTCATTTTTTGCATGCATCTTTTGTTCAGAGCTTGTTGATTTTCTTTAGTTAGGTATATTAGCTCTCTGGTCTTCATTGATAAATTATTATGAGAGCTGTTTCAAAAAAAAGTTGATTGTGTTGGAGAACAGTAAAATATTTCATGCTTATAGTGGTGCAAAAGGAAGCTTGTTTGGACTGTGGCTTACACTTTATCATATCATGTTAGATATTATTTTAATTATATGCTTAGTAGTTATTGTTGTAGCATAACTTGTCTCAAATAGCTGAGAGTGTTTAATGTGCTATTAAAAGAATCATGTGTTGTTTTAATCATACAAAAGCATAATATTTTGGTATTGTCCTTTAAATGTTTTATTTGGGTTGACTTGGCACATGCTTACACCATGTTATAACTACAAACCAGTCACCTAAAGCATGTATGATCATTTAGTTTTTGACTTGTAATATCACTTTATGCTTTGATTAATAATGTTTTGTCGCTATGCATGATTATGACCATTATTGCTCTTTTAGTTGGTCGCTCCCAGTCTCTTGCTAGCCTTCACATGTAACGAGTCTGAGCTCTACTCGTGCATCCAACTCCCAAAAATCCAAAGTTTGACAAATGTGTCCACCATAGCCACCTATATGTTGTATTTCACCGTCACTCCAAAGTAAATTGCTTGTGTGCTACCTTTAAAACCTTCAAAAGCTATTACATGTTTAGTGTTCCTATTTTTAGCTCAATAGGAAGTGTTGGATGATTTATTGTCTTTTTCATGTTTATTTGGCTTCACACCTTGACTAGCACACATAATGTGCTAGTCCCTAAGATTTCAAAAAGAGCAGGCAAACGGGTGCCCAGTCCACTAAATATAAAAAAATTAAATAAATCTCCTAACACTATGGGCTTGAGAAATCATGAACTTAGCTCGTTCAAACAAAGGAGAAGAGGACTTTATTGTTCTCTCTATGGCAGCCCCTCTTGAAGCCATTAAACATGAAAGAATGATAAATCATTACATGCCATTTGTTGACATAGACATACATACATATCAAAATTATATTATCAATACCTCTGTTTTATTCAAATAAAAAGCTCTAGCACATGAGTAATCCCTGCTTCCCTCTGCGAAGGGTCTTTCTTTTACTTTTATGTTGATTTTTCATCTTCTAACTTCATGCACCAATTAAGAAAGAACTCTGTGTATAATGTAAATAGTCCCAAAATTTATTATTGATTTATTCATGATTATGTTATTACTTGTTCTCAAACTATTTGTATCTAGTCACCCTTTGAACTTTAAAAGTGTCCTGGCATTTATGTTTTGCTATTCCATGAAGGATAAGCTGAATACCACTTTGCTATCTTTTTTCTATGCTCGAAACAAACAAATAGCTTTCAATGCATTATTAGTCATGATCTTTTGTTTGTGTTACTTTTCATGTTGCAACATAGTTGTTAAGTTACATTGTTAGAATTTTGTCCATCATGGAGTACTTTGATCTCAGCTCGCAATGCTTTACAATAACTTGATCAAGATTGTGTTGGCTGCATGTCACCTTAAAAAATATTTTGTTATCACTTACCTGAGGACGAGCATGAGTTAAGCTTGGGGATGCTGATATGTTGCAAACGTATCTATAATTTTTATGCTCTATGCTTGTTTTACACTAATTGCTATATGTTTTGTTTACACTTCGTGGTATTTTTATGCATTTTTTGAAACTAACCTATTAACAAGATGCCACGGTTCCAGTTCCTGTTTTCTGCTGTTTTTGTATTTCAGAAAAGTTGTTCAGGAAATATTCTTGGAATTGGACGAAACAAAAGTCAAACCTCCTATCTTTCCCGACACGAAGATGGAGTCCAAAGCAGAGACGGAGGAGGGCCAGGAGGCGTCCACACCATGCCTAGGCAAGGGCCCCCTGGCCACGCCTAGGGGTGGTGTGAGCCCCCCGGGCGCCCACCGTCATCGCCCTTTCGCCTATAAACTGCTCCCCGACGCAAAAAAGCATAAATCAATGAGCCTCCATCGACAAAAAGTTTCGTAGCTCGGCCGCCATTGAAGACAAGTTTTGGGGGACAGAAGTCTCTGTTTCGGCACCCTGCCAGGATGGGAAATTGCACCTAGAGCCCTCTCCATCAACTCCACCACCATTTTCATCGCCGTTGCTGACTCCCGTGATGCGGAGGGAGTAGTTCTGCCCCGGAGTTGAGGGCTCTACCGATAGCTAAGTGGTTTATCTCTCTCTCCCATGGTGTGATCTTTATGTGATCATGAGCTTTGTAATCTAGTTGAATAAATAGATGTTACTCTTCATATATTATGCTACTCAAGTGATTTTATTAATGTGATCTTCGAAGACACCTGGTCTCACGGTGTGAAGGTGACTATGTGCGCACCGTGTGTGGCTCTTAGGCTCAAGATTACAGAGATATTTATCATGATTTATAATTTGTGTTGGATGTTTATATGAAATTTTGGTGTTTGTTAGTACTATCTTTGGATGCTCAAAGTAATAGAGTGGGGTGTCCCTAGATTTGGAATGCAAACTTTAAGGTGTGCTTTTGCAGCCCTACGCATTGAAAATTGGTGTTTGTTATCAAACCGGAGAGTGGTTCAGAGTAGTATAGTGAAGACATGATATTTATATATTCAATTATAATATCATTGTTGAGAGTGCCACTAGTGAAAGTAAGATTCCTAGGCCTTGTTTCTAAGCATTGAAACACCTATTACAACCAGTTCTGCTACATGTTTGCTTGCTGTCATTTTATTTCAGATTGCAATTACCACTTATAATCATCCATATTATTTGTATTTCACTATCTCTTCGCCCAACTAATGCACCTATATACCTGACAAGTGTATTGGGTGTGTTGGGAACACAAGAGACTTCTTGTATCGTAATTATAGGGTTGCTTGAGGGGATATCTTTGACCTTTACCTCCTTGAGTTTAATAAACCTTGGCTGATTCACTTAATGAAAATTGCTGCTATTCTATAAACCTCTGCACTTGAAGGCCCAACACTGTCTACAAGAATAGAAGCGTGCGTAGACATCAGAAAACTACCGGCAGATTACGCTGGAGCCGTGGCAGGCGGCGGTGTGGTCCGCCATGGACCACGGCGCCAACTTCGTCGACCTCGCCGTACTTCCGAGCCGCCGATGCCAAAGGAGGAGGAGAAGGAGGGCGACGACAACTGGTCTTTCAGACATCCAGCGACTGTTAGAAATAATCACGCCGTACGTCCGGCACGGCCGTATACGAGTACGTATGGGCCGATGCCTATTGGAGTTCTAGTGCGGTTAGGATTAGTACATGAGTTGTTATTCGATTCTGGTTGTAGCTGGCATACTATATAGCTCCATGTAATAGCTAGGTTTGTACCACCGTGAGTTGATTCAATACAAAGAAAAGGACCGAGACGGCCCTTTGGCTAAGTTGTTTTGCACCGTTACGTGAAGTAGTTCAGCTTGGCGGAACGTGTGCATCGCGGCGGAAAGAGAGTATCGGGTACGTGCGTGTGTCTCGTCGGAACTCATCGTCTGCGTCACAGGAGAGAACTCGGCGATAGGGGCTGTGGTAGGTATCAGATCGGCGAAAGTACTGGGTCTGGGCCAACAATTGGTATCAGAGCCTCGTGGAGGATCTCCTAGTAACGGGAGGTCATGACGAAGGAGTTGGGCGAGTATTCCAGCGTCGCGGCGCCGGTGTCGACGCAATATCCGCAGTACATCCGCGACAACTACACGGTGTGGGCTACCACGATGATGTGGGCGCTCGAGTCCAACGAAGTCTGGGAGGCTGTCGATCCCGGCGGCGACGAGTTCATGAAGGGCGCGCCGAAGTACCGCAAGGACCGACAGGCACTCACGGCCATCTGCTCGGTGATGCCGATGGACGTGAAGCAGCACCTAATCTCGAAGACATCTGCAAAGGAGGCGTAGGAGACGATCAAGACGCTGAATCTTGGTCATGCGCGTGTCCGCGAGGCGGCCCTACAAACCTTGTAGAAGCAGTACGAGAACCTGGAGATGGGAGGAGATGAGAAGCTGGACGCCTTCGCTTCGAGGGTCGCAACATTGGTCAATGGGATTCGCGCGCTCGACGAGAAGCTCGAGGAGATCTCGATCGTAAGGCGTTTCCTACGCGCGGTGCTGCCGCGTTACTTGTCCGTTGTTTCGGCGACCGAGCAGTGCGTCGATCTCAAGACTCTCACGATGGATGATCTAGTTGGACGGTTCAAGGCTCATGATGAGCGGATGAAGAACACCTATGGTGATGTGGTACCGGAAGAGCATGTGATGCTTACCCGTGACCAATGGGAGTCGGTGGTCGCCAAAGAGAAGGGCGATAAGGCATATGGCAACAGAAGTGATAAAGAAGCTTCTTGCCCAGCGAAAAAGTACATCGCAGGGGAGGACGAGGACGAGCTCGATGCTCGGTCGAGGAGGAAGTTTGACCTCAAGAAAGTAAGATGCCATAACTGCGGCGAGCTCGGTCACTTCAAGGTTGATTGCCGGAAACCACTGAAGCCAAAGGAAAGGGCTCTCATCGCCCAGGAAGGAGATGATGGACCGATGATGCTGATGCTCAAAGTATGCGAGCAGAAGGACGAGGAGGAGCTACCTCCTCCATCACCGGCTACGGAGATTGTGATGGATCATGGTCTACCATGTGTGGATCACGTGGAAAAGCTATGCGGCGAAGGTGTCGTCGAGAAGCAACGGAATGCCACGTGCCCACGTGAAACCACGGAGCAGGCAAGTGAAGCTTTGGAGCTCGTTCATGGCAATATATGCGGTCCAATTTCACCCGCAACCCCGTCCGGTAATGAGTACTTCATGCTTGTGGTAGATGATCACAGCCAATACATGTGGATTGTGTTGCTGAAAAGTAAGGATCAAGCTATACAAGCATTCGAGAAGATCAAGGAAGCTGGAGGAATCGAGGCGAGGGCGAAGAAAAGGTCCCTACGCATAGATCGAGGTGGTGAATTGAAGCATAAAGTGGTGGCCATGTCACGGAGCATGATGGAAAGTAAAAGCTTGCCAGGAAAGTTTTGGGGTGAGGCAGTCAACACCGCTGTCTACTTGCTGAACAGGGCACCAACTAGGAGTATGGTTGGTGGGACTCCGTACGAAGCATGGTACGGACGAAAGCCCTCGGTTGATCATCTTCGCACTTTTGGGTGTGTTGCGCATGTCAAGACGATGTCCAACCATAAAAGGAAATTGGCGGATAGGAGTTCTCCAATGATCATGACTGGCTATGAAGAAGGCTGATACGCGTACAGCACGCGTCCGTTGGGAACCCCAAGAGGAAGGTGCGATGCGTACAGCGATAAGTTTTCCCTCAGTAAGAAACCAAGGTTTATCGAACCAGTAGGAGCCAAGAAGCACGTTGAAGGTTGATGGCGGCGAGATGTAGTGCGGCGCACACGCCACATGGAACCTGCACAACACAACCAAAGTACTTTGCCCCAACGAAACAGTGAGGTTGTCAATCTCACCGGCTTGATGTAACAAAGGATTAGATGTATAGTGTGGATGATGATTGTTTGCAAAAAGTAAACAAGTATTGCAGTAGATTGTATTCGATTAAAAGAATGGACCGGGGTCCACAGTTCACTAGAGGTGTCTCTCCCATAAGATAAATAGCATGTTGGGTGAACAAATTACAGTTGGGCAATTGACAAATAGAGAGGGCATGACAATGCACATACATGATATGATGAGTATTGTGAGATTTAATTGGGCATTACGACAAAGTACATAGACCGCTATCCAGCATGCATCTATGCCTAAAAGTCCACCTTCAGTTATCATCCGAACCCCTTCCAGTATTAAGTTGCAAACAACAGACAATTGCATTAAGTATGGTGCGTAATGTAATCAATAACTACATCCTCGGACATAGCATCAATGTTTTATCCCTAGTGGCAACAGCACATCCACAACCTTAGAACTTTCTGTCACTGTCCCAGATTTAATGGAGGCATGAACCCACTATCGAGCATAAATACTCCCTCTTGGAGTTAAGAGTAAAAACTTGGCCAGAGCCTCTACTAATAACGGAGAGCATGCAAGATCATAAACAACACATAGGTAAATTGATAATCAACATAACATAGTATTCTCTATCCATCGGATCCCAACAAACGGATCCCAACAAACACAACATATAGCATTACAGATAGATGATCTTGATCATGTTAGGCAGCTCACAGGACCCGACAATGAAGCATAATAAGGAGAAGACGACCATCTAGCTACTGCTATGGACCCATAGTCCAGGGGTGAACTACTCACTCATCACTCCGGAGGCGACCATGGCGGTGAAGAGTCCTCCGGGAGATGATTCCCCTCTTCGGCAGGGTGCCGGAGGCGATCTCCTGAATCCCGAGATGGGATTGGCGGCGGCGGCGTCTCTGGAAGGTTTTCCGTATCGTGGCTCTCGTGGGGTTTCGCGAAGGCTATGTAGGCGGAAGGGCAGGTCGGGGGGCCACACGGGGGCCCCACACGCTAGGCCGGCGCGCGGGCCGCGCCTAGTGTGGCGGCGCCCCGTGGCCCCACTTCTTCTTCCCTTCGGTCTTCGGAAGCTTCGTGGCAAAATAGGCCGGGCGTTGATTTCGTCCAATTCCGAGAATATTTCCTTACTAGCATTTCTGAAACCAAAAACAGCGAAAACAAACTGGCTCTTCGGCATCTCGTTAATAGGTTAGTGCCGGAAAATGCATAAATATGACATAAAGTATGCATAAAACATGTAGATATCATCAATAATGTGGCATGGAACACAAGAAATTATCGATTCATCGGAGACGTATCAGCATCCCCAAGCTTAGTTTGCTCGAGCAGGTAAACGATAACAAAGATAATTTCTGGAGTGACATGCCATCATAACCTTGATCATACTATTGTAAGCATATGTAATGAATGCAGCGATCCAAACAATGTAAATGACATGAGTAAACAAATGAATCATAAAGCAAAGACTTTTCATGAATAGTACTTCAAGACAAGCATCAATAAGTCTTGCATAAGAGTTAACTCATAAAGCAATAATTCAAAGTAAAGGTATTGAAACAACACAAAGGAAGATTAAGTTTCAGCGGTTGCTTTCAACTTGTAACATGTATATCTCATGGATATTGTCAATGTAAAGTAATATAACAAGTGCAATATGCAAGTATGTAGGAATCAATGCACAGTTCACACAAGTGTTTGCTTCTTGAGATGGAGAGAAATATGTGAACTGACTCAACAATAAAAGTAAAAGAAGGGCCCTTCGCAGAGGGAAGCATTGATTGCTATATTTGTGCTAGAGATTTGATTTTGAAAACAAGAAACAATTTTGTCAACGGTAGTAATAAAGCATATGTGTTATGTAAATTATATCTTACAAGTTGCAAGCCTCATGCATAGTATACTAATAGTGCCCGCACCTTGTCCTAATTAGCTGGATTACGGATTATCATCGCAATGCACATGTTTTAACCAAGTGTCACAAAGGGGTACTTCTATGCCGCCTGTACAAAGGTCTAAGGAGAAAGCTCGCATTGGATTTCGCTATTGATTATTCTCAACTTAGACATCTATACCGGACAACATAGACAACAGATAATGGACTCCTCTTTAATGCATAAGCATGTAGCAACAATTAATTTTCTCATATGAGATTGAGGATATTTGTCCAAAACTGAAACTTCCACCATGGATCATGGCTTTAGTTAGCGGCCCAATGTTCTTCTCTAACATTATGCATGCTCTAACCATTTTAGTGGTAAATCTCCCTTACTTCAGACAAGACGGACATGCATAGCAACTCACATGATATTCAACAAAGAGTAGTTGATGGCGTCCCCAGGAACATGGTTATCGCACAACAAGCAACTTAATAAGAGATAAAGTGCATAAGTACATATTCAATACCACAATAGTTTTTAGGCTATTTGTCCCATGAGCTATATATTGTAAAGGTGAAGAATGGAAATTTTAAAGGTAGCACTCAAGCAATTTACTTTGGAATGGCGGAGAAATACCATGTAAGGTAGGTATGGTGGACACAAATGGCATAGTGGTTGGCTCAAGTATTTGGATGCATGAGAAGTATTCCCTCTCGATACAAGGCTTAGGCTAGCAAGGTTTATTTGAAACAAACACAAGGATGAACCGGTGCAGCAAAACTCACATAAAAGACATATTGTAAACATTATAAGACTCTACACCGTCTTCCTTGTTGTTCAAATTCAATACTAGAAATTATCTAGACCTTAGAGAGACCAATTATGCAAACCAAATTTTAACAAGCTCTATGTATTTCTTTATTAATAGGTGCAAAGTATATGATGCAAGAGCTTAAACATGAGCACAACAATTGCCAAGTATCACATTATCCAAGACATTTTAGCAATTACTACATGTATCATTTTCCGTTTCCAACCATATAACAATTTAACGAAGAAGAAACTTTCGCCATGAATATTATGAGTAAAGCCTAAGGACATACTTGTCCATATGCAACAGCGGAGCGTGTCTCTCTCCCACACAAAGAATGCTAGGATCCATTTTATTCAAACAAAAACAAAAACAAACAGACGCTCCAAGCAAAGTACATAAGATGTGATGGAATAAAAATATAGTTTCACTAGAGGAACCTGATAATGTTGTCGATGAAGAAGGGGATGCCTTGGGCATCCCCAAGCTTAGACGCTTGAGTCTTCTTGATATATGCAGGGTGAACCACCGGAGCATCTCCAAGCTTAGAGCTTTCACTCTCCTTGATCATATTGTATCATCTTCCTCTCTTGATCCTTGAAAACTTCCTCCACACCAAACTCAAAACAACTCATTAGAGGGTTAGTGCACAATTAAAATTTACATGTTCAGAGGTGACATGATCATTCTTAACACTTCTGGACATTGCACAAAGCTACTGAAAGTCAATGAAATCGAAAAATCCATCAAGCATAGCAAAACAGGCAATGCGAAATAAAAGGCAGAATCTGTCAAAACAGAACAGTTCGTAAAGACGAATTTTATTGAGGCACCAGACTTGCTCAAATGAAAATGCTCAAATTGAATGAAAGTTGCGTACATATCTGAGGATCACTCTCGTAAATTGGCATAATTTTCTGAGTTACCTACAGAGAATTAGTCCCAGATTCGTGACAGCAAAGAAATCTGTTTCCGCACAGTAATCCAAATCTAGTATGAACCTTACTATCAACGACTTTACTTGGCACAACAATGCACAAAACTAAGATAAGGAGAGGTTGCTACAGTAGTAACAACTTGCAAGACTCAAATATAAAATAAAAATGCAGTAGTAAAATCATGGGTTGTCTCCCATAAGCGCTTTTCTTTATAGCCATTAAGATGGGCTCAGTAATTTTAATGATGCTCTCGCAAGAAATGAGAGTTGGAGCAAAAGAAAGCATGAAAAGCAAATAAGAAACACTTTTAAGTCTAACCCACTTCCTATGAAAAGGAATCTTCTACACAAATAAATTCATGAAGAACAAAGTGACAAGCATAGGAAGATAAAACACAAGTAACTTCAAAATTTTCAGCATATAGAGAGGTGTTTTAGTAACATGAAAACTTCTACAAACATATTTTCCTCTCTCATAATAATTTCCAGTAGCATCATGAACAAACTCAACAATATAACTATCACATAAAGCATTCTTATCATGAGTCTCATGCATAAAATAATTACTACTCCCAACATAAGCATAGTCATTCTTATTAATTGTAGTGGGAGAAAATTCAACAAAGTGGCTATCATTTTTATTCTCATCAAATATAGGTGGCATAGTATAATCATAATAAACTTTATCCTCAATAGTAGGTGGCACAAAAATACCACTATCATCATAAATGGGAGGCAAAGTATCATCAAAGTAAATTTTCTCCTCCATGTTTGGGGGACTAAAAATATCATGCTCATCAAAACCAGCTTCCCCAAGCTTAAATTCTTCCATAGCATTGGTAATAATAGTGTTCAAAGCATTCATATTAATAACATTGCCATTAGCACGCATATAAAGTTCCATAGGATTTTTAATTTTCTCTTCAAACACCTCATGTCCTAACTCAAGATAAATACTATAAAGATCTCTAATATTTTTGTTGTTTTCCATTAAGCCTAACTAGTGAAATAAAAACATGCATGGAATTAAGTAAAGTAAAACAAGTAACTAATTTTTTGTGTTTTGATATAATGCAGCAAACAAAGAAGTAAATAAAATAAAGCAAGACAAAAACAAAGTAAAGAGATTGAATGTGGAGACTCCCTTGCATGTCTTGATCTCCCGGCAACGGCGCCGAAAAAGAGCTTGATACGCGCACGCGTCCGTTGGAACCCCAAGAGGAAGGTGTGATGCGTACAAGCAAGTTTCCCTCAAGAAACCAAGGTTTATCGAACCGGTAGGAGCCAAGAAGCACGTTGAAGGTTGATGGCGGCGAGATGTAGTGCGGCGCAACACCAGGGATTCCGGCGCCAACGTGGAACCACACAACACAACCAAAGTACTTTGCCCCAACGAAACAGTGGGGTTGTCAATCTCACCGGCTTGTAACAAAGGATTAGATGTATAGTGTGGATGATGATTGTTTGTAGAAAACAGTAGAACAAGTATTGCAGATTGTATTCGATTAAAAGAATGGACCGGGGTCCACAGTTCACTAGAGGTGTCTCTCCCATAAGATAAATAGCATGTTGGGAGGAACAAATTACAGTTGGGCAATTGACAAATAGAGAGGGCATGACAATGCACATACATGATATGATGAGTATTGTGAGATTTAATTGGGCATTACGACAAAGTACATAGACCGCTATCCAGCATGCATCTATGCCTAAAAAGTCCACCTTCAGGTTATCATCCGAACCCCTTCCAGTATTAAGTTGCAAACAATAGACAATTGCATTAAGTATGGTGCGTAATGTAATCAATAACTACATCCTCGGACATAGCATCAATGTTTTATCCCTAGTGACAACAACACATCCACAACCTTAGAACTTTCTGTCACTGATTTAATGGAGGCATGAACCCACTATCGAGCATAAATACACCCTCTTGGAGTTAAGAGTAAAAACTTGGCCAGAGCCTCTACTAATAACGGAGAGCATGCAAAATCATAAACAACACATAGGTAAATTGATAATCAACATAACATAGTATTCTTTATCCATCGGATCCCAACAAACACAACATATAGCATTACAGATAGATGATCTTGATCATGTTAGGCAGCTCACAAGACCCGACAATGAAGCATAATGAGGAGAAGACGATCATCTAGCTACTGCTATGGACCCATAGTCCAGGGTGAACTACTCACTCATCACTCGGGAGGCGACCATGGCGGTGAAGAGTCCTCCGGAGATGATTCCCCTCTCCCAGGGTGCCGGAGGCGATCTCCGAATCCCGAGATGGGATTGGCGGCGGCGGCTCTGGAAGGTTTTCCGTATCGTGGCTCTCGGGGGGTTTCGCGACGAAGGCTATATGTAGGCGGAAGGGCAGGTCGGGGGGGGCCACACGGGGGCCCCACACGCTAGGCCGGCGCGGCCCCCCTTGTGCCGCGCCGCCCTAGTGTGGCAGCACCCCGTGGCCCCACTTCGTCTTCCCTTCGGTCTTGGAAGCTTCGTGGTAAAATAGGCCACGGGCGTTGATTTCGTCCAATTCGAGAATATTTCCTTACTAGGATTTTGAAACCAAAAACAAGAAAAACAGCAGGCTCTTCGGCATCTCGTTAATAGGTTAGTGCCGGAAAATGCATAAATATGACATAAAGTATGCATAAAACATGTAGATATCATCAATAATGTGGCATGGAACATAAGAAATTATCAATACGTCAGAGACGTATCAAAGGCTCGAAAGCATATCGCTTGTGCAATCCCTCGACGAACAAGGTGGTTGTCACATGCGACGTAGTCTTCGAGGAAGACTTATCATGGATTTGGGACTCCACGGAACCGGACGATACTTTTACTGTGGTTCATAGTGAAGTTGAACATGCAGATGATCAACCTGAAAAAGACGTGGACGAATCGAGCGGTACATCGAGTTCATCTACGTCGGAACCTTCGGACGTTGGTGCAACAATTGCAGGCACTGAAGTGCAAGGCAGCAGCTCGCCGCTGTGGCTAGGAGCGTGGCCAGGTGACTCCCCGCACGGGAGCACGTCGAGTTGGGCAGGGAGGCCCGACAGCTGCAGCAGCCCAGGGGGCACAGGAGATGTCCGCGAGCATCCAACAGCTAGCACTTGGCTAGGAAGACCAGATCAATCTCATGTTGCAGGGAGAGGGCGTGGAAGCCCAGCAGCATGGTGTCCACGCTGGGAACCAGGAGGCATACGTGGTGCAAACTTACCCAGCCAAAGAAAAGGGCTGCATGTTGGTGCCACGTACAAACTAGAAGAAGGTTCAGGGGTATGCAAACCAGACTATGCGACAAACGATAGGGAATCGCCAGAAGAAAAGAGCAGCCTAGCCGAAGGGGCTCAGCCCGGCAACGGAGGTGGGCCAGAAGCCTCTTTACCAAAAGTAGCTCCACATGAGGAGCTAGGGCCAACAAGGCCAGAAGCAGGAGACGCAGTTGGTGGCAAAGGAATTTCACCAAGCGACCCAGCAGAAAAGAGGCCAGGTGTAGGCAGTCGATGTGCTGTTGCGACCAGGTCAGAAGAGAGAAGTAGCCCAGAAGAATTGGGTGTACCAGATGGGATGAAAGTTGACATCCCAGCAAGGAGTAAGCAGCCACATTATGCATGTTTACAACTAATAGATCCACCTACAGGTGAGTTGCCACGTACGTGGATGCATGATGGACAAAAGAATCAACCGGATTTGCATCATCCATCAGGCAAGTATCTAGCTAGTGTTGTTGTTAGTTGCAGCATGTACGTCGGTGTGAATCTTGATGAAAAAGTAATTCGGCAAGACCATATTGGCGAGTCGCGAGGGAGCGACGTGGGTCCTCAGCCAGCAAATGAAGGATCCGCAAGTGAAGAAACAAGTGCGACGTCGGGCGCAGAAGAGTATGTCGTGCCTTCTCCGACAGTACTGGAGATAAGACGACTACGACCGACGCGAGCACGCATGCGACGCGTGTTGGACTACTATCCGAAGAAGGAAATTCGGATGGTGAATAATCCGGTGAAGATGAAACGCAAAAAGAAATATTTGTTCATCAAGGTACCGGTGAAGACGGAAGATGCGGACAAGAAAGGTCGGCGTCAAGGCATGGAGAGACCGTCGAAGGTAAAGTCGGTGACATGGGTGCCACGAGGAACGGCAAAAGCAATGCCGAGGAAGACGCCCGCGAGAAGTAGCTGGCGCATTTGGGACCCAGGTTGAAGTGAAGCACACGTCGTGCTTAGGGGGTGATTGTTAGAAATAATCACGCCGTACGTCCGGCACGGCCGTATACGAGTACGTATGGGCCGATGCCTATTGGAGTTCTAGTGCGGTTAGGATTAGTACATGAGTTGTTATTCGATTCTGGTTGTAGCTGGCCTACTATATAGCTCCATGTAATAGCTAGGTTTGTACCACCGTGAGTTGATTCAATACAAAGAAAAGGACCGAGACGGCCCTTTGGCTAAGTTGTTTTGCACCGTTACGTGAAGTAGTTCAGCTTGGCGGAACGTGTGCATCGCGGCGGAAAGAGAGTATCGGGTACGTGCGTATGTCTCGTCGGAACTCATCGTCTACGTCGCAGGAGAGAACTCGGCGATAGGGGCTGTGTTAGGTATGAGATCGGCGAAAGTACTGCCGGGTCTGGGCCAACTGCGACGACGGTGACGACCTCGACTTCAATGCCTTCGATGAACGTCGCCGCCGCTAGATTTTTTAGTTTTTAGTTTAAATTCGAGTAATTTTTGTATTAAAATTTCGCATGATTATCATTTTCAAAATGTCATTTTAAGGTTGAATTTTTATTTGGGCTGCCCTATGGAGGCGCCGGTGTGGGAACGCTTATTTAGAGGTCGTCGGTGGAGATGCTCTAAGTAATATGCTCTAAGTAATATGAATCGGATGAAGTATAAAAAACACACAAAAAAAGCTATAAATATGTAACTCGGCGTACACCACCAAGTCACCAACAAATCTAGCTAGTCCAAGCGCTCAAACATACAGCATGCATGCAAACGATAACACCGTTGGCGACACCGCTGTGAAACTCCCATTCATACGCAGGTACAACAACGGCCATATCGAGCGTCTGTGGCGCAGCTCCTTCGTACCGGCGTCGGAGGACCCGGCCACCAGCCGCGGGGTGGCAACTAGGGACGTGGTCATCGACCACGACACCGGCGTGTCCGCACGCCTCTTCCTCCCGTCGGCTGCTACCGCAACAGGCACGAGGCTTCCCATCGTCGTCTACGTCCACGGCGGCTCCTTCTGCACGGGGAGCGCTTTCTGCCGGGTGTATCACCGTTACGCCGCGTCCCTCGCGGCGAGCGCCGGGGCAGTCGTAGTGTCGGTGGAGTACCATCTGGCACCGGAGTATCCCGTACCCGCGGCCTACGTCGACGCTTGGGCCGCGCTCCGCTGGGTGGCTTCCCTCTCCGATCCCTGGCTAGCTGAGCACGCGGACCCCAGGCGCATGTTCCTCGCTGGCGACAGCGCCGGCGGAAACGTCGCGTACCACACGGCCGTACGCGCCAGCCGCGACGCCATGGACGTCGAGGGGCTGGTGATGGTGCAGCCCTTCTTCTGGGGGGACGAGCGGCTGCCTTCCGAGGCAGCCTGGGACGGTGTGGGCTTGTACACGCCGGAGCTAGTGGACACGGTCTGGCCGTTCGTGACCGCGGGGCAGGCGAGCAACGGAGACCCCCGGCTCAACCCGCCGGAGGAGGAGATCGCGTCGCTCAAGTGCCGGCGCGTGCTGGTGGCGGTGGCCGAGAAGGACATCGTGCGGGACCGCGCTCGCCTGTTGGCAGCACGCATGCGCGACTGCGCCTGGACCACCGGCGACAACCGCGAAGTGACGCTGGTGGAGGCGGAAGGCGAGGACCACGGGTTTCACCTGTACAGCCCTCTCCGTGCGACCAGTAAGATGCTCATGCAGAGCATAGTGCAATTCATAAACCAGAGCGCGGCCTCGCCTGCGCCGTCGCCGACGAGTGTCCTCCCGCACAGACAGCCGCCTTCGGTCTTGCATGCGATTGAGGTTGAGGGTAAGAGTAGAACATATTGGGCCCTCAGTCTTCCTACTCGGCCATTCAAAGCCGTATTGGCTAGCACACACATGAAACAAGGTCAGTTTCGGCCTTGTTACCCAGTAGGGCATACAGGGATTCATTTGCAGCAGGTGTTCAGGGGATTTATGCTATGAAGAACTTCTAGCACACAGATGAAACAAGGTGACGGAGGATTATCATGTCCTCAAACATATATACGTGTGATTCAAAAGGTTCTCATTCACAAATGGTCTCTATTTTACGTTGTCTTTGTTATTGTCGACAAATGGGTATTGGCGCAGAACTTATGTACTATTTTGTTTAATTCGCGCAGAATAAAGTATAACTTCAACACTACTTAAGTAAGCTCAATGATCGTTCTCATTACAGAAGGAACATATGCATCAACATATATGGAATAAACAACAAACGTAACATCCTTGACCTTGTCCAAGCCAATGCCTGCCCACCAGTAGCAATATAGACATAGGCCCAGCAGACTTTAGTGTTCACCAAGCCGATGTTGATCTTCCGTTTATTTCTATATATATGTTTATTGCCTTGGAGTCATCAGGGCATCTCCAACTAGGAGAACGTGCCCCCGCGGTGATCGGAAATATCGTCTAGCTAGGATGACGTAAAGTGATCGGGTCGTCCGTGGCGACGCAAACCTGATCCAAATATGCGCCAGGTTTGCGTCTCCTCGAACGCTGCGCGGACGCAGGGAGCGTCGTCCTTTTCTTACCCGGTCCCGCACGGCGGGGATAGCGAAATCGACCGCTTCAATTTAGTTATTTTTCCCCTTCTTTGCCGTCCTAGTGCGACGCCACCACCCCAACCTCACCCGCCGCCGCCACGCCGCACCCCCGCAGTACACGCCGTCGGCTCGATGGTCGCCACGCCGGACAGCAGGATCTGAGTCGGGGTAGGTTCTGGCGCGCACATGTCGCCTGGTAGGGGGGCAAACTTTGCCGGTTGCGCCGCCCGGCCTCACCGCACACGACCTGTTCGGTCAGTTGCGCCGGTAGGTTTCTTACTCGTGTTTCCGGCGCAATTGTGCACGGCCATTGATCCGCAGTTCGTACCCACGCAGATGGACATGTGGCAGATGCTGGACAAGTGCCGCGCGGAGGTCGTTGACTCCTCTTCCGACGAGGAGTCCGATCAGTCGACGCAGACATTGGTTACTGTTGTGGCCTCCATCCTCCACGAGTACAATTCAAGCCAGGCGCCGGTGCACCGGGGCTCTGTCAAGGGCCGCTCGAAAAACCTGCCGCGCAACAGAGTGGAAGGGCACCTCCGGCTCCACGCGGACTACTTCCACCTCACTGATCCGATGTTCAAGGAAAAATTGTTCCAGCGCCGGTACAAGATGTCAAGGGAGCTGTTCATGGTCATTCTATGGGGCATCAGAGACTACGACCCCTACTTCCAATGCAGGCCCGATGCAACAGGTGTGCTAGGCTTCATCTCCTACCAAAAATGCTCCGCAGCTATTCGCATGCTATCATATGGAATGGTTGCTAATATATTCGATGGTATCTTCGAATGGGTGAGAGCACCTGCCTTTAGTCCATGTATCGTGATTTCCGTGTTCGGTCAGTATTACTATAGGGAGCCGGCTGTTGAGGATACAAGGCGGATGTTGTCTACCAACGAGTCTAGAGGGTTCCCAGGAATGATTGGCAGCATAGATTGCATGCACTGGGAGTGGAGGAACTGTCCATTTTGATGGCAGGGTCAGTATAATGGGCATGCCGAGGGACGCACTGTCATTCTTGAAGCAGTCATATCTCAAGATTTATGGTTTTGACATTCATTATTTGGCATGGCCGGTTCCAACAACGATATCAATGTGTTGCACCGATCACCGGTTTTCAACAGGCTTATGCAAGGCAAAGCTCCCTGGGTGAGCTATGAGGTCAATGGAAATGCATATGACAAGCCATATTATCTTGTTGATGGCATCTACCCTGACTGGATCACACTAGTGAAGACTGTCAGTAATCCAAACACGAAGAAGACAAAGAGGTTTGGCAAAATGCAAGAGGCTTGCAGGAAAGATGTGGAGACGACGATTTGGTGTGCTCCAAGCTCGGTGGGCAATTGTCCATCACCGGGCAAGAACATGGTCGTTGAAGACCATGCATGAGGTGATGACATGCTGCGTGATCATGCACAACATGATCGTTGATAGCGAGCATCCTGATGGCCGCAATGAGCATCAATGTGATTTCTAAGGTCACCTGATTGCGCCACTCCCTGCGGCATTATCGTGGGAGAACTATCTGCATATAATGTAGAAGTCACTGACGAGATAAGATCGAAACGTCTACAGAGGGATCTGATTGAGCATCTGTGGGCATTGGCTGGTCATGAAGACATTGCCTAGAGGACACCGTCTTATTTTCATGTACACTTTTAAAAATTTGGATGTAATAACTAAAGATTTCGTTGAAACTATTTATTTTTTTGTTTTCAAACATCTGAATCATGCCGACGCACAAATGCGTCGGGCCGCTGGAGACACCCCCAGGCGTAAACGGACGCATGGACAAAAACGTTCATTTTCGCTTCCGCGGGTGTCCGATTTGTGTCGCCCCATTGGAGATGCTCTCACTCTATCCAACCTCTTCAGCTCTAATCGGGAGTGAGATTCAGTAACATGCCTTGGCAATGTCACCGATGAACAGTGAGGTGCCACCGACTCAGCCATTGGATCTTAAATAGGTAGACGATTAAACATTGCGGCGCGGTACTGTGGATGTACTGTAGCTTGTACACCGTAGATTGTACTGTAGTGAACGTCCTGTTCGAATGCACATTGTAGATGGTTCCTGTAGTGCAAACATCTAGCCATCAAATCTCAATCCAACGGTCAAAAGGGGGGCATGGCATCGTACTGTTCATCGGTGACATGCCTTGGCCACACCGATGAACAGTGCGGTGCCATGCCGACGTTGGATCTTAAATAGATAGACATGAGGAAACACTGTATCGTGGATAGTGCGAATGTTGTGTAGAACGTCCTGTCAATGCACTGTAGATGGTTCCTGTAGGGCGAATATCCAACCATTAAATCTCGATCCAACGGTCAAAATGTGGCACCGCACTGTTCATCGGTGACATGCCCACTTGATCTCAGCCCCTCTCATTGGGAGTCACAATTCCATTCGCGGCACTGCAGTGGGAGCTCCTATTGGACGCCTTAAGGTTCCTACACATGTTCTTCCTACAAATCTCACCATTTTTTATTTTTAAAGTTATAAGTATGGAAAAATTTTAAAATATATTTTTTAATAACTCAAGGATGTTTTGTGTATTCTTTTTTTGTAGACTACATAATTTCTCATGGTAGTGAACCAAAAATATTCGTACATAAATTATATTGTTTGCCTAATCCTTCATTAATGTTGTATGAATATGAATAAATATTCGTACAAAAATACATTTTTGTGCATATACATAAATTGTATTGTTTGCCTAATCCTTCATACAAATATTTATTCATATTCACCATGAATCATAACTATATGCACAAAATGTATTTTTTTTTTAGAAAATAATCTACATATATCTATGCAAAAGGAAACTTAAAAGGTAAACAATAAAAAGAGGAATAAAGAAATGCCATAAGGACAAAATTTTATGCAGTTATGGAGAAAAGGAAGAAAAAAACACATCATGGAAACAACAAACAAAAAAAACGCGGAGTGCCATGTACAGCTGGCCCAGCTCACCTGCCAGCAGGACGTGGGCATCAAAAAAACCTATTCGACGCAATAGGTGACAAACATGGCTTGACCCTTAGGGCATCTCTAGCAGCCTAACTCAAGACGAACATAAGCTATCTGAACTACGTTCTCGCGGAGAGGGGACACCCAGCAGTGAGCAGTGTGATCTAAATGGACGGAGCGCCACAGACCAATCCATGCCGCCCCATTTTCTTATAAAAAACTTGTTCATCGGAAGTCATATGCAATTAGAAAAACCGTTTTATCGAAACATGACGTTATTTTGCATAATATATTAAAACTCATGTTTGTTAATTTTTTTTGCGGGGATGTTTGTTAATTTTTTAAAAAAAACTAGATGACATAACACATGGCTATCTCAAAAACTTTTTTAATTTTCCATCATTTTATTTTATTTTTTCAAAACTGAAAATGCAATATTGATTGGGGGTGAAAATCCTGAGTACTAGTAGTAGGATGCCCAAAATAGGGCAAGATACCACTAAGCTGATTAGTACTAGGGTGCCCAAATAGGTACAATACTAATATTTTGGCTCACTCGCGCCCGCCAACCCAATATGTTGGAAGCGAGCGGGCCAAGGCACACGCAACCAGTATGGACATATCAATCGCATGTCCTCATTGGCGCGCATTGCGGGTACTTTCTTGAACCGAGTACAACTGGGCACCACTTGGTAGTTGTGTGCCTTTCTGTCCTCTCCGCTACCAGTACAAGCACACCAATCGCGCGCGCATTTTCAGCCCGCGTTTACTAATAGCAGCCGCACCCGTTCAGATGGGTGCGCTGCCAATGAGTGTGACATGTAGCGTTTTCCCTACTAGTGTTGTTTACAAAAAAAGGAGAGCTCTTGAAGTTGAAGAGAGCAATGCCAGGTCAAGAGCTATACCGAAGTCAAAAAAAAACCATAGAGGTAGTTTCAGATCAAAAGCCTCATTCTTTTCCCCACCGCTCTTGCCCCCTTCCCCTGCTTCGCTCCCTCCCAGATTTTGGGCCGTTTGGCTCCTCCCCGCTCCTCTTCGGCGATGGCGACGACAAGTTGGGTGAGGGTCCCTCCCATGTAAATCAGTAAAGTAGGATTAGTCTAGGTTTTGATCTTTGCTTGTTGTCAGTAGTGGGGTTGATGCATGTTGCTTCGAGCGGAGCTCCAGATCAGGGCGGCCAGATCTAGGGCCGGTTAGGGTTCTTCCTCGGGGATTTCATGCTCCACTGGTCAGAGCTGGGAGCAAAACGGACCGTCTTCTTAATAAGGTCATGGTTTGGTGCCATCTCAGGAAGCAGAGCTTTGGCGCTAGGAAGTTGTGTCTAGCTAGCCTCGGTGGCGAGGGGCGGAAGCAGACTGGCGTGCTGGTCTCTGCAACTAGAAGATGGCGGGAAAGGTTCTTAATGTAGTTTGGAGACTACCACATGGTGGCCATGTCCGCCGCCGTGATATGTGACCAAATCGGCAGCCTCTCCAGACGCCTATGTGGCGTTTCTTCAACCTCCATGATGGAGGCCCCTTCCGTAGCTTCTCATCGGCGCGCCACGCCTTCTCGCCGCCAAGTGATTCGTCCCCAGGGGATTCAAGGTGGCCGGCGATGGAGTCTTGTTTCTGGTGGATAGGACCATGGACTCCATTGCGTTTTCATTTTTTTTTGTTTTAGGGTCCTCTGTGCAAGTTTCTAGGGTTGTGTTGTTTTTCTATTTATTTGTATAAGGACCTTGGTGTAAAATTGCACCCACCGACTTTGAATTAATGCAGCTCTCGGTGTCCTTCTGGACCCCTCTTCCTGTTCGAAATTGCTCGTTGGGAAGAACCGGATTATGTTCACATACTTGAGCATCATGCTATGACAGCGTGGAAGACTAAAAATTAGTGTGTTTTAAATTAAAAGGACCAACGATTGTAGACTGCGTGCCTACCATGACATCATTGATCATAATACATGCACATGGTTTTGAGAAGTTTCCACAGAAAGTGTATCAGACATTCAGGCCTTGCAAAAACACCACAGGCAGAGAAAACACTTAGTATTATGAGAACAATCCAACATATGATCTCATGGTTGAGGTAGTAAGCTTCGGAAAAGCTTCCGGACCACTGCCCCTTCACTTGTGCTCCCTCCCCCTCGGGTTTAGTGTGCCGATAACAGATATCAATCTTCATTATGTGATAGAGATTAATAAAACAATTGTTTCTACTATAGAAATATAAGAACGGAGATAATCTGAAACAGAACACTAACTAAGTATATTTCACCTTAGTAAAAAAGTTGTATATTAACATAGGATGGTCCAAGTCAATGAAATATGTAATTATTTATGTACTATACAAATTTCCTGTAACATATTTGGCTTTGACAAAAACTTACATGAAAGAAATGGAGGAATATAGATGAGTAAAAATGTTCCTCTAAAAGAGCAAACAGAGCCCGGTTTGATTTCGAATCAGCATTTCAAAGCATGGACGATAGATGTGCTTTATTTACCTTCACCGTGATCCTAATGTGAAAAAAGGAAAACTGCAGCTAAGAGGGGACACACTTTCAATTTTTTTCTTTGCACCATAGTGATTATATTTCATAAATGAGTATCATTTGATAGAAAGAACAACCCCAGTAAGATACAAACATTGTAGGCTACCATTACAGATCAAATAACACGAAAAGAGCACCCAATGTATTATTTCTTAAATATTTTATCCATAAATAAAACATATAACAGTTAAGATAGGTAAAAAAATGTTCGTTCAGTTTTAATTTATGAACAAAGTAAAGGTGGAACTGAACAACTATTGTAATAACTATTGTAAGAAATGATACGGTAACACTGACACATTTATGCCATTAAGAAATTATGGTGAAATAAATGTAGTACACATGTTGAGCCCCATCAATTTACTCAGCCTCCATTAACGTGCAATAGATATATTGGTTTAGAAGCCAGAAAAGTATAGACAATTTTAGCGCAGAGATCAATGTAAACTTGAGATTTCTGGAAATATCGTCTCATGATCCATGATCTCACATATATACAGGACAAAATGGTCTATTTTCATTAAAACTATTATCAAAGAAAGATCAAAACACTATCTTGACATTCTTGCAGAATTGTAGTAGAAGATCAGAACATTACATATTAAAGACTTGCCAATCTTGTCTAAAAACAAACAAGGAGCTATTGTGGTTATTCCAGCAAAAGATTCATTAGACTACCTAGTGTCTACCTTCAGTTATTAAAAATATGCATCCCTTTTCTGCAAGGTTACATTTTCTATTGCAACAATTTTAGCAAAAACCGAGCTCTTGATGATTTAGAGGTACAATGGACAGAGAATTCAGGTCCAAATTTCTCTAACACCGTATGGTACAATGTTAAATATATGGAAATAGTGAACATGTGATATACGTTTATTCTGCCTATAACTCATATAGTACAAACTCCAATATTAAGTAGGACTGGTGTGAGAAGCAAAGGATAAAACTGTACATCTATTTACAAAAAAAAAGAGCTGCGTGAAGGTCCAATATAGGTAAACCAAAATATTTCAAATCACATACGTGTGTTTATAAAGAAGCTTCAAATTGAGTAAACATAATCATAAATATATACTTTTGTCAGGATGGTATATATAGAAAATTATAAGAACCACAAAAATGACAACATGACATGTATCCAGATTCAGTGTAACAGAATATTTGCAATGCGCGTGTGCTGGTTAAGACTAACTTAGCCCATGTCATCTCTTTTCTGTAATTCTCTTTATGTACTTCGAGACCTTCAGGCATTCCATTCTCAAAAATAGAATAATCTCCTCTTAAATTTTCATAGAATTATCACACGAATAGTTGAATGCAGTAACTTAAATACCTTTCATATATTTCAGTGTGCAGTAAGTGTGAATCAGCTGACGGGGTTTATCTATTAAGACTGTAGAGTATGGAATGCCTAGTTACTAATACTAAGCACTGCGCAAAGAGATCCCTGATAGATAAGCGCAAGACGGAACAAAAGGGGTACCTCAGCTATGCAGAGATTAATATCTATTATTTCTTAAGAATTCAGACAGCGCATGACTTTCAATACTTTATAGTATATATTAACAAATGGTCCCATTGTTTTGCTTCACACGCAAAAAACATAGTCTGGTAGATCTTCTGCTTACTCCAAAGTACTTTTTGTACAAACAGATTATTGTAAGCCTATTGGATACATAAGAAAATTCTCAATTGCATGATACACTAAATAGAGGAAGATTGTTTTGTTTTAAGGCCTAGGGAATAGAAACAATAAGTTGATCATTAATGAAGATATCTTGCAGTCACACATGTCTAAAAGGCAATATGGTGTTTCAAAAAATATACACGAGATGAAAAGAAAAGAAGAAGCGACTATCATTTCAACACAAGATCTGGCATTTTGATTACAATCACCTTAATGTGCATCAGATTCAAATCAACAGAAGGTGCTACTGTCAATCACCTTAATTAATCACGTTGATGTGCAATTGATGATTCCCAAGCAAGGTTTTGAAAATCCCAAAGACATTCAGTACCAGGATTTACCTATTGTACTATCAAGTAGATATGTCATTGGTATTGCAAAACTGGTTCAGGAAAAACTGAAGCATTTGTTCTCCCCATAATTGTTCATGTTATGGATCAACCTGAGCTTCAAATAAGAAGGTCCAATAGGAGTCATATGTGCTCCAACAAGAGAATGGGAACATCAAATATACCTCGAAGCTAAGAAGATTGCAAAGCCTTACAACCTTCAAGTTGTTGCTGTTTATGGTGGTATTTCAAAATTTGATCAGTTTGAAGAACTAAAAGCAGGCTGTGGAATAGCTGTTGCTACCACAAGGAGACTGATAGGCTTGCTTACGATGTAGGAATTGCAGTTTTTTTGGGCAACTTATCCGGTTCTTGATGAAGCTGATCGCATGTTCGACCTTGGATTTGAGCCGATACGGTCCATTGTTGGTCAGATATAAGACCAAACGGACAAACCTTTGCTTTTCTGTACAACGATACCATATAAAGTGGAACATCTGGCTAGAGAAATTTTAGGTGAACCTATTCGAGTCAAAGTTGGTCAAGTTGGTAGTGCCAATAAAGATACTAAACAAGTTGTGAATGTACTCCCTTCTGATGCTGCTGAGAAGATGCCATGGCTTCTTGAGAAAATGCCTGGAATGATTGATGATGGAGACATTCTTCTATTTGCAGCTAAAAAGTATAGTGTTGATGAGTTTGGGAACCAGTTGAATCAGAGAGGATTCAAACTCGCAACACTTCACAGTGATAAGGATCAAACGTCTTGGATTGAGACACAGCAGAAGTTCAAGTCTGGGACTTACCTTGTTCCTGTCGCAGTTGATGTTGCTGCACGCCTGCACGTGTGCTGCAAGCTGAGAAGACCTCATCCAAATCGACAGTTTGGGGACTGCGAGGAACCATTGCCGCTTTGTCTCCTATCTCGCCCAGCCTGCGCCCTTGATGCCGCGGCAGGAGGGGCTGGAGCAGAAGACGCCGCGCTCGAGTACGGATAGCGGCGGCCGCCGGCGACGCGGCATGGTCATCGTCGCCATCGTTGACTCATTCCACCGCCACAATCAGCTGAGAGTTGCGGCCGCGGCGCTGGCGGCGATCCGAGATTCGCGCTCCTCTCCGGCGGGAAGTGCGTCACGCTCGACGACGACCCTGCCGCCACCGCTAAGTCCAGAAGCTTAGTCGCACCAGCCGACGCCACCGGAGCACGGAGCTCAGAAAGATGTGGCAGCGTCTTTTCCGGCTCCAGCGTCTCTACGACGTGCATCTACTGCGGCAACGGTGCACGAGGTGATTGGGAAGAGGAGGAGGATGGAGGATCCAGATGCTCATGGGTGTCGATTTTTTTTTTTTCTTTCGGGCCACGATGAAGATGGGGAAAAGGAAACCGATGGGGCTGAAACTAACCGACGGTGCTACAACACAGACTATGCACAAAACCGCCAAGAATCTAAAGGTGTATATGATGCCCCTCATAGGGGGTCTCACAGCGCTTTGGATTTTCGGCCGTCAGATCGAGCTGACGTGGCGCGATCTCCGCCGTCGATTTCGTCCAGGGCGTGAGGCCCTCCCGTGAACCCGCATTTTATCCATGGGTCAGTGTAAAGCCCGCCTGGCCCGGCCATCTCGAGCCGCGCGGGGATGGTGAAAACCTAGATCGATTCCCCGATTCACTCCCCAATCCCGTCCTTCCTCTCCTCCCCAATCCTCGTCTCTCCTCCTCCCCAACCGTGGCGGCGCGGCCTTTCCTGGTCTTCTGCAAGAGCACGTCGTGGAGCCGGCGCGGGCGCTGCCGCGGGGCGCTGGAGCGCTGGCAGGCGACGGTCACGACCGGTCGCGGGTGTCGCCGCGCGGATGCCGCGTCAGTCGTCGCCGTCGCGGCTCCTCCAGGTGACAGCTGGTCGCGTGCGTCGTAGTGCGATGAGGAGGTGGGCGAGCGCCGCCTCGGGTCAACGCCGCCGTCGCGGCTCCTCCACACCATGGCCGACGTATGCTCGGCGGCGGCCTCCGACGAAACCCTAGCCGCCGTCTTCGCCCAGCTCAAGCCCCACACTACCTCCCTCCTCGACGTCCTCCGCAGCCGCGGCCCCGCCTCCAACTCCGCCGCCGCCACCTCCCTCCGCGCCATGGCCGCCCTCCTCCGCTCCGCCCCCGCCCCCGCCTTGCAGCTCTGCTTCGAGTATGTATACATCTCCCCTCCCCCTCTGCTGCTTGATGACTAGAGATGGTAATTTTGTGTGTGTGTGTGCGCTTCTCTGGTTCGTGATCTAATCTTGGTATGTTTGTGCACACACGTTCTGTAAGAATCATGTGCTCGTAAGATGGTGATCTAATTTGGTATGTTTTCGTATGGAAGTCATCAGATATTGAGGCAGCAAGAGGTCACCGAGGCAGTGGAGGTCTTTAAAAGGAGTCATTGCTTGCATTGCGCATTCTTATTGCCAAGGTGAGATCTTCTATGTTACATCAGCAGTTTGCTAGATGAGAAATTTCTAATGTGTTCAGTCTCCAAACAATGTGTTTTTCTAAACAGGATTCAACAAATGAATATTTGAGGCTTCTGTTTATGACCGCAGCGGGGGCACATCTAAAAGGTTTGGTTAGCAATTGCCAGTTGGCGTGCCTAGCAAGTTTTTTTTTTAATATTCTGTCTAAATGTGCTACTGTTTTATCTCTTACAGTATAAGGGATCTTGCACTGATTCTTGATGCACTTCTACAAACAAAGTTAGGAGCCGTCCTCTTGGGTATCATCAACATGAATGGTATATTTCGCCTCCTTTCTGCATTTTTCTCTATTCAAGATAATCTTTTATAACATCAAACTGATTCTTTTCTGTTCTATGACAGGATTGCAAATGCTTCATAATATATTGAAGTTGAATAGAGACCATTTCCTTCGAAGACCTATAATTCGAAAGCTTCTGAAGGTTTGACACTGGTTTGATTTTATCAATTACTATAATCACCCTGCTGTATGGTTTTTACAATAATTACCATTGTAAGGTTTCCAGTTGATATATTCATATGAAACTGTGATCATTGTGATGTCTCATTACCTGTATTTGTTGCTGTGCATTTCTTTTGAGAATCATATTTTTGTCACAGCATTATAGAAATAGAGCTTTATGAATCCATCACCTTGTACTTATGAATAGTGGCATCTTCCTGCAGGTATTAGAGTTTCTAGCTTTGAGGGGAATCCTGACAGCTGAAAAAATAAATGTGGGTCCTCGATTTAATGGAATGGAAAGGTTAGATTGCTCAAACTTGTAACTTTTTATTTTACTTTACTAAATAATATAATTAAAGAATTTTATATCTGGTTGGACCCTTGTCTATTTCTTAGGCTCATGTTATATGTTTTTCTATGCTTTGTGTAAAGACTTCTTTCCCTAGAATCTACTACTGCATAGTTTTATCCCAAAAAATAGTAATTGAGTTTCTTCGAAAATTGAACTTTCTGGTTTCCTGAAACATCTTGTTGTATGGCCTTGTAATTGCTCTCATCCCAAATCATGTTACACCTATTTCCTAGTCCCGCCTTGCGTGAACCGTATGCAAGTAAAGCTTCTATGAGTGAGTTCTTGATTACAGCTATCTGTAGTTACAGGTTTTTGTCAGTGTTACCCTTGACCCTGTAGTCTTTTACTAAGCCTTAGCCTTTTACTAAAGGTGTATATGATGCCCCCCATAGGGGGTCTCACAGCGCTTTGGATTTTCGGCCGTCAGATCGAGCTGACGTGGCGCGATCTCCGCCGTCGATTTCGTCCAGGGCGTGAGGCCCTCCCGTGAACCCGCATTTTATCCATGGGTCAGTGTAAAGCCCGCCTGGCCCGGCCATCTCGAGCCGCGCGGGGATGGTGAAAACCTAGATCGATTCCCCGATTCACTCCCCAATCCCGTCCTTCCTCTCCTCCCCAATCCTCGTCTCTCCTCCTCCCCAACCGTGGCGGCGCGGCCGTTCCTGGTCTTCTGCAAGAGCATGTCGTGGAGGCGGCCGGCAGCGCGGGCCCGGGAGGAGCCGCGGGGCGCTGGAGCGCCGGCAGGTGACGGTCACGACCGGTCGCGGGTGTCGCCGCGCGGATGCCGCGTCAGTCGTCGCCGCCGCGGCTCCTCCAGGTGACAGCCGGTCGCGTGCGTCGTAGTGCGATGAGGAGGTGGGCGAGCGCCGCCTCGGGTCGACGCCGCCGTCGCGGCTCCTCCACACCATGGCCGACATATGCTCGGCGGCGGCCTCCGACGAAACCCTAGCCGCCGTCTTCGCCCAGCTCAAGCCCCACACTACCGCCCTCCTCAACGTCCTCCGCAGCCGCGGCCCCGCCTCCAACTCCGTCGCCGCCACCTCCCTCCGTGCCATGGCCGCCCTCCTCCGCTCCGCCCCCACCCCCGCTTTGCAGCTCTGCTTCGAGTATGTATACATCTTCCCTCCCCCTCTGCTGCTTGATGACTAGAGATGGTAATTTTGTGTGTGTGTGTGCTTCTCTGGTTCGTGATCTAATCTTGGTATGTTTGTGCACACACGTTCTGTAAGAATCATGTGCTCGTATAGATAAACACCGGTTCCCAAGAATATACCACACAAGCGGTGAACAACGCAGTCAACCGATCAGCAGCCAACCACAAACGCGGGGCCGTGAAAGCGACTTGCGGAGCAACCACATGCTCTCAAAAGGCTGGGAGCTTAGAACTCTTAGAAGATTTGACCATGTCTTCTTTTTTTTGGGCAAAGGTTATCGACCATGTCGGACAAAGGGGCATCTGCAGCGGCCCGTTTTGCTCCGATTGCTTGGCCCGTGGATAGATCAGAGGTCCCATCTTTCTCTGGTCCGTTTGTGGGAAAACACTCCTTTTTGCCCGAGCTGGCTATTCTTGCATTTTTTTTCCTATTTCATCCAATTGGCAAATATGAATGTAAATAGCAACAAAAATTAAATTGAGTATCTAATAAATTACCACTAATTAGTGAATCACATAATGCCATAGGACCAAACTAAACTGCAAAATGATACGACTTTCATACGGAATACTAGTACACAAAATGGGATAGATATGTGAGATCACCCATTGAGTTCTCGGATGATCTTCTCAAACAAAGCTCAGTTTGCCGAGTCCATCTATTTGAAAGAAAAGTTTATTTTTCATTTTTTTAGATTATAAATCAATTTGTATAGGATGCTGATGATTGATGATCGAGTCTATTTCTGCTGTTTGAGGCCTAACAGTGAGTTATTGATCTCATACATATTCACGTCGTATATATATTAACTGTTCAGTAATAGATAGCCATGCACAAGTATTACAGTCTGACGGATGAGGAAGAGGTATGCCTACAGAATTCAACACATTCAATATTCAAAGGCAAGAGTATTTTCTCACTCTTTTTTAGTAAAGGAAAAAAGCCCTATACTAGCATCCAGCTACAAGCCTAAATTAAACATGCCATATGCACCACAAGGAAAATAATGCGCCAACAACAAAAGACGGTGCGGCAAAGCGCGCAAGGTCCATCTAGTCTCAGGGTACGACTGAGTGGAGGCCGACCTTCGTAAAGACCTCCTAGCCCCCAAAAAACGCTAGCATCAACACGTGTCAGTGAAACGTTTCGCGCGAACGCCACACAACCATCCTAGCCACCCGGTGTACTCGACTCGAGCCGAAGCGGCGTAACCGAACCCCACGCGTTTGTACTTGTTCAACCGCGCGCATATACCTCACAGCGGGAGAAGCTAGGGCGCGTTTGGTTCACGTTTCCGTGCAGCCAGGCCCCAAAACAACGCATGTTCTTGGTCTAGTGGAGCTGGTCCGTTGGAAGCAGTGCAAAAAACGTAGTTTCTACTACTTCGTTTGGTATCCTGGGTTGAAATTCCTGGGCAGAGAAGAAATTTTGGGTTGGGTGTTTGGTTGTGGCAGTGTCCCGTATGCATGTGAGGCTGCCATGTGAGACCCAACAACCTGGCACTGAAAACCAATAGAATCTTGATGCGTTTTCGTTTGCAACGGGCCTGGTAACGAAGAAATTGCCGAATCGGGGGTAGCTGTTTAGCCTAGCCCGAGGCCCTTTTTGACTGTTTTAAGGTCCTGAAGTCAGTTTTGGGCTTTGTTGTTTGGTTGCCCACGAAAAAAGGAATCGTTCTCAGCCCATGTAGTCTACCAACTTTCATGCAGGCTACCAAACGCGCCTCTAGTCTCTTTCCCCGGCAATGCATGTGTAGCTACACCAATCGCATGCAAAGCCCCGTACGTGCTTACTAAAAACAGCTAGCTGAGCGAGTACAGCTTCACACAATCAAAGAACTTCACGCTCTCTTTTAAAAGAAAACCGTGTAGCACATTAGCACGTGCAGTTTCCGTACAACATACGAGTAACACGTGAGTACAATTACGTGCAATACACGAGTACAGTTGTATCAGTGGCGGACCTAGGGGGCGAGCAGGGGCGACCCCGCCCCTGGTCTCTCGACGCGGAGAAGGGAACCCCAGCTCTGCATCTTGGTCGCTGCGGTCGGCAGCCATTAACGAACATGAGCTTCTCTTGTTTGTTTTAGCGCCGAAGGGGTATGAGCGGTTCGTGTGGAGAAGAAATAACAAAACTGGGCTAGTGTGCTTACATGACTAGACTATTGGGTTCAAGTCAAAAGGTCCATCCGTATTCTTCCTGTGTCTACCTTCTCCTCTATCGTTCCAACTTCCAATCGATCAGAAAAAGAGAGACTTTTTAAAGCAGGTGCGCACTGCGCACCCTATCTACAATGTGTGTTTGCATGTGCATTCTGGTCTTGTGGGCCTTTGTAATCTCTTTGCACCATATAGGCTACTGTATCAGAGGTTGTGAGGGCATGTCCAATGCACTTCCCTAGAGGTGCTGCTTCACACCTTTAGTTAGGTTCGGGTGGTCCAAAGTAGGTTCGGATGAGGAGGCCGCCTCCTCTTCAAGAAGTGGGATCTTCAGTCCTAAAAGCACTTGGAGAGAAAGAGATACATAGTGCAGGTCCCCTCTCTCTTTTTTTTTGTTGTAGCTTCCATTGTAGAGATAAAATTCACCATATTGCTTCTTACAACTTTTTTACATGAAGCAGCTAGTTGTGTATGCCACCATTGCTCATGCCCTGAGGGCACCCATCGCTGACCGTCTTCGTCACATGTCTCAGAGATGCACTCTTGTTTTCTTCTTCCCATCATTTTCTTTCTTTGCTTACGGCGGCAGAAAAACTGCAGAGAGAGGCCAGGTGAGAGAAAGAAGGGATCGGTGCACAATGAAAGGAAGAGAGAGAGTTTTTTTTTGAGCAAGTCGCCGGGTGAAACACACCCAATCAGAGCTGCTATATTAAAAAAACTGGAGTACAAGCTGACCCTAAGATTACACAGGGGTCCATAACAAATAGCAAAGAAGACCCTAGCTAAAACTCGACACGCGATCAAGTCCTTCGCCATCTTCTTCCTCCAGTTCTAGCTCCGACGACGGTCTGCGGCCGCATCTCCGGGGAACAAGCCACTTGGAGACGAAGCCGAGGGGAACACCGACAGCCAGAGCAAGCAGCAACGGAGCGGCAGCCCTACTGCCGTTGAGTCCGACGTGAAGACTGACCGCCTTAGAAACATCGGAGATGAGCTCCACAGAGAAAACCATCACCGGCAGCACACCAATCCGAATCTCACGCCACCACCATGGGATGTGAAGAATCGAGAGAGGGAGCAGCAGCGACGAGTACATCATCAACAGGAAAAAAGAAAGATCAAGAACTGATCTGTAACTCCGTCCCCCTCACCACCACGGCCGGTCAGGGCGGAGATCCACAGCTCAGCTTACCTCCATGCCCCTCCCCTGCCACCATAGCCGGCCAAGGGAGCAGAGAGGCCACCTTCTTCTTCAAACTGATGACTCCTAAGCACCTTATCTAAGGGTTGTTCCACCAAAGAGCTCCAAATCCAGATCCACCACGGATCTGGAAGGAGGCCTCCAGCGACGGCCACCCGGTGCCATACCAGAGCACCGGCGAGGCAACAGCCGCAGACACCTCCAGATCAGCCCCTACCAACCACTCTGTCCGCTCCCCCTCACCACCAAGGCCGGCCAGGAGCTGATGAAGAGGCGCCAAGAACTCGAAGGAGATGATGCTGGCCTTATTGCTGAGATCGGTCGAGGAGGAGCTTCCTTGGCTCCGACCACCGGAGCAAGAGGAACGCCACCAAAGCTCGGCCCGCTCTGGATCTGGCCCCAAACCAGAGCTTCTACTCCTAAACTAACCGGCAGAAACGCCAGGAAACTACTCCTAGACCTAGAGAGCTAACTCCGGCACCTCACCTCCGCCATCTCCGGCCGGCAACGCCGCCGGAGAGGCTCGGGATCGGGCCAGATCTCAGGGAAGAGACGCCGGTTACTGTAGAGGGTTGAGAGAGGGGGAGGGGGAAGAGAGAGAGTTGGCTTTAGACAGAGAAGATGAGAGAGAGAGCACATGTCAATCTCCATGCAATTTGTCTTCATTCTCTGCAGTTTTTGTCTTCACTTTTTGTCATGTAGCCTATACAATGAGTCAAACCCTATGCTACAGTTGCCTATGCCTGCTAATAATTAGCGTGATCGCTGCTAAGCACCAGCGAGCGGGGGACGAGTCCTAGAATCTCCACGTATAGCGAACGGTGACGATACGGCGCAGGTGCTCTATCGCACTTTAAAAATCCCCTCATGTTCTAATCTCTAGCGCCATTGGCGGACGCAGCTGGGGGGCCGAGGGGGGCGTGGCCCACCCAGAAATTCGCTGGCCCAGAACTTAGACCCATGGGAAAAAAAGAAAAAAGGCCCGATTCGGCCCCAAACAAGTGACTTCTCGTCGACCTGTCAACCACGAGGCTCGATTCCAATTCCCCAATCCCCACGCGACGCGGCCACCGTCCCCCGACCCGACCGCAGCCTCCACTCACCGCCGCCGCCCCAGGCCCGCCGCCGCTGCTGCCCGTCGGCCACGCCCGCCGTCGACTCTGCCCAGTCCGGCGCTCGCCCACGGCCCGCCCCAGCTAGGCCCGCCCCGGACCGGATCTTCTACCGGTGGCGACGGTGAATGTTGAAAGAGTATTTTCCGCAATGAGTCTAGTGAAAAACAAGTTGAGAAATAGTATGGGTGATAACCTCTTAAACCATTGCTTAGTGACATTTATCGAGCGAGGGGTGTTCATTCATGTAAGTGATGATACCATTGTTGAAACTTTCATGGCAATGCGAAACCGTAGATTGAAGAAATGATGTAAGTTTCTAATTATGCTATATTCTACATGTAAGGCCCTTGTAATGTTTTGAACTATTTGTATTGTAATCGTGCACATTTGATATATGTGTTGAACTCCAATGCAATGAATTTGCCTTGTATATTGTTCATTACTTCATTATGTAAAGGTTTTTCACATTTTGGAGGGTGCGCAAAAAAAAATTTGAGGTATCCCCCTCCAATTCTTTCCTGCGTCTGCCACGTCTAGCGCCCTCTCTCAACATCCTGACCTGCAGCGCCGCCGATGGACTTGGATGAGGAGTCCGCTTGGATTGCAATTGCGCAGGAACTGGAAGATGATGAGGCGACAGCGGCAGCAGCAGCATATTCATCGAAAGGTCCGTGCCGTTTGATCTGCCATAATTTTCCACGCTCAAAATCTGGGAAAGATTGGTTGTCATTTCAAGAAGCTTGGTATAAATAATATGATTTGGGAACTCCATGTTAGCAGGTTTTAAGTGTTTATCTTTTTTTTTGCATTTTCATGTTCCTGGACTCCTGGTAGTTGTATTTCATTGATGAGTTAAATATTTTGTTTACAATTTAGCACATGAATTTTATCTAGTAAACTTGCATTTTTGCATTAATTTTTCCCTAAAATTATCCGCCCCGACAAACCAAAATTCCTGGGTCCGCACACACGAGTACAGTTGAAGACACACGCGAGTACAAGAACAGTCACGCACACGACCGTACAGTCACGCAGACGAGCAGGTACAGTCACGCACACAAGCAAGTAAATGTACAAAGTACAGTCGCGCATACGAGCAGGTACAGTCACGCACACGAGCAAATACAGTCGCGCACACGAGTAAGTACTGGTGCAGAAATACAGTCGTGCACACGAGTGAGTACTAGTACAGAACTACAATCACGCATACGAGGAAGTACTGGTACAAAAACACAGGTACAGTAGCGCACACGAGTAAGTACAATTACTGAGTAAAGGAAAAAACTGCAACAAATACACTAAAAATAGACGTACTTATCACTTAAAGCACGAGTACAGTTAGGTACGTATCACGAGTACAACCATACTAGTACTGGAAGTACAGAAAAAAAGTATTCCGAAACCTATGAACATGGGATCTAGTTTTGAAGATCTCGACACTAGGATCTCAAAAGTGAAAACGGATCGTAATTTGGACTTACGGTTCTCAAGATATTTCATTTAAAAAAAATGAATCTAGAAAATAAAGGGAAAATCTGATACAACGCAGCCCCCTCTGTCTTCTCTCTCCTCCCCATCTTTCTTCCCCTTGTGACACGTGGCGAACAGGGAGACCACTTCGTAGAGATTTTCTGGCATCACAACACGCCACTTATCGCGTGCGGAGCGAGTTGTCTTCCCTTCGGGAAGACCAACCATTTTTTAACAATTTCGCAAATCTCACCGTCATCAGAGCAAACAACAATCGTCATGGCTAGCGACAACCAAACCGAAACCTTGCCCTCGGTCTCCTCTCTGGATTCCCCTCCACGCAGGCCCGACCCCTGAGCATGTGCAGCCAGTGCGGCCGCACTGGGCCCAGCCTGTTGGGGTCCTCATCCAGGTACATACATGCATCCTCGTTAGCTTAGGAAAAAAACTTCTACTGAATCAGCCCAATCGCTGGCAGATAAGGTAGTCAACGCAAGTAGATTCCGTTAAAGAAAATAGGACCGAACATACGTGCATCGATTCCAGTTCATGTCGTCTCTCCCGTCGCATCGTCTTCTCCTCTCGCCTCCTGCCCTCCTCTCCTTGTTCTTCCCCAATCACGGCCGACGATGGGGCGCCGCCCTTCTCTTACGATTTTTAACCTCTTTGAAGGAATTAATGAAGGATGATATTCTAATTTGTTATTTGATACGTCTCCAACGTATCGATAATTTCTTATGTTCCATGCTTGTTTTATGATAATACCTACATGTTTTATACATACTTTATGTCATGCATTTTCCACTAACCTGACAGATACGAAGAGCATTGTTGTTTTCATTTTTGGTTTAGAAATCCTATAAAAATATTCTCGGAGAAATCAACGCCCAGGATCTTATTTTTCCACGGCTTCCAAGTCCGAAAGGAAACGAAGTGAGCGGCGCGACACACTAGGGCGCGCGGCCCCGCGCCGCGTTGTGTGGGGCCCTCGTGGCGCCCCCGACCTACCCTTCCGCCTACATAAGCCTTCGTCGTAATAACTCTAGTACCGAGAGCCACGATACGGAAAACCTTCCGAGACGCCGCCGCCGCCAATCCCATCTCGGGGGATTCAGAGATCGCCTCGGCACCCCGAGAGAGGGAATCATCTCCCGGAGGACTCTTCACCGCCATGGTCGCCTCCAGAGTGATGAGTGAGTAGTTCACCCCTGGACTATGGGTTCATAGCAGTAGCTAGATGGTTGTCTTCTCCTTATGTGCTTCATTGTCGGGTCTTGTGAGCTGCCTAACATGATCAAGATCATCTATCTGTAATGCTATATGTTGTGTTTGTTGGGATCCGATGGATAGAGAATATTATGCTATGTTGATTATCAATCTATTACCTATGTGTTGTTTATGATCTTGCATGCTCTCCGTTATTAGTAGAGGCTCGGCCAAGTTTTTACTCTTAACTCCAAGAGGGAGTATTTATGCTCGATAGTGGGTTCATGCCTCCATTAAATCTGGGACATGTGAGAAAGTTCTAAGGTTGTGGATGTGCTGTTGCCACTAGGGATAAAACATCAATGCTATGTCTAAGGATGTATTTGTTGATTACATTACGCACCATACTTAATGCAATTGTCTGTTGTTTGCAACTTAATACTGGAAGGGGTTCGGATGATAACCCGAAGGTGGACTTTTTAGGCATAGATGCATGCTGGATAGCGGTCTATGTACTTTGTCGTAATGCCCAATTGAATTTCACACTACTCATCATAACATGTATGTGCATTGTCATGCCATATTTATTTGTCAATTGCTCAACTGTAATTTGTTCACCCAACATGCTATTTCTTATGGGAGAGACACCGCTAGTAAACTGTGGACTGATACGTCTCCGACGTATCGATAATTTCTTATGTTCCATGCCACATTATTGATGATATCTACATGTTTATGCATACTTTATGTCATATTTATGCATTTTCCGGCACTAACCTATTAACGAGATGCCGAAGAGCCGGTTGTTGTTTTCTGCTGTTTTTGGTTTCAGAAATCTAGTAAGGAAATATTCTCGAATTGACGAAATCAACGCCCAGGGCCTATTTTCCACGAAGCTTCCAAGACCGAAGATGATACGAAGTGGGGCCACGAGTTGGCGACAAGAGGCGGCGCGGCCCAGCCCTTGGCCGCGACCTAGCGTGTGGGGCCCCGTGGCCCCCGACCTGCCCTTCCGCCTACATATAGTCTTCGCGAAACCCCCAGCACCGAGAGCCACGATACGGAAAACCTTCCGGAGACTCCGCGCCGCCAATCCCATCTCGGGATTCAGAGATCTCCGGCACCCTGCCGGAGAGGGGAATCATCTCCCGGAGGACTCTTCACCGCCATGGTCGCCTCCGGAGTGATGAGTGAGTAGTTCACCCCTGGACTATGGGTCCATAGCAGTAGCTAGATGGTTGTCTTCTCCTTATGTGCTTCATTGTCGGGTCTTGTGAGCTGCCTAACATGATCAAGATCATCTATCTGTAATGCTATATGTTGTGTTTGTTGGGATCCGATGGATAGAGAATACTATGCTATGTTGATTATCAATCTATTACCTATGTGTTGTTTATGATCTTGCATGCTCTCCGTTATTAGTAGAGGCTCTGGCCAAGTTTTTACTCTTAACTCCAAGAGGGAGTATTTATGCTCGATAGTGGGTTCATGCCTCCATTAAATCTGGACAGTGACGAAAGTTCTAAGGTTGTGGATGTGCTGTTGCCACTAGGGATAAAACATTGATGCTATGTCCGAGGATGTAGTTATTGATTACATTACGCACCATACTTAATGCAATTGTCTATTGTTTGCAACTTAATACTGGAAGGGGTTCGGATGATAACCTGAAGGTGGACTTTTTAAGCATAGATGCATGCTGGATAGCGGTCTATGTACTTTGTCGTAATGCCCAATTAAATCTCACAATACTCATCATATCATGTATGTGCATTGTCATGCCCTCTCTATTTGTCAATTGCCCAACTGTAATTTGTTCACCCAACATGCTATTTATCTTATGGGAGAGACACCACTAGTGAACCGTGGACCCCGGTCCATTCTTTTACATCGAATACAATCTACTGCAATACTTGTTCTACTGTTTCTCTGCAAACAATCATCATCCACACTATACATCTAATCCTTTGTTACAGCAAGCCGGTGAGATTGACAACCTCGCTGTTTCGGGGGCAAAGTACTTTGGTTGTGTTGTGCAGTTCCACGTTGGCGGAATCCCGGTGTTGCGCCGCACTACATCTCGCCGCCTTCAACCTTCAACGTGCTTCTTGCTCCTACTGGTTCGATAAACCTTGGTTTCTTACTGAGGGAAAACTTACTGCTGTACGCATCACGCCTTCCTCTTGGGGTTCCCAACGGACGCGTGTTGAACGGAAAAGACATACGTCAACCACGCGCAGCATGGACCCCGGTCCATTCTTTTACATCGAATACAATCTACTGCAATACTCGTTCTACTGTTTTCTGCAAACATCATCATCCACACTATACATTTAATCCTTTGTTACAACAAGCCGGTGAGATTGACAACCTCAGTGTTAAGTTGGGGCGAAGTATTTTGGTTGTGTTGTGCAGGTTCCACGTTGGCGCCGGAATCCGGTGTTGCGCCGCACTACACTCGCCGCCATCAACCTTCAACGTGCTTCTTGGCTCCTACTGGTTCGATAACCTTGGTTTCTTACTGAGGGAAAAACTTGCCGTTGTACGCATCACACCTTCCTCTTGGGGTTCCCAACGGACAAGTGCTTTACCGTCACAAGCAGCAAAGCTTTTTCTGGCGCCATTGACGGGAGATCAAGACACGCTGCAAGGGGAGTCTCCACTTCCAATCTCTTTACTTTGTTTTTGTCTTGCTTTATTTTATTTACTTCTTTGTTTGCTGCATTATATCAAAATACAAAAAAATTAGTTGCTAGCTTTACTTTATTTACTATCTTGTTTGCGTTCTCCATATTAAAAACACGAAAAAATTAGTTACTCGCATTTACTTTATCTAGTTTGTTTTATTTACTATTGCTAAAATGGATACTCCTGAAAATACTAAGTTGTGTGACTTCACACACACAAATAATAATGATTTCTTATGTACACATATTGCTCCACCTGCTACTACAGCGGAATTCTTTGAAATTAAACCTGCTTTACTGAATCTTGTTATGAGAGAGCAATTTTCTGTGTTAGTTCTGATGATGCTGCCGCCATCTTAATAATTTTGTTGAACTTTGTGAAATGCAAAAGTATAAGGATGTAGATGGTGAAATTATAAAATTAAAATTGTTTCCTTTCTCATTAAGAGGAAGAGCTAAAGATTGGTTATCTTCGCCTAAGAATAGTATTGATTCATGGACTAAATGTAAGGGTGCTTTCATTGGTAGATATTATCGTCCTGCTAAAATTATATCTTTGAGAAGTAATATAATGAATTTTAAGCAATTGGATAATGAGCATGTTGCCCAAGCATGGGAAAGAATGAAATCTTTGGTCAAAAATTGCCCAACCCATGGACTGACTACTTGGATGATCATTCAAACCTTTTATGCAGGACTGAATTTTTCTTCGCGGAACCTATTGGATTCAGCTGCTGGAGGTACTTTTATGTCCATCACTCTAGGCGCCGCAACAAAGCTTTTTGATAATATGATGATTAATTACTCGAATGGACTCCGCAAGGTAAGAAGGTAAATTCCATTGAAGAAACCTCCTCCTTGAGTGATAAGATTGATGCTATTATGTCTATGCTTGTGAATGGTAGGACTAATCTTGATCCTAATAATGTTCCGTTAGCTTCATTGGTTGCTCAAGAAGAACATGTTGATGTGAACTTCATTAAAAATAATAATTTCAACAACAATGCTTATCGGAATAATTCTAGTAACAACTATAGGCCATATCCTTATAATAATGGTAACGTTTATGGTAATTCTTATGGGAATTCTTACAAAAATAATAGGAATGTGCCCCTGGACTTGAAGCCATGCTTAAAGAATTTATTAGTACACAAACTGCTTTTAACAAATCTGTTGAAGAAAAGCTTGGGAAAATTGATATACTTGCTTCTAAAGTTGATAGTCTTGCTGCTGATGTTGATCTTTTGAAATCGAAAGTTATGCCTAATGAAAATAAAGATATTAATTCATTTGCTACAGCAAACGCCATCCAAGTTAGAATTAATGAGAATATAAGATTGATGGCCGAATTGCGTGCTAGGTGGGAAAAAGAAGAAAATGCTAAAGAGGATAATATAGCTAAAGTTTGGACTATTACCACCACTAGCAATGCTAATGCTTCACATGTTGCTACACCTCCTACTAGCAATGGTAAAATAATTGGTGTTGGCAATGTTTCCACTTCTAATGCAAAGCTTGCAAAACTGCTTGAAACTACTAAAACTGCTGAAACTGCTTGTGATAAACTCCTGAAATTTTTTCTAACGTTGGGGATAATGATCCCATTGCTTTAGATCATAATGGTTTAGATTTTGATGATTGTCATATCTCTGAAGTTATAAAGTTCTTACAAAAACTTGCTAAAAGTCCTAATGCTAGTGCTATAAATTTGACCTTTACGAAACATATTACAAATGCTCTCATAAAAGCTAGAGAAGAGAAACTAAATCGTGAAACTTCTATTCCTAGGAAGTTAGAGGATGGTTGGGAGCCCATCATTAAGATGAAGGTCAATGATTTTGATTGTAATGCCTTATGTGATCTTGGTGCAAGTATTTCCGTTATGCCTAGGAAAATCTATAATATGCTTGACTTGCCACCATTGAAAAATTGTTATTTGGATGTTAATCTTGCTGATAATTCTACAAAGAAACATTTGGGGAGGATTGATAATGTTCATATTACGGTTAACAATAACCTTGTCCCCGTTGATTTTATTGTGTTGGATATTGAATGCAATGCATCTTGTCCCATTATATTGGGAAGACCTTTTCTTCGAACTGTTGGTGCTATTATTGATATGAAGGAAGGTAATATTAAATATCAATTTCCTCTCAAGAAAGGTATGGAACACTTCCCTAGAAAGAGAATGAAGTTATCTTTTGATTCTATTATTAGAACAAATTATGATGTTGATGCTTCATCTCTTGATAATACTTGATTCACACTTTCAGCGCCTAGCCGAGGCGTTAAAGAAAAGCGCTTATGGGAGACAACCCATGATTTTACTTCACTTTTGTTTTATATTTGAGTCTTGGAAGTTAATACTACTGTAGCAACCTCTTCTTATCTTAATTTTGTTGCATTGTTGTGCCAAGTAAAGTCTTTGATAGTAAGGTTCATACTAGATTTGGATTATCACAAGATTTCTTCTGTCACGAATTTGAGCAGTAGTCTCTGTAGGTAAAAAATCTGCCAATTTACGTGAGTAATCCTCAGATATGTACGCAACTTTCATTAGTTTCACATTTTCATTGAGCAAGTCTGGTGCACCTAAAAATTCTTCTTTATGGACTGTTCTGTTTTGTGATTCTGCCTATTTCGCATTGCCTGTTTTGCTATGCTTGATGGATTTCTTTATTCCATTAGCTTTCAGTAGCTTTGTGCAATGTCCAGAAGTGTTAAGAATGATTATGTCACCTCTGAACATGTGAATTTTGATTATGCACTAACCCTCTAATGAGTTGTTTTGAGTTTGGTGTGGAGGAAGTTTTCAAGAATCAAGAGAGGAGGATGATACAATATGATCAAGGAGAGTGAAAGCTCTAAGCTTGGGGATGCCCCGTGGTTCATCCCTGCATATTTCAAGAAGACTCGAGCATCTAAGCTTGGGGATGCCCAAGGCATCCCTTCTTCATCAACAACATTATCAGTGTTCCTCTAGTGAAACTATATTTTTATTCCGTCACATCTTATGTGCTTTACTTGGAGCGTCTGTATGTTTTTATTTTGTTTTGTTTGAATAAAGTTGGATCCTAGCATTCATTGTGTGGGAGAGAGACAAGCTCCGCTATTGCATATGGACAAATATGTCCTTAGCTTTACTCATAATGTTCATGGCGAAGGTTGAAACTGCTTCGTTAATTGTTATATGGTTGGAAACGGAAATGCTATATGTAGTAATTGGTAGAATGTCTTGAATAATTTGATACTTGGCAATTGTTGTGCTCATAAGGATCATGTTTAAGCTCTTGCATCATATACTTTGCCACTATTAGTGAAGAAATACATAGAGCTTGCTAAAATTTGGTTTGCATGATTGGTCTCTCTAAGGTCTAGATATTTTCTAGTAAGGGTTTGAACAACAAGGAAGACAGTGTAGAGTCTTATAATGCTTGCAATATGTTTTTATGTGAGTTTTGTTGTACAGGAGTTCATACTTGTGTTTGCTTCAAACAACCTTGCTAGCCTAAGCCTTGTATTGAGAGGGATTACTTCGTGCATCCAAAATCCTTGAGCCAATAACTATGCCATTTGTGTCCACCATACCTACCTACTACATGGTATTTCTCTACCATTCCAAAGTAAATTGCTTGAGTGCTATCTTTAAACACTTCAAAAGTTATTACCTCTTATTTGTGTCAATGTTTTATAGCTCATGAGGAAGTATGTGGTGTTTATCTTTCAATCTTGTTGGGCAACTTTCACCAATGGACTAGTGGCTTCATCCGCTTATCCAATAATTTTGCAAAAAGAGCTGGCAATGGGGTTCCCAGCCCCAAATTAATTAACCTTCATAATTTTACAAAAAAATAAACACTCATCCATGGTATGTGATTGTTGGACGGCACCCGAGGATTCGGTTAGCCATGGCTTGAGAAAGCAAAGGTGGGGAGGAGTGTCATCTAAATAAAACTGAAATAAAAAGGCACTCCTTCATGGTATGAGATTGTTGGCAGGCACCCGAGGATTCGGTTAGCCATGGTTTGAGAAAGCAAGGTTGGAAGGAGTGCCACCCAAAAATAAAAATGTTTCATGGGAGCCGCTCTTTGAAGGTTTGTCTGTCAAGAGGGTTAGAGTGCCCACTACCATTCGTTGACAACAACAAACACCTCTCAAAACTTTACTTTTATGCTCTCTTTATGTTTTCAAAATAAAAGCTCTAGCACAAATATAGCAATCCATGCTTCCCTCTTCGAAGGGCCATTCTTTTACTTTTATGTTGAGTCAGTTTACCTACTTCTTCCATCTCAAGAAGCAAACACTTGTGTTAACTGTGCATTGATTCTTACATACTTGCATGTTTGCATTCATCATATTACTTTATATTTGACAACTATCCATGAGATATACATGTTACAAGTTGAAGGCAACCGCTGAAACTTAATCTTCCTTTGTGTTGTTTCAATGCCTTTACTTTGAATTTATTGCTTTATGAGTTAACTCTTATGCAAGACTTATTGATGCTTGACTTGAAAGTACTATTCATGAAAAGTCTTTGCTATATGATTCAGTTATTTAACCACTGTCTTTACCATTGCTTCGAATCGCTGCATTCATTACATGTGCTTACAATAGTATTGATCAAGATTATGATAGCATGTCACTAAATTATCTTTATTATCGTTTACCTACTCGGGACGAGTAGGAACTAAGCAGGATGCTGATACGTCTCCAACGTATCGATAATTTCTTACGTTCCATGCTTGTTTTATGACAATACCTACATGTTTTATACATACTGTATGTCATATTTATGCATTTTCCGGCACTAACCTATTGACGAGATGCCGAAGAGCCAGTTGTTGTTTTCTGCTGTTTTTGGTTTCAGAAATCCTAGTAAGGAAATATTCTCGGAATTGGACGAATTCAACGCCCAGGATCTTATTTTTCCACGAAGCATCCAGAAGTCCGAAAGGGAAACGAAGTGGGGCAACGAGGTGGCGACACGCCAGGGCCACGCGGCCAGGCCTGGGGCCGCGCCGCCCTGTTGTGTGGGCCCCTCGTGGCGCCCCCTAATCTACCCTTCCGCCTACATAAGCCTTCGTCGATAATAACTCCAGTACCGAGAGCCACGATACGGAAAACCTTCCAGAGACGCCGCCGCCGCCAATCCCATCTCGGGGATTCAGAAGATCGCCTCCGGCACCCTGCCGGAGAGGGGAATCATCTCCCGGAGGACTCTTCATCGCCATGATCGCCTCCGGAGTGATGTGTGAGTAGTTCACCCCTAGACTATGGGTCCATAGCAGTAGCTAGATGGTCGTTGATGACCCACAAGTATAGGGGATCGCAACAGTCTTCGCGGGAAGTAAAACCCAATTTATTGATTCGACACAAGGGGAGACAAAGAATACTCTAAAGCCTTAACAGCGGAGTTGTCAATTCAGCCGCACTGAAACAAACTTGCTCGCAAGAGTTTATCAGTAGTAACTTTATAGCAAAGAGGTAGTGAAATAACAGCAGAGGTGACAGAGACAACAATAGTGATTATAGTAAACAGCAGGATTAAAATACTGTAGGCACATGGAAGGATGACGGGCGTTGCATGGATGAGAGAAACTCATGTAACAATCAAAGCAGGGCATTTGCAGATAATAATAAAATGGTGTCCAAGTACAGCAATCCATAGGCATGTGTTCCGTATATAGTCGTACGTGCTCGCAATGAGAAACTTGCACAACATCTTTTGTCCTACCACGGTGGCAGCCGGGCTCTAGGGAATCTACTGGATATTAAGGTACTCCTTTTAATAAAGTACCGGAGCAAAGCATTAACACTCGTGAACACATGTGATCCTCACATCACCGCCTTCCTCCCGGTTGTCCCGATTTCACTCTGGGGCCTCGGGTTCCGGACAGCGACATGTGTATACAACTTGGTGTAAGATCATAAAACAATGCATATCATCATGAAACAATAACATGTTCAGATCTAAGATCATGACACTCGGGCCCTAGTGACAAGCATTAAGCATAACAAGTTGCAACAATATCATCAAAGTACCAATTACGGACACTAGGCACTATGCCCTAACAATCTTATGCTATTACATGACCAATCTCATCCAATCCCTACCATCCCCTTCACCACAGCGGGGGAATTACTCACACATGGATGGGGGAAACATTGCTGGTCGATGGAGAGGCGTCGGTGGTGATGATGGCGATGATCTCCTCCAATTCCCCATCCCGGCGGAGTGCCAGAACGGAGTTTCTGGTCCCGAGACAGAGTTTCGCGATGTGGCGGCGTTCTGGAGGGTTTTTGGCGACTTCGACTTCTTGCCTCGCGTTTTTAGATCGAAACCCTTAAGTAGTCCAGAGGAGGGCGTCGGAGGCCAGCCGAGGGGGCCACACAGTAGGGCGGCACGCCCCCCTCTTGGGCCGCGCTGCCTAGTGTGTGGGGCCCTTACCTCCTAGCTTGCCCTTCGGCTCCGTAATTTTCCTGAAAATAAGACCTTCGACATAAATTCGGGGATTTTCCCCGAAAGTTGATTTCTGCACAAAAACGAGACACTTGAGCAATTCTGCTGAAAACAGCGTTAGTCCGTGTTAGTTGTATCCAAAATACACAAATTAGAGGCAAAACAATAGCAAAAGTGTTCGGGAAAGTAGATACGCTTTGGACGTATCAACTCCCCCCAAGCTAGCTTATTGCTTGTCCTCAAGCAATTCAGTTAACAACTGAGTGCGATAAAAGAACTTTCATGAACACATTTGTTCATATGATGTAAATATTCTCATGCTATGGACAAGTACTTAGGCAATTCATAATAAGATACATGCAAATAAGATCATCCAATAGCTATGTCAATCATGGAAAGGTACCAATAAATTAATAATAAGCATCATGAATCATGTCTATAAGAGGATTGCAATGTTCATAAAAGGATATGATAAAGTGGTATCTCGCTTGCCCGAATTTGAACAGCAAAACATAAATGCCTGGCACCTCCGAGGTTCATAGAAAGACTAGAAATAGAGATTGTCAAAGATAAAAGCATCAAAGTTATACCACAATCAATCATATTTTGGGACAAGAATATTATACTAAGAATGACAGTTGTGCTCTCAAGAAAGTGCTCAAAGAAAGGATGGACACAACATGAAAGTAAAAGATTGACCCTTCGCAGAGGAAGCATGGATTAACATGCTACTAGAGCTTTTCATTTTAAAACAAGAGTAAAATTATTTTGAGAGGTGTTTGTTGTTGTCAACGAATGGTAATGGGTACACCAACTACCTCGCCAACCAGACTCCAAGAGCGGCTCCTATGAAGGACGTTATTTCTACCAGCAAGGTAGATCATCCCTCTTCTCTTTTGTTTACACATGTACTTTAGTTTTTATTATGAGTGACACTCCCCCAACCTTTGCTTACACAAGCTATGGCTAACCGAATCCTCAAGTGCCTTCCATCAATCTCATACCATGGAGGAGTGTCTATTTGCAAAATTAAGTTGCTTAATGAATCGGAGCAAAACATGTGAAGAGAATTATTAATGAAGTTATTAGTTGGGGCTGGGCACCACTTGTCCATTTATAAAAGTCCGTCAAAAGTAAATGACAAGGTTGAAAGATAAACACCAGATACTTCCTCATGAGCTATAAAACATTAACACAAATTGAGAAGCATTTTGAAGGTTTAAAGGTAGCGCATGAGAATTTACTTGGAATGGTTTGAAATGCCATGCATACGTATTTATGGTATACTGGAATAACTGGTTTTCGGGGTTTGGAAGCACGAGCAGCGTTCCCAAGACAAGTGAAGGCTAGCAATAGACTGGGAGCGACAAATCAAGAGAGCAGTAACTGTCATAATCATGCTTGCGACAAAATAAATTAACTAGAGGCATAAAAGTGATACAAGAACTCTGAGGCAAAGTAAATCATCAAGGCTTAATTGACTTTTTCAGTATATGCATGCGTGAGCATGTGCCAAGTCGATTCAAATGAATTATTCAGAGGAGGATACCACAATGTCATACCTATTTATGAATAAAACAATGCAAGCAAACATCCATGACATGCTACTCATATTAATAAATTGAGCTAAACATGAGAGATCATGAACTACTAGACTTTCTTAAATGACATATACCTCACATGAACCAACCAAGCATGCTCACATGGATGAGTATATGTACAAAAATGAAAACAAATAGAGTTCATACCGGCCTCTCACCACAATCAATTGTCGTAGATCGTCATTATTTCCTTTCACTTGTGTAGCTTGAATAATATGAAATGAAAACCATGCTCCAGCCACCGAAGACCATTGAACTCATAATGAACTTTACAATACCAAAGAAGAACAGCAAATATTTTTGGTGCCAACCATGAAGAGAAGAGAGTCTCAGAGTAGATTCGGTAATGTTGAGTCGATCTAGTATGGAAAATTCCTCGCTGTGCGCTCCTAAGAAGGAGTCATTCACGCAAAGAGAAGAGGTTGCTTCGCTTCCTAAGAATCATTCCTATTCCTAAACCTAAACTTGCTCACTACCCTTACTGAGACGGCTAACAACCGTCTTAAAGTGAGATTCGAATTCTTCGACTGAGAAAGTTTCTATTTTCTTGGTCACAAGAATGGAAGGACAACGAGAAGATGGTTCGGTTGCTCCTGCTGGAATATTCCATTTATTACGCTAGAGATTCTATGAACTTCAGATCGATGCCATTCACTAATCTCAATCGTCTTTCTATGGATTTCTGGGCCGATGGGCGATAAACCTTAAAAGTAGCTGCTACGGGCTCTGTGGTGCGTCTCAGAGCCCTTCCCCATGGGAAATGTGGCTTTGTAGGTCAAAGTCTAGAGCCTTAGAATTCAAGTCTGCTGGTCAAGTATGCGCAGGGGGATCCTTTTGAAAAACTCGATACCTTCTAAAAACATAGCTTTGGTGGAATAATCTCGTTGTTTGTATAGCTTAAAGGTGTGCAGGAAATGAGAAAGTCAAGGGAGGAATGGTTTCTACTCGCTGGGTGGAAGACCAAACAAAGAAGGAAGGCTTATTTCTCGGCAAATAGCTAAGTCGACACCCCAAGGTAGCAATTCAACTCTTCGTAGATCAAAACAAATGTTCCGTCCCTCTATGATAGCCTTTTTCTTACGTAAAGTACAGAATGGCAAAATCTATCTTTCAAAAATTCACTAAAAAGACAGCTGGCGGGTCTCTTTGTGTATCTTGTCCGGAAAGAGGAGGACTTAATGATTATTCGTTCGCCGGAACCAGAAGTAAAAATTGTTTCTTGCAGCGCTGAATCCGCTTTTGAAATACAGATCAGGGGGTGGTATTCTTATTCCTTGGCTTGCCACTTATGAAACAAAACTAGATATTTCTTATTATTTTCTTAGGAGCTGAGCTCCGCATGCGGTTCTATTAAGATGAAGTAACCAAATGAATGAAAAGAGAGCTGATTTCAGTGGATTGGAGAGGGAGATCAGAAAAAGTGTAAAATCCAATAGAACAGAGAACAAACAGAACAGCTTACTTCCCCGGATTCCATTCTATTCCCTGACAGAAGTGCGGGACGTTTTTAGATAGCGTTACGTTCGTGCCTCTTTGCTTAAGAAAGGGGTTTTTTTCTCTGTCTTCTTTTATCTTGGCATGTTTCTTCTACTTGCCCCGCAGAGTGCTATATCAATGGTTCACCAGGCTCAATTCATTAATGGCTTAGGGCCGGTCTTCAGTAAGTCAATCACCTTCGGGTGGAGGGGGTCTGCTCTTTTTTTTAGGAGAGTATGCCAATATTATGATCTTAATGAGGTGCGGGGCTTTGCATCTGACATTCGTTGGGCTTTCCTCTGCGGGAGCCCGCGTCCCGGCCTTTTTGTGCAATAAACCCCTCTGGCTTTTCGAATTGGAAACAAGAACAAAAGGAAACAAGCAAACAAAGCAGAATCTTTTTGGATTTTCTTATAGCAAACCAACGATAGCAAATAAAGCAAAGTAAAAGCAAGAAATCAAAATAAGCAAAGGGTGAAGAGAAACAACAGAAATAGTTTTGGTATTTTTGTGTTTTAGGAAAGAAACAAAGCAAAAACAAGAAAATGAAAACTAGAAGAATCACATAAACACAAAGCAGGAATTCGTCAAACTTGATAGCAGTACAGTAATCGATTTTTAAGAAATTCTTCCGCTGCCCAGCTCGAAAAGTGTTCAACTAATGAAAGTTAGATAACAACATGGGGAACATGCACAAAAATTGGCTTCGCAAAATAACGTTCTGGCTGTTTTTGAGATTTTTTTTGGTAACAGTCCAGAATCTGTTTTCAATCAGCACTTCCCCAAACATCATCTTCCTCTTATTAGAAAACCACTTCAAGAAGCTAAACAAGTATATACAAGTATCCAAGAATCATAATATGCAAAGAATGAGTGATGCCGGTATACCTCCCCCCAAGCTTAGGCTTTTGGACTGAGTGGAGTTCAACCCTAGCGAGGGTCGCTGTTCCACTCCAGTGGATCATACATGGCGTAGTCATAATAAGGTCCCGGTGCAGAAGAAAAGGGTGAAAGCTCCACATGCCCAAAATGTTGATGCGAAGAGCTTGCTGCATCGGATGACGAGTCGAGGTGTTCCTCGGCCTCCTCCGTGTTGTCCCTTGCCTGATGGCTTCCTCCCTCTATGTATGCATTCAGCGCACCATCTGTGACTGACCAATCCTCCCTGGAATCAAGGTTAAATTTAACAGGTGCAGGCAATCTTACTAGTTTTTCAGTTTTATTAGTTATTCTCCAAATTTTCTTGTAAAATGTTATCTTGTAAGACAGGTTACCCAAATTAGATGAATCAGAAACAAATTCATGTTTAATCATGGAGACTATGTCAAGTTTCTCTATGGGAAGCTAAATATCAAGATGGTGAGGTTCTACACCATGCAAAGCTAGTAAACGAGAGGCGATGAGACCTCCACAAATTCCGCCCTTCTCACGGTTAGTAGCAAGTCTGTAAGCTATCAAAGCACCCAAATTATAGGTCTTATTACCTTGCAATGCAGTAGCTAGAAAAGCTAAATCCTGGATAGATAATTTACTTGCATTCTTTCTAGCAAGAACGCACTTAGTAATGAAATAAGCAAAGTAGCGAATAGCTGGGAGTTGAATGCTACTGATTTTACCACCATCCTCCGAGAAGCTCCTTCCATGACAAATCATCTCGAAGAGGTTCAAGAGCTCTTGCGGCGATCCCCTTATCTTCTCGCATGATCCCCATTGCGGCACTCTAATTGCTGCACAAAAATCATCGAATGGCAAGTTGACAGTTTTATTATAAATTTTGTACTGAACCATGGGGTTAGATTGCGACCAATTGAACTTAAAATCCTGCACCACAGACATAGTCAATTTTGCATATTGGTATGGTTCTCCGTCAGCAAAATCATCCAACCCTGCACGAGAAATTAGATTCTGAACATCTCCCAAGATTCCTGCACTTCTCATGAAATCTGTGCACGGGTAGTAAGAGGGGTATACTCCCTATTCGCGGTTAACTCTCATGACTTGTTGCACCTCCAATTCTTGTTGATTTAGTTGATGTCTATTCCACTCCATTTTCTGAAATTTTCAACAATCATTATAAAATTTGATTTGGTGGCATATAATTGAGGGAAACTACTATAGGAACTTGCTAGAGTAATCATGCATCAAAACTAGTTTTTACAACTTAGAACAAGCATGCAAGCTCACTAAACATGTTATCTACAGCAGCAAAATATTCAAGATATACTCAACCAAACAAAATTCTACTTGGATAATCGGAGAGTCACATACGGAGAGCAAATGTGCCAAATTTCAGCAGAATCTGGGCTGAGCAAAGAGATCGAGAAATCTTGAGCTCTTGAGCAAACACATGAGAGAAAGCTGGGTCGGTTTTTCGGGAGAGAGAAGAGAGTGGGAGGAAGAGATAAAGTAGTGGGGCAAGGGGAGCCCACACGCCAGGGTGGCGCGCCCTTCCAGGTCGCGCCGGCTTAGGGTGCCACCTGGGTCCCACTGGTCATCCCAGTGCTCCTGGTGCCTTTCGAAAAATAGGACCAACGGTATAATTTTGTGAATTTTTAAAAACTTTGAAAAATGCATTTCTGGTATTAAATTTATTATTACTGGCAGGAAAAGATTTTGAAATCTCTAATTGACTAAAGAACTTTGCAAAACAAAAGTGCTACAGCAAGTAGAACAAGTGGAGGAAGAAAGAGATGTTGTTTACCTCCTCTATGCATATAAAAGTATTTGTTAACAAGGTTGATCAAGTCTTGCCACCAAATAAATTTTACATAGCATAAGAAGAAATAAACCTCAAATCAATCATGTTACCTTGAATTATATTGATATGGATCCAATCATAAGATTTTGATATCCTTATTTAGGCTCATATATAGGACAATCAATAGCTCCCACTTTGATAGTTCTCACATTAGAAATGGTGTTAACTCCACATACTTTATCAATCCTCTTGGGAAAATAAACGGTATGCTCCTTGTCATCAACATTGAAAGTAACTTTCCTTTATTGCAATCAATAACAGCCCCTCAGTGTTAAGAAAAGGTCCCCAAGAATAATAGACATATCATCATCTTCGCATTTCCAACACAACAAAATCGGTTAATACCAGCAGTTATTAGTAACTTGAACAGAACATCCTCACATATACGGAATAGCAGTAGATTTATCACCATTTGCAAAGATATATCACCGGTATCAACTTATCTAAATAAAGTCTCTTATAAAGAGAAAAGGCATAACACTAACACCGGCTCCCAAATCACATAGAGCAGTTCTAACATAATTATTCTTAATAGAACAAGGAATAGTAGGTATACCTGGGTCACCGACTTCTGGAACTTTGCCATTGAAAGAGTAATTAGCAAGCATAGTGGAAATCTCCTCATTAGGAATTTTCCTTTTGTTAGAGACAATATCTTTCATATACTTTGAATAAGGAGGCAATTTAATAGCATCACCAAAGGGATTTGCAAGAATAAAGGTTTCATCCAATCGCAAAATTTATTATAGTGTTCTTCTTCCTTTGATTTTAGTTTCTTAGCAGGAAAAGGCATTTGCTTTTGTACACAAGGTTCTCTTCTTTCATTACCATGTTTCTTAGCAATAAAATCTTCTTTAGTATACTTTTATTTTTAGCATGCTTTTCGTGTTCATCTTCAACCTCTTCTTTATCAGAAGCATCATTCTTATCATTATCATTATCATGTTCATTACCACTTTTAGTTTCAGCATCAGAAATACAAATACTATTAGGATCATTAACAGGTTCAGAGGATTTTACAAAAAAATTATGTTTCTTCTTCTTTTTCTTAGAAGGAGCACTAGGTTCAATTCGTTGAGAATCTTGTTCAACTCTTTTGGGGTGCCCTTTAGGATATAGAGGATCCTGGGTAGAGACACCGCCTCTAGTTGTTACTTCATAAACATGTTTCTCTTTAGAATTATTTTTAATAAGTCATTTTGCACTTTAGTGAGTTGATCAATTTGAGTTTGAACCATTTGAAAATGTTTAACAAGCATCTTAACATCATTGGAGGTTCTCTCCACAATATCATGCAAATTGCTAATAGCTTGAGAATTTTCCATTAGATGATTCTCTACTCATATAAAATTTTCTTGCTTAACAATATAATTATCAAACTCATCTAAGCATTGAGCAGGAGGTTTCGAATATGGAATATCTTCCCTAGTAAAGCGTTGAAGAGAGTTTACCTCAATCATGGATCAAGGGGGAATTATCTTGCATAAATCTTCTATGGGAGGTAAATTCTTCACATCTTCGGATTTAATACCTTTCTCCTTAAGAGACTTCTTGGCTTCCCTCATGTCTTCATCATTTAATTTAATTAAACCCCTCTTCTTCAATATTGGCGTCTGAGTTGGTTCAGGTGTAGCCCAATCATCATGATTCGGCTTATTTTAGCCAATAATTCTTCAGCTTCGTTCTTTTCCTGAAAACACAACCAGCACAACTATCCAAATATGCTCTAGACTCAACGGTTAGTCCACTATATAATATATCAGGTAAATCATTGTTGTTTCGCTGTCAACATTTTTCTTCAATATCAATTCGCCCTTTTCCCTGATGTGCTCGGAGTTTTTCTCCGCTACCGCTTCGGCCTCGCTTCCTCTTTTAGTTCCGCCTCCCTTTAGCTTCTGCTTCCAAATCTTGGTACGAGGAGCGCAGTTCTCAAGTTCCGACGAGGCTGTAGCAAGGGAAAGGATGCGCCTATAATAACATAAGTTAAAAGCAAGTTCAAAGTCGGATGAGCTAATGACGAAAAAAGACGGAAACCAACCTTGGCGGCCCGCCAGCTTGTTTGTCTACTCGTGATTCTCATCCTTCGTAGTCCTGGAGCATTTTTCGCCTGATTCGTAGTAACGCTGCGCCGAAGGGCATGTTCTGTGTACTTTCATAATGCAACGCCCGCTGCTCCTCAGAACATAGACAGAAAGCAGAGTAAAAATTCCGATCAGAATAAAGGTTTCTTCCAAAGCGCTATTGCTCAACTTTTCCGCCATAATGCTTGGGGGCTATCGATCCAATTTAAAACCTTCCTAAGTAATCTTTCTCTTACATCTAAGCGCTAACTATTTTTTGAGTTTCCGCTTACATGCTTGGGGGCTACTCGGGAGTACCTTGTGCTTGCAGATGAGCTTGTCGAAGAACTGGCCGACATTCTTCTTGACCTGGATTTCCGATGTCGCGGAATCAGGCTACCCCATGCGTTGTTCAGCATGGCGTTGAGAAAATCTTGTTCAAGCTCCCATTTCTCCGCCGCGTTAGCTTGTTGAAAAACTTGGTAGCATATGCCTTGGGGGTGGAAGTGGTGTCGGCCGGATCTCCAAAGTTCTTCGGAAAAACGACGATGTCGCCAGCGCCGTCTCCGGCCTTCTCAGAGGAAGTGACTTCAGCCTCTCCTTGGCCTTGTTCTTCTGCGTCTTCTTGGGCAGGGCCTTTGGCCTTAGGATCTTCTCCGCCCACCTTCTCTGCTAACCGGAATTATTTCCGGTGGAGTGTTTGCGGCAGGAGGGGGAGATGGATCAGCCTGAGGAGGAGACGGCCGAGGAGTAGGGTGGGAGGTACTTGGTGGAACTGGAGTAGAAGGACCAACTGCCAGAGACTTTTTCATATATTTGGTGATAGGCTCTTGGCCGATGGTCCGCGTGGCAGTGGTACTCGGATTCAGACAAGTGAAAGGGATCGAATAAGAAATAATTTCGCCAAGATAAATTGCACCATATTCGGAAACTTACGGGCGCCGGATGATAAAGGAAGGCCGTCGCTTGAAAGCATCCTCAGGCGCGCACGTTCCGCCTTCCTCGAGTCTAGCGGAGGTGGCTTTACGGTCTTGGGCTTCTGGCGGAGGCTCCGTCGCTGGCCCGGCCCGCGGCCGCGGCGAGCATGCCGCCGCTGAAGGACGAGGCCACCTTGCGGGGTGCCCGTTCCTCTTCCTCTCATCGCCTCCCCGAACCTCCTCCGCCGCGCCGCCGCCGATTGTGGACACGAAGAATGGTGCGGAAGTTTTCCTCCGCCAAAGTGTTGAGCTGAGAGGAATATGGATAAAAGTCAGAGTTAACATCCAAAAAATTGTGAAGTTTGAAGCAACGAAAAGAACAGAGCTTACCGGAGGACACTGGTCGTTTGTGTAGATGTCCTTGATCAGTTCCGGGACCTATTGGCCCCTAGGAATCTTCACCATAGTCTTGAACCTTCTCTTCAGGGAGTCGGCCGGAAGATCGTGGCGGGTAACCCGGAGGAGATCATCCGCCCCGGTATAAGCGCACATCAGACGTGCGTTGTAGCGTAGAGGCTGGATTCTCCGGGAAAACCAGCTAAGGGTGAGCTGGGCTCCGGTCAGTCCGTCGTGGACTAACCAGAGATCTCCTGCTCCCCTCCAAGATAGGGTTTCGCGAGCGCAGGGATCAGGCTCCAGCTGTCGAGCTCTTCCGGAGGCTCGTTGATGAACTTGGGCAAGCCTTCATGGACGTCTGGAACTGAAGCGTTCTTCTCATAGAACCATCCGGCGTTCCAGTACCGGACGGATTCGTGCGAGTCATGGGGAGGATACATGCGACTAGGGCGGAGCATGAACGTCATACTCCCACAGTTCACCATTGCTTTGTCCTTGGTTTCCTTCTTCACCCGGAAAAAGAACTGCCATAACTTGACATCTGGGCCGGATCCCAAGGTGCCCTTCGCAAAGAGTTACGGTTGGAGAGGAGGAGATATGAGTTTGGGCAGATGTTGTGGGGCGGGAGCCCGTATGTGTTGAGGACAGAGAGAAAAAACTCCGAGCAGAGAAGTGAAAGTCCGCGTTCCACCCAAGCTTTGGTCATAACGATTTCTCCAGCTTCGGGCTTGGGGACGTCGGAATCACGTGTGAAGCTCCAGTGAGTGGAGATCATACCCTCGTTCTGGAGCTCTCTAAGCTCCACATCAGTAGTTGCGCAGGGCCACCACTGACCCCACTCTCCTTCACGGATCTGGGCCTTGGATGCCCTCTTGTTTTTCGCCTCCTGAACCTTGGCTGCCATCCTAGCTTGTCCCTCGAGTTCTTCTTGAAGCTCTTGGAGGGAGGGGATCCGGCTTGGAGCGGTGCTGGAAGATGCGGAAAATGGTTGAGCTAGTCTAATGTCGGAAACATATGGTGGCAGGAATGATATGGGATCCGGACATATTGGCTCTAATGGATTGGGATCCGGGCTACTCGGAGAGCTACCAGTACAGTGCGATGAATCGAGTGGCATGCTTCCGGCTGCGCCCATACAAATAGTTTGAGTACCCGGACTACACTAAGTCTATCTTCTACGAGGCTGGCGCACTTACCGCTAATGGCACGCGGTGGCTCGACGGAGCTCCGGCGAAGACGAGGTCGCCGAACTTGAAGAAAACCGTCCCGCGTGACCACGAATCACATGAGAAATCTCGTTTCAACCGAAGGGATTCCGGCGCGAGGGGAGGCTTGGACTGCGGCCGCGCGGAGTTCACCGTATGGCCCGGGAGTCGAGACCCTGCAGGTAGCTGGGGGAGGCTACGACGATGGTGAGGAGAGGTGAAAGAATGAAAATTACCGAGCCGCGGGTATTTATAGGCCGCACCGGAGATTCGCGATTCGGATCCGACGGTGGAAACGGAACGGTCACGCCCGTTGGACGGATGACACGTGTTTTAGGTCAAGTGCAGTAATGACGGGGAGGTAACTTAACCATGCATTCCCGAAAGTTCTGGCTAAAGATTTGCATCTGCGAAAAATTTAGCGCGGGAAATAAGGAGGTTGTGCGTGGGAAAAGCGAACTTCCGTTGTTGCGTGTGATCCGAAGATGAAGGATTTCCGAATGAATGAACCCGGAATCAAGAAGAAGTTTTGAAGCTCTTCAAGATTCTCTTCGTTTCCGAGCTGTATGAAGTCGGAGGAATGATGAATCTCGGACTTCGGGGGCTACTGTTGTAGGTATACTTTATGGGTATATCAACGGCATGGCCTAGATCCGGCAAGCTCCGGTGGCCCACACACGGTGATGGTGGCATTGGGCCCATCGGGCGGCCCAGCTTGCCGTAGATCACATGATGAAGTCCAGCTCAGAACGAGGAGCTCGGATCCTAACCAATCATGAAGGAGGCCGATCCAGGTTCATGAAGTATCCGGACTCAGCTGCGGCCTAGAGGGAAGGCGGATCCTTGACGCACACGGCAAGACATTGTACCGTAGGCAACTTGTATTCCGGCTAGGACTCTCCGGGTAAAACCCTAGATCCGAGCGTCTATATAAGCCGGATCCGGGAGCCCTAGAGGCACAAACCACAACTCATTGAATATCGCGAAAGCGCCCAGATAATACCGCACAAGCAAGAAGAGGGCCCCGTCATCGGCAAGGTGTGTTCCAAGCCGGGTAACCGCGTACCACCGTCCCGTGTGCACTACTCCTATGGCCCCTACTTCTTCCCTCGTGAGGATCCCTCCTCCGAGGTACCGTCGAATAGGCAACGACAGTTGGCGCCACCGTGGGGCCTGGGCGCCCGGAGGCCGGAACCGGAGGGTTCCGCCATGGGAAGCTACGACGACACCATCGCCGTGGGGCGCCGTCTTCACGCCTCGGAATCTGCCGATCGTCCCTCCCGATGAGTGTTGGATTCCGGCTAGGACAAAACCCCCGCCAAGCTCTCCATCGTCCCAATTGGCGGCATACACATCTTCATCGGGGAAACCGTCGATTCCGACGGAAACCCATTGGTAAGTAACGCAGACGCGCCCGCCGCAGAGCCGATCGCCGTCGCGAAGATCCGATCTCAGACGAGCTGCCCAAGGAAGATTCCGCCTCGGATCCGGAATTCTCAAAGCCCACCCAATCCGCCCTCGAAAGCGTAGGGTCATCACCGTGGAAGATCATCAACTCGGGTCCCAGGTGTTAGAAAAGGTAGGTGCCACTTCAGACACTTCTAACTATACCGCTAACCGCCCCTCGAAGAAGACGGAGCCGGTCCGAAGGTGAAGCACCCGTACGCAGATCCGGGATCGTGCTAAGCCTGGCTGGAGAAAGCGAAACTGCTGAAGAATCGATTTTGCGCATCTGAGCCCACTCCTCGAGATAATTCCCTCCATGGATACTCGATTTAGTTTAACCGCAAGCTAGGGAGTACGGTTTCGTGATCACCAAGTCGACTCCGCTTCAGCCCAAGGTGTTCTCGCAACTATAGCGTACTGGGACAAACCGGATCCGAAGAGCCAACCAGCCAATCCGACCCCGCCTATCCCGCCATGATCTCCAATGTCACGGAGCGACCTCGCAGGGATTCTTCCTCGGAGGAAATCCTCGCGGCCGAAGAGATGGTTGCGCGAGCAGTTCTTAACAAACCTATAACCCCGGGCGCCACAGATCCGGAGGCTCTAGAGGCTACTAGACAGGAAATGCTGGCCACAGCCAAGAAGCCCGCCGATACCGGCCGCATTAAGGGAAGAAAGGGAACAAGCTGCAGGTTTGGCGGACCACTTCGACAGACAGGATCGCTTACCGCCACATCACAGCAAGTCAAGAGCATGGCGGAAGAGTGGGAAGTAAAGATGACTTATGCGCAAGCGAGGACGATCGAATTGTTAGAGAAGCAATTCCGCCTGAATCAACTTCGCCACGCCCGCAGCGCCCGCCGGAAACCCCAAAGGACAACATGCTAAAAGCCGCGGAGCTGCTGAAGAAGAAGGACGGAAGAGGTTGATATCAACTACCTCCGCACACTTGTCGCTTCAAGAATGCACAGTTAGCAAGGCGGATACTTCGCGCAAATTGGAATCCAACCCGGAGCATTGTGTCTCTACCACAAGTGTATGATTCTTCTCGCGCTCGATCGGCATCCCGATGATGAATCACACACCGGATCCTCTAACGCAGAAGAAGAACCAGGGAACACCCAAATCCGATCCCCGTACAACGCCTCCGTCCGATCCAAGAAAGGGAAAGGATGCAATGTACCCCGGACGAGACAAATATCGCAATCCTCTCCTCCGCCCAACGGTTACCCGACTCCCTCGCCGCCGTAGTCCAGCCGGAAACACCCAGGCCCCCAGGGCATGGTGGGATTGTTATCCGCGATAACGTGCTGCCAAAAACAGAAACAAGGAGCGCTCGCCGGAACCTCGTCGCCGGAACCAGAACAATGTTCGTGAGCCCGAGTCCAGGAGGAGTCGGAATGAGGAGCGTGGCCCAGAGCCTCGCCGGAGCCGCGACCCAGAGCCTCGCCGGAGCCGCGACCCGGAGCCTCGCCGGAACGACCAGGGTAGCCAGCGCCATGGCGAAGGCAGCCACAGGAGCCGGAGCCAGCACCGGGAAGGCCGAGGAGAATCGGATGGCGGAAGCAAGAAATCAGACCGACCACCTCGCAGGTCTCCCTCACCACCACCTAGCGGTGGCGGCGGAGGTGGAGGCGGAGGCGACGGCCGGAGATCTCGCTCTCGCTCACAATCTCCTCGCCACGGCCCGCGCGACGCGCGAGATCGCCTTAACGAATACAGAACCGACTACTTGGCCCAAAGTGTTTGGCAGGATGATTCGAGAGGAACCAAGCCAAGGATGAACCTCAAGCTACCCGAAAATAACATTATGATGGCACCGAAAGGTCGGATACCCGGATTGAGGATTACTACAATACGCAGTAACCCTTGCCGGAGGAACCCCTAACATCGCCCGCCGCATGCCCACTTGTACCTTGTAGGTCCAGCCCGGATCTCGCCGTGACCTCGAGAAGAACTCCATCTTTGGTCGGTTCGACCAAGACCGCTTCGAGAAACACTGCAGGCATCTGCACCCGCCACGGCAAGCACTCCGCAAGCCCGCATCCGTAAGAAGGGAGAAACCTCAAGAAACTACCTCACACGATGGTTGGCATGCAGGAACGAGTGCGAAAATGTCCGACCACACCACCGCCATGTACGCTTTCATTGGTGGACTGGCAGAGGGGAGGATTGTTGAGGCATACGCTCACTCGTTTGGCTAACTCAAACTGACTTTGGATGAGATGATCTCCATTGCTAGATCATACCGCCGCCGATGATGACGCAGTTGGAGAACTCACTCACAACAATCCCCCTGCATCAACAAAAGAAGAACCGTGATAACAGTAACAAGCAGCCATAAGCGCAAGAACCCCGATGACCAGAAGAGTGGCGGATCCGAGGTGGTCGCCATGGCGTTTCAACGCGTGAGGTTCAGAGGCGAAGAGGACGCTGACGTGGAGGCGGAGCCGGCAGGGCCCAGCAACGCGCTAACGAGGTCACAGCTGGCGGATTCCGCGCCCCGCAAACCTACGAGTATAGAGACATGCCCTGCCTGGCCCATCTGGATCCGGTTACAGGGAAGTCAACTCACACCAACCGCAACTCGCAAGTGGGTCAATGATCTAAAGAATGACCCGGAGGCAGGATACAGCGCGCCCGGAAGCACCGTCCACGCGGCAAGGAGGCAAGGGCAAGAACAAAGACAAAGAGGAAGATAGTTCCGAGGCATGGATGAGGATGATAACCCGCCGGATCCCAAGGCATCCGCAGATAAATCCAACCCATTCGATAAAAAGAGCGTGGGGGCTTACCACACTCTCCTCGGAACCCCAACAACAGTACGCGCCTCCAAGTCAGCTACCCGGATCCCGAACGCCATAGTTCCGGCTGTGCCGCAGGACGTCGATGGTCGGAAATCCCTTGCACATTTGATAGGAAGGATCACCCCACTGTGCCAAAAGAATGCTACGCCTTGGTTGTACCTGCATTCATGGGTATGACTTCTCCAAGTGCCTCATGGATGGCGGAGCCAGTCTGAACATCATGTACCTGGAGACTCTAGAGCGAATGAACCTCACCAAGGAACAGCTAAAACACAGCAACACTGAGTTTCATGGCGTGGTTCCGGGTAAGAAGGCGAACTCCCTCGGCAGCATCACACTTCCCGTGGCTTTTGGCGATGTTCACAATTTTCGCGAAGAAAAGATCACGTTGAAGTTGTGCCCTTCAAGAGCTCCAACATGTAATCTTCGGCAGGCCCACCTACACAAGTTCCACGCAAGAGCGTGCCACATCTACAAGAAGCTCAAGATTCCGGGTCCTAAGGGTATGATCACCGTATCCGGAGACTACAAAAGGCTCATGAGTGCGAAGTTAGGCGTGCCGCCTTCGCAGAGTCTCGTGATATCCGAGAAGAGCCGAAGGCTGGCGCAGCCGCGGTGGATCCGATCGAGATGCGGCACTACCAAGAAGCAGCATCTCCGAGCGTAAAACCTCCTTCAAGGCCGCGAGAGAAACCAAGAAGCACGACCTCATCAAAGGCGACTCTTCCAAGCAGGTTCGGCCGGAGCCAACATGGACCCCAAATAGGAAGACGCGCTCGTCGAGTTCCTCCGCGCTAACATGGATATCTTCGCATGAAAACCTTATGACATGTACAAAGTACCAAGGAAACACGCCGAGCACTACCTCAACATAAATCCGGGTGCAAAACCGGTGAAGCAAGCTATGCGACGCCTTGGAGATAAGAAGCGCCGCGCCATAGGAATGGAACTAGCAAAGTTACTAGAAGCAGGTTTTGTAATAGAAGTTATCAACATTGGGTCGCAACCCCATCCTTGTACCCAAAAAGAACACCGAAATACTAAGAATGTGCATCGATTCCTCCGGCTTGAACAATTGCCCGGGTTGATCCGTTCCCCTTGCCGTGCATTGACCAAGTCATTGATTCGATCGCAGGGGCAACTTCTGGGTTTTCTTGATGCGTATTCCGGTTATCTCATATCCGGATGAAGGAATCCGACCAAAAGGCGACTTCATTCATTACCCTGTTTGGTACTTACCGCTATGTTACTATGCCTTGGTTTAAAAATGCAGGTGCCACTCACCAACGTACGATGCACGGTGCCTCGAAGGAGTTCAAATTGGTTTAACGGCACGCTACGCCGACGACATCGCGGTCATGACCCGAAAGAGATCCGACACCTCCCAGAAACCTTCGACAACCTCCGCAGTACAAGATGATGTTGAATCCGTTGAAGTGTGTCTTTGGCGTGCCAGCTGTAAAACTCCTTGGCTTCATAGTCTCGCAGAGGCATTGAGGTTAACCCGAAAAGATCAAGGCAATCCCGTGTATCAAACGGCCAACTTGTCTCAAAGATGTGCAACGACTAACCGGTTGCGTCGCAAAGCAATCAGGAGGTTTGTTAGCCGTCTTGGCGAAAAGGCGGACTTGTACAAGCCGCTCAAGAAGACGTCTCATTGACCGAGGCCAGTGCAGTCGATGCAGCACTCTAAGGGTTGAACGAAATACTCACCTCCCCACCCATCTTGGGCAGCCCCACAGAAATGATCCAATGCTCCTTTACCCTGCGGCTACCAACAGAGTCATCAGTCTTGCCATCGTGGTGGAGCGAAAGGAAGAAGGTTTTGTGAATATGACGTCCAAAGGCCTCGTTCTATTACATTAGCTTGAGGTGATCGAATGAGTCAAAGCAAAAGATACCTCACTTTCGAGCTAGCTTATGGAGTGTTCTTAGGCAGCCGGAAGCTGAGACACTACAATTCCAAGAATGCTTGTGGAGCAAGGCCCGCTGTCAACAATTCTCAACAACGCCGACGCAACAGGACGCACACTAAATGGGGCATCGAATCATCCGCCTTCGACATCGCTTTTACAAGCCTAGGACCGCGGTTAATCCCAAGTCTTATGTATTTCGTCGACGTATTGGACAGTAAGCCCGGATGCAAGTCTCGGGAGTCGTGAACCAAACATGGGTTATGCACTTCATGGATCCAAGCAACATCAAGGCTCAGGAGCCGGAGTCACCCTGAAGTCCCTACCGGAGAAGAACCGCAGTACGTTGGTGCCATCCACTGCTACAAACAACATGGCGGAATACGAGGCTCGCAGATGAACTGCGCATCGCTAAGGAAATTGGGATCAAGCACATCATATGTTATGTGGAGATTCCGACCTGGTGGCACGCAGCCGAACCGAACGCCTTAAACCCGCCAGGGCGGCCCGCGTAGACGGGCTGACAGAGATCGCCAAGTGCTTCCTGACACGGTCAAGTACGTCAGAGAGACGATAACACAACCGCGCACATGCTATCCAAGCTCGATCCGCGGTGAAGCAAATTCCGCCCGGCATTTTCCTCGAGCATCTCCGGATACCCTCGGTGAAGGGCGCGAACCCGGAAAACCCAGAAGTGGCAGTATCTCCGGCTAGGGAAGTGATGGCTATCATTCCGGCTTGGACACACAGCCTTTCCCGGACTACCTCATCGATCGGTTGCCAGAGGATTGAGGTCCTTGCGCTGGCGCATCGCCGACGAGCGAGATCCTACACACAATTGTTGATGGACAGCTCTACAAACAGTGCAGCAGGGGTATTTCTCAAATGCGTTCCAATCAAGATGGCATTGAAATCCTCGGAGAGATCACGCAGAGGATTGCGGGCATCACGCCGTCCCAGTCCCTCGTTGCCAAAGCTCCGCCAGGATTTTATCGTTCACGTCTAAAGAAGATGCTGACAAGTTGGTAAAAACCTGCCGAGTTGTCGCATTATGCTCAATCCAAATGCTCCTGCCCAAGTATCAAGACCAGCCTATCACCCGCCATTTATAACCGGGGGTTCGATATGGTTGGTAAGTTAAAAAGATCATCTCCCGTTGATGGAATACCTCCCGGTCGCCGTTGACAAGTTCAAGAATGGATCGAGGCCAAGCTGAGAAAGCCGATGGTGCTACATCACTAAATTCGTCCGCAGCCTCGTGATGAGATTCGGCATCCCACACAACATCATAACAGATAATGCACAAACTTCGCCCAAGGAGAGTTGAGGGATTATTGTGAGACAATGGGGCTGGACCTTGCATCCGTGGCTCACCCACAATCCAACGGTCAGGTCGGAAGGGCTAACGGCCTAATATTATCAGGAATTAAGCCGCGCCTTGAAGAACCGCTGCGACGAGCACCTAACAGGGGCTGATGAGTTGGAAGCCGTTTTGTGGAGTTTACGAACTACCCCTACCAGGTCAACAGGGTTTACATTCTTCCCGGTATACTTGGATCCGAAGCCGTGCTTCCTCCGACATCATCCACGATTCACCGCGAGTTTCCGCTTACAATGAAGAAACTGCTGATGAGGCTCGACAGCTCTCTGTGGACCTGATCGAGGAAGCTCGGAACTTAGTCGACCAGCGTCCGCCACTACCAGCAGCTCCGACGCACAAGGCCAAGCGAGTTCGTAATCGCTCCTTCATGGCAAAGGAGACCTGGTCCGCCTTCGACAGGTGAGATCATAAACTGCAATCTCCATGGGAAGGACCCTTTGTCGTTAGCAAAGTGCTTCATAACCGGGTCGTACTACCTTGTTGATTTCCGCGAGCCGAGGGATAGACTCGCCAATTGGCATCGGAAACGCAAGCGTGAGGATCCGATGACATCTACGACGAGACAGATCGCCCTTGGAACATCGCAACTACGTCCTTTCTACACTTAGCATATTTTTTCCGAGTTACAAACTGTAATAGTTATATATGATCAATGAAATAAAGCTTATGGTTCACTCTTGAGTCTTTTACCTCCTTTACTGTTCATTAGATCGTGTATGTTTTTCCGACTAAAACCGCAGCGCTGGATGTTTCCGCCCAGGCGTGTATGAAAGTTGTGATTTTCAAAAATCGTCCTTAGGACGTAAGCTTAAGTTTTCTGATGGAAATTTTTTTCGTTGCGAACTCAGGATTCCTGTAGCGATTCCCAAGATCTAGGCCGGGGCTTGTTTCCATGCTATGGACTACGCCACTGGGCTTCAGCGCGCAGCGAGCGTCTGCCAAAGGTTTTCCGGCTCGTGGGAAGGTCAAATGAGTAAGCTGGAAAATTTACAAACCAGCACTTGCTTT